>JAOWBW010000762.1:574663-648109 GCA_026119855.1 Campanula takesimana | reverse complement strand
CTCCCCGGTGACCGAAATCCTTCAACGGACCGGGTCATAAGCGCAGATAGGAAACTGCACCTTATCTCCCTTCTTCGCATCCATACACTCCTGGCAGATTCTACGTTTTTCCGGAGTATCGTATATCTCCTCAAGCTTCGGGAAAGGATCTGGCCATGCCTGAATTCAATTGCGTATGGAGACCATAATTTGGATTCAGATTCTGATTCAAATTCAAATTTGAATTCGAATTTGAAAGCATGTTCATGTAAGTCTCTTTGGAATCTGCAAATCCTTGAAACCGATCATTGTAGGAGTAGCCAAAAAAGTACAAATCGTGTAACTCCGGCTGATTTCTCCGTAGCAATAGCATCTTCTCCGGCACAGGCGAAGGCACGGTAGCGGCAAGTACTCGTCAAACACTAAATCGTTGTGATACGGTCTGCGATGTCGGTCCCTCTGTGATCGCCTTCAAAACAACGAGAAAGTAAAAGTCTCGTTCGTACAGATAAGAGAGAAATTGACCTTACCGGTGATGAGAGTTTTCCGGCGCGGAAGACAGCTTCGATTTCTTGCCATCGATGAAATAAATGGTGATGTTTTTGTATGAAATTCCAATCATCTGGCCAACCCTAGCCTGAAAGATCTTGAAATCATGGTCGGATGAATTCCGACGTTGCCGATGTGAGTTTCTCGCTCGCCGTCGTAGAAAATCAACGGAAATAACACCATCGCCCGTCTCTCTCCACCATATTACCCTTGAAATTTTCTCAAATCCAGCGAAGAGAGAGGGGGGAGGGGGCGGCGGCGACTTTGAATCAGTAAAATAAACGAAGGTTGGGGATTTTGTTAAAAAAAAGACATAGTTGCCCTCACTAAAATGTCACGTGTTTGGCACATGTGACGACTTTGTTAGAATTTTACAAGTTAACGGATTTTACACCAGATGCTCCGGTTCAGCAAATTAAGGAACCAATCGCAACTTTGATAATTTAGTAACCGATTGCAGAATTTGGTAAAACTCAGGTAATCAAAGTGCAATTAACCCTAAATATTTTTAGTAACCAATTTTAAACTTCTAGCTTTAAAAGAGCATATTGGATTATAGAAAACTGGCAAATAAGCATTTAACAACAAAAAATTACGTTCATTTTAGAGTTGGTCTCCTGTAAAACGCGTTTTTCCTAGTGGTTAGGAAAAACGTGTTTTTCAAAATCATATGGCGGTCTCAACACACTCACTGGACCTTCGTAACACAACAACGGGTCATCCTAAACATTCTCATTGGTTATCTATTTACACTTATGTTACTCTAAAAAAAATTCAGAAAAAACTTTCTGGTTATCTCATATCCAGAAAGCTTTATATTGATATCTAGGACCCTTCTGGCTATCACTTTCAAAGGTTCTGACTATCAATCTCATATCCAGAAGCCTTTATATTGATATCTAAAACCATTTAGAAGTTCCGATTATTTACAAACATGACCCTTCTGGCTATCTAAAACCATTTTTTTTAAAACACGTTTTTCTTAGGAGTTAGAAAAAACGCGGTTTTCCCAAGATTTTGCGTTCATTTAAGAGTAAAGAGTATGGATTGGAGTATAAAGGAACGTCCATCTCATAGTCAGAATTTAACTTTTCTTTTTGGTGAATTTTAAAATAAGATCTCATTTCTAAAATGAATGATGAATAAATTTTTAAACAATTTTGTACTTTTAATGCTTGTATGACAATAAAAAAACCAATACTTTATAAACTTACTATTACTCACTTAAAGTGTAAATAGGGTTTTAACAATTATATCTATAACTTACTTGAGTATTTATTAGATAATTGTTTTGTTAGTATTTTAATAAAATATATAAAAAAAGTAGAACTGTTTTTTTTTTTTTTTTTTTTTTTTTGACAATGTCTATGCCATAAGGCGTGGAGAAAATCGAACTCTAGCGCTCACCGAGAGTGAGACTTGGTTTTACCACTGGGCCACTCCTTTGGGGACAAAAAAAAAAGTAAAACTATCACTCCCTCCGTCCGGTTTAAAGTTCTTAGTTTGACTTTGTACGCTTATTAAGGAATCAAGGCAAACTTGAGTCAAGAATAGTAGTGGGTGGATGATATAATTGTACATTCATAAAGCAGGTGAGTGAAAAGTAGATGGATAAGTGATGAGCTTTTTGTAATATATGAACTTTATGAGGACAAGAATGTCCAAAACACTATTCATCATTTGTCATTTAAGGAATAAAGCAACTAAGAACTTTAATCTGGGACATACCAAAAAGGAAAGTAAGAACTTTAAACTAGGACGAATGGAGTAATACTTGTTGAATAATACTAGGGCACAAAAAAGTCACAAAAATTTGCTCACAAAATCCTAGTTGTAATGATGTTATTAGTGTCTTTTAATTAGATTGTGGCGGGTTCAATATCTATGCAACCAATAAAATATCGTCACTTCACGTTGTGTGTAAGATTTTGTAATATTATTTTGTGCGACTAGCTCGTAATTGTTTTGTCTAAGTTCTCATTTGGTGTGTGGTGTGCCAACTAAGAAATGGGGGCCAATCTAAATTATAAAACGAATGAAATTACAGCTCACTATTTTCCCTAAGGACAGTTACTTACTTCCCCCCCTCTCCTCTGCAACTGCAACTATAATATCTTCTCCTCCTCCTTCCTCTCAATATCTCTCCTCAATTCCCCTCTGCTATTCTTGCCCTAACAGAATATTCAATTTTTCCACTCCTTAATTCTTCAAAAACCCAGCTTAAGATTAGATATGGCAGAAGAGGAAGTCAAGAAGGTAGAACCCGAATCCACGTCGGAGGCTACACCCACACCGACACCTGAACCAGCCGCCGTAGAAGCTCCGGTTGAGGAGAAAGCTGTCGTTCCGGCTCCTACTCCTGAAGGGGAAATACCCGATGACTCAAAAGCCCTTGTTGTCGTCGAAGACAGTAATTTTTCTCTCTCTCTCTCTCTGATTCTCGAAAACAACGAAAATAATTAGCTCGGCTCCACTAAGCTCAGTTAATTATCTTGAAAAGTTAAATTCTTTATTTATTTGTTATTATTTTTCCCTGATGATTCCTTTAGTTTAGAGTATGGATTTTTATGAAATTTTCTTTGATTCATTTGAGTAACCATGAAATTGAAATTGTTGATTCCCTGCTCCTATTATTCAGTTGGATTCTGCAGATCTAATCCCAGAAATTGTAGCTTGGGGATTTCCAAATTTCAATCCTTAAGGGTGTGTTTGGTTACTCAATTTCAAGTTCTGGGTTTTGTAATTGGAAAAACTCAGCGGAATTCATAAGTTATTTCCAAAGTTTGGATTTTGGAGTTTCCAAACACACCCTAAATTGATTTTTGAATCCCTCCTCTGTTTATTACAGAATTGCAGCTTTTTAAAGTTTCTTGCTTTCTAACTGTTTGAATAATTGTCCATGTGACAGAAGCACCAGAAACTGAAGAAAAGCCTGCTGAGGGTTCCATCAACAGAGGTATTTTCACTACCAATCTCCATCATCATTAGTTTTCTTTTGCCTAAAATACCCTTGTAGCTCTTAACACCGAGATTTGCTGTGTTCCTCCTTTGTTTGTCCAGACGCGGTGCTTGCTCGAGTAGCAACAGAGAAGAAGGATGCACTTGTCAGAGCTTGGGAAGAAAGCGAGAAATCAAAAGCAGAAAACAAGTAAGACCCTCCCTTTAAATTATCTTCAAACTCGAATGAAATAACTCAAATATCATAACTCATGGTGACTATATTTCTGCTGATACCAACTGTCTGGATTGTTTATAGAGCTCAGAAAAAGCTATCTGAAATCGCATCATGGGAAAACAGCGAGAAAGCATCAATAGAAGCCGAGATCAAGAAAATGGAGGTAACGGTTTTAGAACAAGAAACTTTTGTTATAAATCTATACGCCCTTCCTCATTTGATTGATGATTTGAGTTCTAGTATCTACTTTAGGTTGATTGATACGCTTTCTAATGATATATATTTGGATGTGAGCAGGAGAAAGTAGAGAAGAAGAAGGCCGGATACGTGGAAAAAATGAAGAACAAAGTAGCAAGCATCCACAAGGCAGCAGAAGAGAAGAGGGCAGTTGCTGAAGCCAAGAAAGGAGAAGATCTTCTCAAGGCAGAGGAGTTGGCAGCCAAGTACCGTGCCACTGGAACTGGTCCTAAGAAAGGATGGTTTTCAAGCTGAATTTGATCAAAATCAGGTTTTGTTTGACAGACTTTTATTGATGTTGCATTTGTAAAGTTACTCTTCCTCTGGGTTTTATTTGTTTTACTTAGTTGTATTGGTTTATTTGTGTGCTTATATGGTGGCGGAGGATTCAATTAAGTGTTCATTATTTGTGTGCATAGTTATGTATTTTTGTGTGTATATAATCCCTCTGGAGAAACATAACTTAGTGAATTTGTAAGAATCGTGTTTGAAATTTAGAAATATTTCCATTCTGTAAAGTTTCTGATATCTTGCCCCTGCAGAAAAGATAACACGAAATAATGAGCAATGCTAGGGGCACAAAATAAGGTCACAAAATCATGCTCACAAAATGAGGTGACAATATTTTATTGGTTGCATCGATAATGGACCCGCCACACTCTAATTAAAAACACAAATAAAATCACTACACTTAGGATTTTGTGACTTTTTTGTGCCACTAGTATTATTCCGAAATAATTCCTATAGCAGATCAAACGGAAAGTAGACATAATTAACCATACTGGTACAAAACTTTATCTTTTCAAGACCCTATTTGGGTACAAAAACACTGGAAGGATACTAAGCAAAGACGACGTGAAGGGTTTTATGACAGCTGATAAAAAGCACCAAAATTCAAGCTCCATCTCTTCCTAAGATTCTGAAACTGAGCCAAACATACTTTTGGCTGAAACTGCAGAAATCCGCAGTCTCTTATTTTAGGAGTTTCATAAAATCGCCACCACGGGGAAAATCTAACAGCAGATTTATTGCTGAATCTGCTGTTATACCCCTTGCTGCTCTGTTCATCAGATGCATCTGCGGAAGTAAAAGTGTGTGTGGGGCCTTCCTGCATTGTGATTCCAGAACCAGATTCCACTAAGGATGTTTTTTTTGTGGCATTAAGCACTTGATGCTTAATACAGTGCAGTGTGATTTAAAATTTAGAGGTACTGTGTTTGATTTGATTCCTTCTTTCATCCTAAATTTGTCCAACATGCTCTTAATGATCGAGAATCAAAATCCTTGCTTAACCAGTAAGAGCCTAACAACACGAGATTCATCATTCAACATCTAGCGCTCAGTGTTAACAAATGCACGCTACCTCCAAATCACCCTCCACTGCAATAAGCATCAAGCATTAAATGCTTAATGTTGCCAAACACACCCGGAATTCAACATGAAACTATTATCTTCTTTCGAAATGAGTCTCCAACTTCTGAATTCCACATCTGAAGGTAATAGTTGCATTCTGGGTTGAGAAGCAGAGACTCCGTTGATAGCCTGCGCTCTGTGACGCTCTCCCAGTCTGCCATGTGGAGAGTTGAGGGAGACTCAGATAGTGTGTGGGTTGGCTTGGATGACGTCTCTATTAGCCTCTGCTTTCCGTACTGACAAATAAGAGGAACGTACAGAGGATGCGAGAGAGCTGACTGATTCATGGAAGGGCCGGCCGATGTTACTGCATCCCACCTGATTAATATAGACAAAATTAGTAGTATTTCATGTGTTCTTTTTGTAACAATATATGTAGGGGTGGCAAATTCGGTGTTTTGGGTATTCAATGGATTTTTAACTTTAATGGGTAAACCCAATACACCCAATTTGCCACCCCTAAATATATGCAACCGTAATGAAGCCTACATCTACTGCATTTTCACGTAGACCTAATGCATTGCAAAATATTACTCCCTCCGTCCCACCCGACTTAGGACAAATTGCCATTTTGGGCGTTCCACTCCACTTAGGACATCCCTAAATGGCAAGTTTATATTACTTTAATATTCTATAGGACCCATTTGTCATACTTACAACAACAATCCATTTACTATTCCACCCACCCATTCTCTCTCCTATTTACTTTTCATACTCACAACACTTCCTCCACTCATTCTCTTTCCTCTTAAAATAATTGTTTTCCTTAATCCATGTGTCAGGACCAATTGTCTTAAGTCGCGCGGGACGGAGGGAGTATATCTCTGCACCCACTAAAACGGTACAATTTTCCTTGTCCCCTCAAATCTATATCTCTGCACCCACTTTTTTCTGTTCAAAATTCAAATTAATAATAATGATCAAACAATTCAATTGCAGGACACTGACGACGCCAAGGAATTTGGGCCTTCCTCAGGCTTTAAACGAAGATGAGCGGGCTGTTATACGAACCGAGCTGGCTCGAGCTCGGCTTGGGCTCGGCTCGTGAAAGCTCGAGTTCGAGTGAGCTCGAGGTGTAGCTCGAGCTCGAACCGATTGTCAAGCTCGTTTTTGTTATCGAGCCGACCGTGTTCGGCTCGTTTAGCTCGTTAAAAGCTCGAGTTCGGCTCGATAAGCTCATTAAAATTGATTTTTTGTTTTCGAACGGCTCGAACTCGGCTCGATAAGCTCGAATTCGGCTCGATAAGCTCGTTAAGACCATATTTTTCTTTAAAAAATGTCTAAGCTCGAGCTCGGCTCGTTAAAACTCGAGTTCGATATCGACTCGAGTTGTTCGCGAGCATCTCGCGAGCTTGATTCGACTCGAGCTCGAACAAGCAAGTGAGCTCGAGCTCGAGCTCGATAAAAGCTCGAGCTCGACACCCCAAAGCTCGACTCGGCTCGTTTACAGCCCCTGCCTGCACAAGGAAACACCGTTAACTCAGAGCCTCAGGCAGGCGTGAGATAAGTGGGAGAGTAAATGCCAAAAATAACTTTGATTGAGCCTCTGAATGTTAACCGTTGAGATCGAAAAGGACGTACGAGATGAGTGCGCTATTGCAAGGCCCCGAATCAATGGCTCTACAACACTCCCTCTCTGACCCAAAATGATCTTCTCATTTGTCATTTTTGTTTCAGAAAGTTATTCTCATTTGTCAATTTGGGCTTAAATGTGCATATACAAAACATGGCTACTGAAACAAGCACTCGTATCCGCGATAAACGGCCAGTGCACGGGTGGTGGTATTATAAGGGATGGTATGGGGGCTTTTGTTTGTGCCTTTTCACACTACTACGGAGATGGAACCAACATGAAGGCGGAGATCTTTGCTTTACGTGATGGCCTGCGCTTATGTCATTCTTGGGGTTTACTTTCTGTTCAGGTAAACTCAGATTCCTTAGTAGCTGTGAATATTTTAAAAGGGCGAAATAAGTGTCCGTGGCAATACACGTATGAATTGCGGAAATGTGAAAGTTTGATTGGAGGGTATGAGTTACGTCATGTTCTTCGTCAAGCAAATGGGGTTGCGGATATATTGGCTTTTGAAGCTCATATTCATAAAACGGTTTGGACATATGGATCGTCAAGGGGGCTTCCTCGGAGTGTCTTGGACGCATTACGTTTTGATGAAAGTGGATACTATGTTGAGCGTCGATAATTATTTGATGTTGTTGGTGTTTGCTACGGCTTGGTTACGTACTGATGGTGCGTGTTCCATGGCCACATGGGCACGTATGGAGAGCACACGGATTCCCGACACGGACTATGGGGTATCACACGGACTGATCATCAGCGCATGGAACGTCCGCTATTTGCGGGTTGCCTTGTCATGGGTCACCTCTGGGTTGGATTCAGCTGGGCTATTTGGTGGATTGGGCCTCATTGGTTATCAACATCAACTTATTCAGGCTTTGGACTTGGACATTTGATGTATCATTGGGCTCCTTTGAATTTATTAGGATTGTTCTTTGGTTTAATTTTTTCAGGCTTTTATTTTTTAGATGGTTTTACCTTTTGAGGAGTTGGTTTATTTTTTGAATTTCGAGGTCCGGCTCCATATCCGGCAATGAGTCGGGTGGTTGTCCCCCTCTTGTACTTATATTTTATAATTAATAAAATCTCCCCAAGTGCCGCCCTGGTTTCTTAAAAAAAAAAAAAAAAAAAAAAAAAAAAGAAGCACTCGTATTTCTAAAAAACTAAATAGTTAAATGTGAAAAATCATTTTGGAACGGGAACTGATTGTTTCAATAAGCTGCTTATGGTATGAGTGATGAATATAGAAAGAGAGTCAGACCAGCAATGTTGATGGAAGGAGGTTTAATATTGACACAACCAAATTAATAACCATTACTCCCTCCGTATTTAGGAGCAATTTTTTGTTCCAAAATATTTGACGTTTTACTCTTACCAAGAAAGAATTACTCTTGTTTACCTATTATACCCTTATTCATTAATTGTGAACTATTTCTTGTATAAGCATTTAAATGCCTAGGTAATTGGATACTTTTAGGGGCATATACTCCCTCTGTCTTTTTAGTCTGTTCACTTTTGGTCAACCGGAGTAAACTTTGACCAAGCATTTAATTTCAATATAGCAATCCTAATGAAAATTTTAAAATTATTATAGATAAATTAAATGATTATTTATCAATTAAAATTGTTAGAATTTCATTAGGATGATTAGAATGACATTAAAAGTTTGGTCAAAGTTTATTCCCGTTGACCAAAAGTGAACAAACTAAAAAGACGGAGGGAGTATGTCTTTTTAGTATGTATTAATTGCATTTCTTACTACTCCCTCCGTTTCATGTAAATTGAGACAAAAAAAAAAATGGCACAATAATTAAGAGAAAGTAGTGAATGTGTGGTGGAAAATGAAGAGAGAGAATGGGTGGGGTAAATAGTAGTGTTGGTTGGATAAAATGAGTGGTGGAAAATGAAGAGAGAGAATTAGTGGGGTTAAATGGGTGGGGTTGGATGAATATAAAATATTAAAAAGTTTGCCATTTTGGGCAGTTTCAATTGAGGTGAAACGGACGAAAATGAAATAAGTCTCAATTCACATGAAACGGAGGGAGTATGTGTGAAGAATGTAGGGAGCGCGACCACCACCACCACTTTCCCACATTAGTATGATATTGTCCGCTTTGGGCCTAGCCCGCACGGATTTGTTTTTGGGTCAACCCCCAAAAGGCCTCACACTAATGAAGTGGGTGGGTGCTCTTATATACCTTGAAATTGTTTCCTCAATTGCCGATGTGAGACTTTGGGTTGCCACCCAACAATCATCCCCTCAAACCAAGAACCACACCGCTATGGCCCGCAGTGTTTCCTCTGGCCGATATCGGCGAAAGCTTGTACCAACCGCCCGCGAAACACCATCGCCCTCGATTGCAAGACTCGATTCGCTATGTCGCACAAGGGGAACCCCACCATATAAAGCACACACCCGGTCCACCTGATCGGGCCCATCCGAACCATGGCTCTAATACCAGTTGTTGTGGAATTGACCCTTCCCAACCCAACACCCAAGCAAATCGTAAGAAAACCCGGCACCACAAACAAGCACAAGAAATAAAGCAGAGAAAAGACACAAGAAATTGTTTACCCAGTTCGTCAATATATTTGACTACGTCTGGGGGCACTACCAAGCCAGGATCTTGCACTATAATATGTTTGTATGAAGTTACAATGAGTTATAGGGCGGAACTTTATTTGTATAGAAAACCTAGAATAATACCTAAACCTAAACATAAGAGAAAACCCGTCAAAACTGCAATTCCCCGAATTCACATCGGGGGCACCGAGCGCCCGCTTGGGTTACCCCAAGCGCCCGCCTGAATTAATCTCGCCAGGAACCAAAATCTTCTGCCCGCTAGGGCGCCCGCCTGGTCTATACCAGGCGCCCGCTTGGTTGATCCGCCAGTTTGACCTCCTCTTTGTTCCTTAGAAGATCTTTACTCATTGTAGTGCCCCCAGACATTGTTGGTAGTGGTGCCCTAGGCACGTTTAATAAACGTTGTAATTGTTATCATTTATTTCATATCAATAAAGAGATGGTTTTGATTATTATTATTGTTCATGTTTACTTATAATAATCTCCGTCCCTAGTACTTGTTAAGCACTAGTATAAAGGCTAAATGATCATGTTAGATTTATGGGTACTTATTTGGAACAAGGTACTGGACATGACCCGCTGTATGAGATTTATGTCATGGTCTATGTCGAACATATATCTCATATTAGTTATGTCATTTGAATCCTTAGACATGAAGTTATTATAGTCTTCCACTTGATGAACATTATGTTTGACATATTCAAACGCTACCTTTAACCGGGAAGTTATAAAGGGTATGATTGGCATAATCGGATTCACGTAGGGAAGAATAATAAGCTAAATGGATTTGTCCCTCTTCGGAGAGATGTCAAGCTTGGGCCTCTCGTAGGAATGGTGTTGATGAAATGTTCGGCCGGACTCAAATGAGTTGATTGGATCAATGGCATTTGGATTATCAACATATTCGGAATCGAGAAAGTATTGAACAAAACAAGTTGACTGTTTGACCATGACTTGTGTTCAATGACGTCGAGGACAAAGGGATTATGACATATTCTAAAGGAATGCGAACTTGTATCTAGTTATACTATTTGGGTAGGTATGACGGTTTGCTAGAACCTAATCATATCTTATGGTTTCATGTTTGAACCCATTGCCAACTTAGTATGATCCTAGAGGGTCACACACAATAGAACGAATCTTTAAAAGGACTAAATTGGAATTCTGGACATTCTGGGGAAGTGGGCGACCGCACAGTTTGGACTGGGCGGCCGCACACTTAGCTCAGATTTGTACCAGTTTGTTTCAGATAAATGTGCGACCGCACAGTGTATTCTGGGCGGCCGCACAGTACTGTCGGCTGACACTTTCCTAATTCGATTTGGAATGTCTTTTGACACAAGATTCCTATTTGGAATAGGTCTTGCTTGTGTATAAAAGGATGAGTTCGGCCAGAACTTCAGAGATAGCCTTTTGTGAGTCTCCAAAGAGTTTGAGAGAGGTTTTACTTTGTTCTAAGACATCCTTGGTCAAAGAACAAAATAATACACAAGAGAGAAAATTCCATATAGTTCAAATTCATTGTGAAAACGTGTTTCACAATTTGGTCTAGCAACCAAGATCAAAGAAGTTCCTTTGATATTCGTTCGAAGTGTGGATACCGCTAGAGGGTGAAAATCATCATCTTCAAAGTTCGTGTTCAAGCTTTGTGATCGTGATCAAGTCTTCAAATCTCCACCAAAGACCAAGAGAAAATTTAATAGCCATCAAGGGTTAGTTTTATCCTATATTCATGTTATTGTATTTGATTTAATCATATGAACGGATCTATGGGCTTTGGGTTTCAAAATTTTAAATGCTAAATTCCGCTGCGCATGTTACTACGAAACCCAACAGACGTAGTCAAACATATTGACGAACTGGGTAAACAATTTCTTGTGTCTTTTCTCTGGTTTATTTTTTGTGCTTTTTTGTGGTGCCGGGTTTTCTTACGATTTGCTTGGGTGTTGGGTTGGGAATGGTCAATTCCACAACAACTGGTATCAGAGCCATGGTTCGGATGGGCCCGACCGGGTGGACCGTGTGTGTGCTTTATATGGTGGGGTTCCCCTTGTGAGACATAGCGAATCGAGTCTTGCAATCGAGGGCGATGGTGTTTCGCGAGCGGTTGGTACAAGCTTTCACCGATATGGGCCAGAGGAAACACTGCGGGCCATAGCGGTGTGGTCCTTGGTTTGAGGGGAGGATTGTTGGGTGGCAACCCAAAGTCCCACATCGGCAATTGAGGAAACACTTGCAAGGTATATAAGACCACCCACCCACTTCATTAGTGTGAGGCCTTTTGGGAGTTGACCCAAAAACAAATCTGTGCGGGCTGGGCCCAAAGCGGACAATATCCTGGCTTGGTAGTGCAATAACTGGTATCAAGAGCTTTGGTTGGACGATCAAAGGGGTTTTTATCAAGCAATCAAGAATGGGCAAGGATAAACAAGCGGTGGAGAAATTCGATGGGTCTGACTATGGATATTGGAGGATGAAAATAAAGGATGTCTTGTATAATAAAGATCTCTATAAGTCTCTAACAGGAGTCAAGCCGAAAAGCGAAAAACAGGAAGACTGGGATCTCATGGATCGGAAAGCTTTAGGGGTGGTTCGATCTACTTTGTCGACGTGGATCACGAAGACTACCAGGAAGGCGAAAACCACCAAGGAGCTATTGGATTATCTTACTGAGAGATTTGAAACTCCATCTGCTGCAAATAAGGTTGATTTGATACGCAAGATGGGTAGTCTCAAGATGCAAGAGGGAGGATCCATAGCTAAACACATCGATGAGTTTATGGATGTTATAGACTCATTGGCTGCGTTGGAGATTACTTTCGGTGACGAGGTTCATGCGTGTTTATTGCTAGCGTCTTTACCAGGAAGTTGGAGCGGAACGGTGACAGCGTTAAATGCTTCAGCGGGTAAGAACAAATTGAAGTATGATGATGTTAAGGACTTCCTCTTGGGCGAGGAAAATCGCATAAAGAAGTTGAGGACACCGTCTACTTCGGGATCGGTCTTGGTTACAACTAGCAGGGGAAGGCCGGGTTCTAGCAATAAAGGGAGAACAGGGTCAAGGGAAAGTGTAATCGGGGGTGGGGATCAGTCTGCGGAGAACAAACAAAGACCGGGTTGCCAGAGGATCGGTAGAGTGCTATCATTGTAAGGAGTTAGGACACTACAAGAGGGATTGTCCCATGCGAGGGGATAAATCGGCGAATGTGATAATCGAAGGTGACGATGTACTGATTCTGAGCGTCTGTGGTGCGCTAGAATCATGGGTGCTGGATTCGGGGGTATCATTCCACTCATGCGGGCATGCAGAGGCGATGGAAAATTACACTTCTGGTGATTTCGGTAAGGTCTATCTGGCGGATGGCGAGCCTTTGGAAATCAAGGGGAAGGGGGATATCAGAATAGGAGCATCGGACGGGAACGTCTTACACGGGGTCAGACACATTCCGGGTTTGAAAAAGAACCTGATTTCAGTTGGGCAGCTGGGTGAAGAAGGTTACACGGTAACTTTTAGCTGCAGGAACTGGGCTATTACCAAGGAGGATTGTGAGATCGCTCGGGGTAATAGGGAAGGAAGATTGTATTTGACAAATAACAAGGATAGTATCGCGGTGGCGTCAGCCAAGGGTGATACGGATTTGTGGCACTGTCGATCGGGTCACATGGGTGAGAAGGGGGTATCCCCGGTAACTTCTCGGGGTGGTGTGTCATATTACATGACATTCATTGATGATTCGACAAGGAAGGTCTGGGATTACTTCTTAAAAGGGAAAAATGAATCTTTCAGGATGTATAAGAAGTGGAAGGCCTTGGTGGAGAATCCGATTGGACTCAAGGCTAAATGCTTGAGGTCTGTTAATGGTGGGGAGTATGAGCTCAAGGAGTTTAAGGAATACGTTGATGCGAGGGAAATTCGCATGGATATTCCAGACTCGGGTGGGAGCGGCACAGTTAATGATGACCAAGGTAAAGGGGTCACTGAAGATGAACCAAATACTCCAGGACCGGATATTCTATTGCGTAGATCTAATGGTGAGTGTAGATCGGATGCAAAGGCTCCAGGTTTCTCAAGCAAGGTGAAGTTGAAGCTGGGTATAGCTTCAACGGGGCTTGGAGAATAGGGGAGGAGGAAGGCACTACCATGATCGAGGTGAGCACTAGGACGACACCAATGATGAGTTGAAGACGGATACGGGGTTTGTATATGCGGTTGATCTCTAGGTGGGAGATTGTTGGAGTAGAGATCTTCTAAGGAACAGAGAGGAGGTCAAACTGGCGGAGCAACCAAGCGGGCGCTTGGTATAGACCAGGCGGGCGCCCTAGCGAGCAGAAGATTTTGGTTCCTGGCGAGATTAATTCAGGCGGGCGCTTGGGGTAACCCAAGCGGGCGCTCGGTGCCCCCGATGTGAATTCGGGGAATTGCAGTTTTGACGGGTTTTCTCTTATGTTTAGGTTTAGGTCTTATTCTAGGTTTTCTATATAAATAAAGTTCCGCCCCATAACTCATTGTAACTTCATACAAACATATTATAGTGCAAGATCCTGGCTTGGTAGTGCCCCCAGACGTAGTCAAACATATTGACGAACTTGGTAAACAATTTCTTGTGTCTTTTCTCTGCTTTATTTCTTGTGCTTGTTTGTGGTGCCGGGTTTTCTTACGATTTGCTTGGGTGTTGGGTTGGGAAGGGTCAATTCCACAACAAAGAAGTCTAAAACGACACGTATTATGAAACGGAGGGAGTACTACCAATCATCCTTTGTCATTAATTATATACTACCTCTGTCCCTAAATGAGTGTCCAAATTTCATTTTAAGGGACATAACTTTTTGTACAATTTGGTGGCAAAATTCATAAATAATCTTGTAATCCTCTTTACAAACATTTAGTTTTTGCAACTATAAAGAGACCGGTGAAAAAAATTCAAAAAAAAAACATTTAGGGACAAAGTTATGATCAAAATGGACACTCATTTAGAGTCAAAAATTTCCTGAAAATAGACACTCATTTAGGGACGGATGGAGTAACAATTAATCAATCATCAATCAATCGGTCTTGAGTGTCGGCTACTCAAGTTTTTTGTTTGGAAGATCAGAATGCAAATTAAAAAAAAAAAAAAACATAGTTTTAATTATTAGTAGTCTAAATACAATTTGAATAATACTAGGGGCACAAAAAAGTTACAAAATCTTGCTCACAAAATCCTAGGTGTAATGATTTTATTGGTGTTTTTAATTAGAGTGTGGCGGGTCCATTATCGATATAACCAATAAAATATCGTCACCTCATTATGAGCATGATTTTATAACTTTATTTTGTGCCCTTAGCATTGCTCATACAATTGACTACCTATGCGTCTACATCCACACTTCAAGTCTAAATATTAGCACCAAGTATGTGTGTCCCTTCATTTCATTTCACCAATGTTTTTCCCCTATACTTTCATTCAGCTCATAATAAATAAATCCAGTTTGTCATTTTAATTGTCTCATTAAAAAGTGTCATTTCTTTCTTAAAATGAATTTTATACTATTTTTTATTCATGAGACCCACTGCTCACAACTTTTCAATTATTATTTTCTACTTCACTTTCCATCTCCTTCCTACTCACAACGCCTACTTTTGAAGTATTTTTTCTTACTTCCCGTTCTTAAAATGAAATAGATCGTTTGTTATAGGGTGGAGAACGTATTTCTGCGTATTTCTCATTTATACAAATGAATGGAAACAAAATATTTCATTCCGCCAAAAAAGTGAAAATTTTCAAGATATTATAATATGGTATTTTTTTGTTAAAGAAAAAAAGGATGAAACAATGCCTAAAGCTCTTGTAAGAGTGCATTTAAAAGCGCATTTGATGAAGATCGGACTTCTTACTTTTCACACAAAAAGAAATAATGAATGCCAATTCAGATAACCTTTTTGCCATAATATAATAATCCCTCCATCCCCCAAAATTAGTCCCTCTTTCTTTCATTGTTAGTTTGAATGAGCGTTGAGCAATAAGGCTAGTCTTGATTATCCTAATGAGAATCTAAAAATTGTTATTGATACTCTCTCTGTCCCAAAATAAATGTCGTTCTTTTCTGCATGTTTGTACGAAGGAACTTTCAGCAATTATTTTACGTTAATTTAATTATCCTAATGAAAATTGAAAAAAAAAATGTCATTGATACTATTTATAATGTTGTATCAATCACATTTTATAGTTTTATTAAGATGACAAACTATATTAACCTCAATTTATTGCTCAAAGTTTGTTCGTAATGACATAAAAAATGCCATTTATTTCATGATAGAGAGAGTAATATTTATGATAATGCATCAATTACAAGTTTTAGATCTTCATTTGAATAATTAAAAGTACATAAATTATTTCTCAAAATTCGTTCAAACTAACAACAGAAACTCTAATTGATACACCATTGTAAATAATATAAATAACAAGTTTATTATTTTTCATTAGGATAATTAAATTGAGCTAAAATTATTTCTCAAAGTTTTTTCGTACTAACATAAAAAAATTAAAGAACAACAATTTGAAACAATGGCAATATATAATGAGTCAGTCTTATGAAAAAACCTGTTTTACACTATTAGAATTGGGTCCTCATCCCCTTAAAAGGCCTTGTTAAGGGGTGATGTTAGCCAATCTATATAGTTTATCAATTTTAATCTCCAAGTTGATGTGGGATATGAGGGTTCAACACGCCCCCTCATGTGTAGGCCTACTATATGGGCTCTACACGTGGATCATCATTATGCCGGCATAATTATCAATTCAAACCCACCATGAGCCAATTCAAACCCAATACGGGCACCCAACACGGGTTAACTCAAGCCCATCATCAACTTGGGCCAGCTCTGATACCATATTAGGGTTCAACATACACTAAGAGATGTGTAAAACATATTTTACATTAAGAGATTATGTTTTGAGTAAGAGATGAAAACATATTTTAGACTAAATGAGTGTAAACCAAGTTTTTTCTCGAGATAATATGGTAATTAGAATTTCAAGTATGCTCAATGATTGATACTATTCAAAACACAAGTAATCAATTCTAATTGGGAGATATGAGAATTGACTTGATGATAATGACACGAAACAATCATTGTCAATCATCATTAACTAATCATTTACTCCAATCTTCTCTTTGTTTGGAGGATTATAGAAAAACCATCTCAACAAATTACGAGTATAATTCTTTACCTACATTTTCATTGACTTACTTGCTTTTCATGGTTCATCGTAAATTTGATAGCGGTCCGGTTTTTTCGTACAGTATAGTGAGAGCTCTTGTAGCAACGTGTTGTATATTCCTACGCAACTTCTTTTTCATCATTGAAGGTTGAAACTGCAAGAAGCAAGATTGAATTTCAGATACAAAAAAGAAGAAAAAGAAAAAGGATGATTTATAAGCTAGTACAGCATACTAGTACTTACAGTTCCAAATAGTTTTATTTGTGTCATGATATTTGTTTACAGGGTATTGTGAAGCTATTCTTCTTGGAAGTTGCTTCAAGAACTGTACCCTACCCTTACATATACATTACATCATTAATATTGAAATCGCTTAATTTATCTTCAAAACTAAAATCATAAATTTGATCCTCGAACTTCAGGTCTGAATTGTATACAATCTCATCTGAACCATTGCTCAGCCCTTGATGCACGCTACTATCAGTTGATGCTTCATTCAGAAATAAACCATGCATAAGCGTATCTTGAAAGTCCGTGCTTTGACCAAAATCACGCATGGAAGCTACAGGTTGTTGACTCGTGCTTTCTAAATCCTTGCCTTGAAACTGATCCAAGTCAAGCCAATCAGTGAATAATAGCTTTGGCAAGTTTCTGTTGTGAGTTTCTTGTTGATAGTTGAAATACTGGGGCACGAGCTCGTCTGCATCAGTTGATGACCCTTCCATGGTTTGAAGGGAATTAAAACTCGTGTTTCGTGTAGTCATTTTCAGGGACGGAGAGGAAACTGAATTAGTGTAGCTGGTTAAAGACTCGTCTTGAAGATTTTCAATTTTGGCTACTTTCTTTTTCAGGTAAGAATGCCAGTAATTCTTGATCTCATTGTCTGTCCTTCCAGGTAAATGTTGAGAAATCTGTGACCACCTGAACAATGGAAAATGCTATACATTCATCAGTATGATTTGATAGAAAGAAATATACGAAATAATGAATTCACGTTGCGTACTTGTTTCCTAACATGCCATGAAGGGCTAAGATGGTCTCTTCCTCTTGCATGCTAAACAGCCCTCGTTTCAATCCTGGCCTTAGATAGTTGATCCACCTTAATCTGCAACTCTTACCATTTCTTTGCAAACCTGCATATCATAGTAAAGATCACGAAAGTCAAATAACAACAATAACGGTCCATCAATCTTATCCATTCAAGCATTCCTTAATTATCACAAAATTTTGTTTTATCATGTTCAACAGATATTTTATGATGCTCAATTTACTAACCTGCATTAACTGGAACAGTGGTCCAGCAAGGATGACCATAATTGATGATGTAGTCTTTTAGCTTTTGGTCTTCATCAGGTGACCATAACCCCTTCTTGTGCTTCAGCTTTGGCTTACATTCCATTGTGCAACCACAGAAAATATGAAGAAAATTAAGCACAAAGACCAAGTATGAACTTGAGAAATGAGTTAGATATGTGTAAAAGAGAGGGGACGGTACGAGGATATAAACTGCTGACTATAGGGATGCTTTAGTATTTAAAGGGAACTGTTGAAGCATTAGTGCTACTATTCTCATTGCTAATTGGTTTTGGATGGAATATCAGACTTTAAGAAGAGTAACATCAGTTGTCTAATTCATTAGATAAAAGAAATCCCCCTCAATCCCAACAAGTACAATTTAATATACCAAAGGATGATTCTTTGTTCTATATTTGAGGACAATTTTGAAGGCTTTTAAACTTGAACTACTTTTATATATGACGATAGCTTGACAACCATCATTGAAATCGACAAACCAGATAGTTATTGCTGATCTAATGCCCCACGATACAAATGATGCATTTTGACTGCATTTTTTAACTAGGTTAGAACAAGCAGAATATAAATATAAATATATACTACTTCCATCCCGGAGTAAGAGTCCTACCTCCCATTTGCACGGAGATTAAGAAATGGTGGAAGTAAAGTAAGTGATGTGAGTGTAAAAGTAAAGTAGGAGAGAGAATGAGTGAGAGAGAGAATAGTGAGTTGATTGGTGTTGTGAGTATAAAAGTAAAATAGGAGAGAGAATGAGTGAGAGAGGGAATAGTGAGTTGATTGGTGCTGTGAGTATAAAAGTAAAGTAGGAGAGAGAATGAGTGGGATGAATAGTAAAGATTCTTTGCCATTTTAGGAAAGAGACTCTTACTCTGGGACGTAACAAAATAGAAAGTAGGACTCTTACTCTGGGACCGAGGGAGTATATATATATAGAGAGAGAGATACATTACTCATATATCTTTAAAGAAAAAAAAAAAAAGGGATATGAGGTCGGTTGGGAAGAGAGGAAAGAAGGAAAAAATAATACTCAATAGAAAGTTTTTTTGTTTTTGTTTTTGTTTCTTCTAAATAAAGCTTTCACGTCAAAAATTGCTTAAGGCGCTTGGACATATACAACTTTAGACCGCTCATATTGATATGATCACAAAATAAAGAACGACATAATAACCTTCTTTTGCACATAACTGAATGGTGTAAATAGTTTCATGTATCAAACCTCAGTTTCAGCCAACTAGGAAAATGACTGAGTTAAGTTGAGTTGTTTGAAGCTAGCCATGAACAACTAATCAAGCACATATGATAATAGTTTTAAGATGTTGATTAGAACAAGTTGACCAATTTTTTTACTCTAAATAATAAATACTAAGACAACCTTATAATTAATATACACATGATTCTTATAGTGGATAATTTAATAAGTATCCAGAAACTATCATACTTGATGCATCTTCATTTAATTGAAAACTGAACCAAGTGATATTTAAGAAATTTGTCTTAACCAACCAATATTGGTCGTATGTTGGCACGCCAAGTTGAAGTTTAGAAAGGAAATACTATAAAATGAAATACAAAAGTATGTGATACTGTTCAAAACAATACAATCATATCAATCATTCTTCTTTGCGATAAATCACTCATTCTTTCATGTCAGTTACTCGAGCTATCATATAACACCTTAAAAAATGAAAGCTGGTGTTTAAAGTTAGGGTTAATATAGATTCTATCCTTGGGGGGGGGGGGGGGGGTGGGGTTAAGAAGTTGTAGTAAAACTACTCGACTATTCCCACCTGTAAGGAAATTGTCTAACTCTGTTCCTCATCATCCATTCTCTAAAAGTCTAAAATCATTTGCCTACAAACAGAAAATGTCATGTTCTGAGATCTGTAAACAAATAAACAAAACCCGGCTTTTTGAATGTTTCAGGAAATTTTGGGTTGAAAAATGCTAGTGTCGGTGTGTCAAAACATTATCCTATGAAGAACAAACAAAATAATATCCTTCTATCATCGCCAACTCATCTGATATTGTTTTTGAGTTTCAATCAACACTGCAAAGACAGGTGCTATTTACTTAAACGAAAGACCAATCACTTTATTATCTTTTATGTTCCATATCAGGGCCGGCCCTGTAGCAAGACGAGTGAGCCGGCCGCCTAGGGCCTCCGAAATTTTAATCGATTTTAGGGCCCCAAATTATTATTTTTTGTTATATACTATATTAGATCTCGATTTAATACTAAGTGGATATCATGGTGTAGTGGTGAAAGTTTACTGCTGATAGAGTCCCGTTCGTTGCCCCGAGCCCACCCGTGTTTGAATCCTCAGCAGCACGCCTTGACAATTCTTTCTTTTTTTTCCTTACAGTTCTCACTTCTTTTCACTGTTTTTCTCTCCTTCCTCCCTTCTTTCAAGTTTAATTAGCTAGGCTTTTTTACCATTATTTTTTAAATTGAGTTTGTATGCTGTTCTTCTTAATTTAATTAGCATGATTTTTTTTCTTTGAAGTATATATATTATTATTTTTTTGCAATCGCTTTAACATTATTGCAGTGTTTTTTTTTTTTTCCGATTATGACTAAATTTAATTAACAAGTTGAGATTTTTTTTTTCCTTTTCTCCTGTTTTAATTCGCGTAGGGCCCCAAAATTTACAGGACCGGCCCTGTTCCATATGCTCAGAGTGAAACACATGTTCTTGAAATATAGAATATGTTGTATATACACTGAAGTTTTACATTCACCTAATATTTCAATAAAGCAGGCATGACAGATTACAGGAATAAAATAAAATAACATAAAAATATCCATAACCAACACGAAGGGGAAAAAAAAAAAAAAAAAAACTCTATAATTTCCAGTGCATATATTTTCTTTTTCCACTTAATTATTCAACAGATGCCAATTTTTTTTCTTGGACACGTAAGCAGATTTTGTAACTGATATTAGGAATATCTCCAAAATTATTCCCACCGAGACTTTTGATTTCGCAACTCTTTTCCATAGGTCAAGCGGAAAAGCATATAAACAATTTGGTCAGAAGAGATTTTTCTTTTAAAAAAAAAAAATCACAAGCAACAAGGGAGGTTACATGGAAATGTAATAATATGACTTTTAACAAAGCGGTTACCTCATAATGTCTAGAAAATGAGAAAGAAACAGTAAAAACAAATACCATGGTCTAACAAAAAGATCTTTTATACCATGGTAAAACTTTAAGATCATCCAAGTTCTGGGGTAGAATTGGTATAATTGTTTGTGAATCGCAAAAGGCCGCCGACCCCACAAACATTCTAACTTAGGTGGCATCTAATGTTTGACATTCTCTGGCAGTGAAGACTTTTGTTATGATTACTTAATCAATCCTTCCCAGAAGACATGAATTATATATGTGTTGTTGCTCTAAAACTCCACATGATTGGTCTTACTATTCAAGACTTCTTTCCAATGAGAAAATGACAGGGATTTTATACGAACAATCATCATATAGACTATTAATTGAAAGATTCTGCAAAACAAGTAATATGCTAGTTTCAATGGTTAGGTTTGTTAGAAATCATTTGAAATTCATTTGTAAATAAACCATTGTAAACTTCACAATCAAGTGACTCTCACATTAACATCCCATACAGACAACGGTGATGCAACACTAAGGCTAAATCGGGTATTTCTAGTAATTTTTCCATAAAAAGGAGTTTATACTTTTTCTGACTATGGTTCAACTATTATAGTAAAAAGCCAAGGTTCGCATAAGTATGAAGAGTTTAATATGTCATTAGCTTTATTTTAAAGCAACAGGCACTGTCGGTGTACAATATAAGATCTCAAATTATCTGGCTGTCTGACTCATCACGTGTCAGTGGTAAATCCTGACGATTGAGTAACCATCAACAAAGATGACATCTTCGTTACTACCCCTTCCCACTTCTTTTGGCAACTGGACAAAATATAATTTATTGTTTGCCTTAAATACCCTTACTTTGATTATCTATAGTGACGGTAAAAGATTGTGAATTTGTTACTTAGGTAAGGATGCAATGGGAAAGTGAATCATTAATGCGCATTGGGTTTTGTAAATCTCCGAAACAAAAAAGAACATACAAAAAAGGAATTGTGGCAGATATAAATGGGACGAAGAAAGTATATCCCGCTTTATAATCTCTTAAGAATCAAGCAAGTTTGATTTTATAGCCTATCAAATCATAAAGTTGTGTTAAATGTTATTTTCCTCTCAATAATCACTTAAGAATCAAGCAATTTTGATTTTATATCTTAAAAAATCACAAAGTTATGCCAAATGTTATTTTCAATCAGTCAGCGCAATCCTAGCAAGGCAATGATCAGCAGAGGAATGCACAATTCGAGTCTGTAACAATCAAGTATACCAATAACTCATGTAGAAAAAATGGCAACTGACAAAAAAATAAGCTAATGCAGAGTAAAAAGCCTTTCAACACTTTCCCTATTTCACCATTTTCTGTCCACCATGTTATAGATTGAAAATAAGAGCAAATGTTAGCTTACCACAGTAAAAACACATGTAGTAGGATCTTTTTGAGCATCAGAAACAGAGATGGTAGCAGGAGTTGGTCCCATGTCTCGTTCATAAAGCCTGGTTATACCTGGGTGACAGACAGTTCAGAGCAGTAAGGCCCAACTTGCAAATTCACAAACTAATTTACAAACCGAATGGCACTAGTGTAAAGCTTGTAATACAATAATCCAGCACTGATGAATGCCATAAAGAAAACAGATCATGTTTCGCGGTTATTTGTAATATACACTTAAACTTACTGCATAATTGAGCTCAATGAAGACAAACTCTCCAGAACAGAGGACTGACAGCATTTATAGTCAAGGTAGAAAAACGAACATACAGGCAATGAAGCATTGCTACTCAAAAGAACAATCCTAGATTCCGATACCATGAAAAGCTTGTACTCTCTATAATAAATTTCATTAAGTACAGAAATCAGCCACTTATTGCAGATTGTCCTTAAGTTACTTGTTACATACAAGCCATACATTTTGCATGTGTACATGAACGTACACTAATCAACCAAAGTTACAAACCAATTCTAAGAACAATAAAAAGAAAATAATACAAAATCACATGTCATGTAAAATTAATTCATCCTTTATTTTGATTAGTTCACTTGGTTGACTCAGCTCAGCTGGTCTCCAAGGTTATCAGACAGTAGTGAGTTCATGAGTCTGGTGGTTTATTTGAACTGATAGGTATGATCGGTTTCTCATAAATTCATTGTTCTGGTGATTTTTACAGAGTCAATTGCCCCTAGACAGAGGTATTGACATTACGAACATAATTTATTAGTTCGTGTAGAAACGTCGAAGAAAATGATTATTTTCTTTTTCCAACTTTACAATGAATGATAAACAAATGAGACAAACTTTGTACACAATATGAGGGGACCATGAGCAGCCTTAACCCTTCTGCAACCCAGCCCCCTGCCTCATGGAATAAGGCTCAGGTCAGGGTGGAAGCTGGAAAGAAGGCATCACAATTATACATAACATCATTTATTATATCAAATCCCTACATGCGGTATCCCCAGAGATTAAATCAACAAAACTACATTCCAAAATTTGATCCTCAAATTTCAGTTGTGCACAGGACATACCATTAGCCGAACCATCGCTCGTTGTTGTTGATTGTCACTAGCAAATGATCATTCATTCGTAGGCCATTCATAATACCATCTTCAGAGTTTGAACAATGACCACTTGAATTACCAGAGTCATGAAATATGTCACCAGAAAACTAGTCAGCAAATAGGATCTTTGGTAAGTTGCTACGATAAGTTTCAGTTGAGTTATCAAATCTTGAGGAACAAATTGGCCGGCTACAAATGACATTTGTTCAATATGATCAAGTGAATCAGAACTTGGGTTTCTTGTCACGGAAGAACAAGATACTACTTTCCCTGTATTTGAAACACTGTGGTCAGTCTTGTTTTGGGCTTCAATAATTTCCATTTTTGCAACTTTCTTTTTCAAATAAGAATGCCAATGGTTTTTTATTTCATTATCGCTCTGTCCAGGTAAATGTTGAGACATCTGAGACCACCTGTACATTGAAAAGTCTCCTTATTAGTGATCCTTTTTGTTTCTCTTTTTGATTAACTTCATGAGTGTCTTTTAAGACATAAGAACTAAATTTTTGCATTTTTGCTGTGTTCTTAAATTTTTGAGTTATTATGCCTACTTACTTGTTGCCTAACATGCCATGAAGGGCCAGGATTGTCTCCTCCTGAATGGTAAACAACCCTCTCTTCAATCCTGGTCGTAGGTAATTTATCCACACTAATCTACAACTCTTTCCATTCATTTGAAGACCTGCAAGGAATAATGCAAACGAGAAGTGAAACAACCACAAAGGTCAACTAAGGGTACTTTTGTAAATGCAACAAAACTAACACTGTCAATCACTTTCACTTGCTTATCTCATATTTTTAACAAAACAACTACATTAATGATGTCTTCTGCTCAACCCTGAAATAGGACAGTTAAGTGCAAGGAGGTTTTGTTATCGCGAGGTTTGGGAAGAGTCTAATGTCTTCAGTTTTACCACAGACCGTCCCCTTCCTAGTTCAAGCCCATGACGTTGAGACCACAACTGAGAGACTTTACCGATTGCATTAACCAGTATTGAAAACACAAAAGTCCTACTAAATTGATTGGTGGTAGTAAGCTTGACTAAATCATTGATGAGTCATGAAAAATTAAAAGTTTTTCATCAACTAAGTCACGTCCAATTACTAGTTAATTGATGAACCACATCAACTATTCATCTTTGACTTCAGATGAAACATCATGGTATATAAGGTTTTCCTTTGTCAATCATCTATCTTTAAGTATAACAGGATGCAAATTTAACCTTAAGTTTCTTCAGACTATGACAAGTAACAGAAACTAATAAATAGAAAGAAGTTAATAGCAGAAAAAGAAAGGAACTATTCTCCTGATTTACACCTCATGGCAAGGAATAAACAAACTTAGGACTTAGGAGCTCAATATAACATTACAGTGAAAGAAATCCAAAATCTTTTAGAGAGGCTTGTGCGTGGTTCTTTCTAGTCACAATTTAACTACTCTTCGCCAATTTGTCAACTAGATCATTTTTAAGCCCACAAAAAAATCAAAAACAAAAGGTTGCTAACTTTATTTTCCTCCAATCAACTTCACGAATGGGTGAAAAGATGAAAAAATAACTTCCAATATGTCCTATGTGTTATACTATACAAATCTTGGCAGCCCGATCAAGATCAAACAAAAAAGATCATGGTCATTCTAATAGCGGACTGTAATTTTAAATGTTGAAAATAAGTGGTAGGCGAAAGTGTTAATTACTGAATTGAAATTATTATAATGAGGCAACTACTCAAGAACTCCTTTGCAGATTGAAATTTTAAATGTTTTATGGT
Organism: Campanula takesimana; assembly: GCA_026119855.1. Taxonomy (NCBI): domain Eukaryota; kingdom Viridiplantae; phylum Streptophyta; class Magnoliopsida; order Asterales; family Campanulaceae; genus Campanula; species Campanula takesimana. The sequence goes on along the minus strand of JAOWBW010000762.1, from coordinate 622,640 downwards.
TGAAATGCCAATACAAACAAAATGATTGTGTGCCTGTATTTTACAAGCTGAGGATGTGGTTTGAACAAGTAATGTCTATATGTCAACCCTGTTTCTCATTCGCCTGCTATGATTTAACGAATCCTCCTCCAATCAGATTTAGTCACAGTTGCATTTATTTTAGAATTGAAATAAATAATGTTCGCTTTTGTTATACATGTCTTAAGCATCGAATGGCTAAACCCTCATAATGTTATACATGCCTAATCCAATTTGATCCTCGTTTATTTTTTTGCTATTACATGTCCAAGAAATTTATTCTCAATTGCTACTCCACCAATTGTGTTTTCCATCCAATTCCTCTGCATCAGCATTACAAGATAATGTTACGAGAATTACTAGGAGAAAATATGAATAATTGACACACCTCTTTGCTTCTTTCTTTCATTATTTTTTTCTGATGAAATTTTACTAGCAGAATATCCTCCTGCAAATTAGATAATTAAACTGCCAATAGCCAATTAAAAACAATTCAATAAGTTATAAATAAAAATCCTTTATTCTTAGCAAAACTGCACCAAAAATCCCTGAGCAATGGACAAATAGCGTGTAAAATCTAAGCAAGAAAAACGCGTGTAAATCCTTTGGCTTATTGGTTTCGGATACTTCAGACTTTCAGAGTAACATTAGTTGTCTAATTCATTAGATTTAAAGAAATCCCCCTCAATCCCGACAAGTATAATTTAATATATGTAAGGATGATTCTTTATTCTATATTTGAGGACAATTTTCAAGACTTTTTTAAACTATTAAACTTGAAGTACTTTTATATATGACGATAGGTTGACAACCATATGAAACCAAGTGCATCATTGAAATCGACAAACCAGTTAGTTATTGCTGATCTACTACCCCATGACACAAATGATGCATTTTGACTGCATTTTTTACTAGGTTAGAACAGGCAGAAAAAATACACACACACACACGTTTGAGAAATTTGTCTTGACCAATATTGGCCGTATGTTGGCAAGCCGAGTTGAATTTTAGATTGTAGACTAAAGGGGTAAAAACAATAGGGGAAAATTGCAATTTGGTTCCTGACATTTACATAGGTTTGCAATGTTGCTCCCAACTGTTTAATTTCGCAATTTGGTATCCTAACATCTACATTTTTTTGCAATGCGGCTACAAAACTAACACCCAGTTAAAATTCTAACGAAATGACACCCATGTGACTAGCACATGTCTTTTAAATGGATAAAATGGTCATTGAACTGCATTTTTAATAAAATCATCACAATTTTGGCATAAATACCCTTCCAATTAAGATAAAGTATTCAGTTTTAAATTTGTATGTCTTCTCTCTCTTTCCTAACTTAATTATTTTATGAAATAATTTATTGAACTTGATGGTTTTATTATATTACTACCTATGTCCCTAAATGAGTGTCCAAATTTCATTTTAAGGGACATCTGAAAATCTCAACTTTTTGTACAATTTGGTGGCAAAGATTCATATAGTATCTTGTAATCGCATTTCCAAACATTTAGTTTTGCACGTATAAAGAGACCGGTGAAAAAATAAATTGAAAAAAAATATTTAGGGACAAAGTTATGTTAAAAAAAGACACTCATTTTGGGACAAAGTTTTTTTGAAAATGGACACTCATTTAGGGACAGAGGGAGTACATATTAATTTTCTTCCAAAACAATATAACAAACTAAATCGTAAAAGTTCTCTTATTTTAATTTGTTTAATTTAGACTAAACATGTATGTCTTCTCTCTATTTCCTGTCTTTAATTTGTATAATTAAATTTAAAAGAAAAAAATTACTTTCCTATCCTGCCATTTGCAACAATAAGATCATTACTTATTTCCTTTCACTTGAAGAAAAATATTTAAGAAAAATTGTTTCACTTCAAAAATGCTTAATAAATTATCGTAAATGAGCATGCATAATTATTTGAGTAATAATCTAACATAAAATATATTTATATATATTTAATTGTTTTTTACGAAATATTTCTAATTCCAAATTATATAATTTTTAAATTATTTTGGTTTCTTTTTTATTATTAAAATAAAATATTGAATTATGGTTAGAAAAACAAATGACTTTGTAAGGAATACGTAACTTATAAATACAAAATAAAATAATATATATATGCTCAATATTAATTTAATCTATATTTTTTAAACTGCAAAATGAATAAGGTAAATAACAAAAGAAAACCTCACATGAGCAGCACATGGCCTCTTGAGAATGACCATTTTGTCCATTTAATAAACATGTGCTAGTCACATGGGTGTTATTTGGTTAGAATTTTAACTGGGTGTTAGTTTTGTAGCCACATTGCTAAAAAATGTAAATGTTAGGATACCAAATTGCGAAATTGAACTGTTGGGAGCAACATTGCAAACTTATGTAAATGTCAGGAACCAAATTGCAATTTGCCCAAACAATAGTGGTAAAACTAGTCCAGCCTATTCCCACCACCTCCTGTAAGGATATTGTCTAACTCTGTACCTCGTCATCCATTTTCTTAATTACTTGCCAACAAACAGCGCATGTCATGTTCCGAGATAACTCTGTACCTCGTCATCCATTTTCTTAATTACTTGCCAACAAACAGCGCATGTCATATTCTGAGATTTGTAAGCAAACAAACAAAACCCCGCTTTGTTGAATGTTTAAGGATGTTTCGGGTTGAAAATTGCTAGTGTCGGGGTCAAAACATTATCCTATAAAGAACAAACAAGTAATGTCCTTCTATCCCCACCAACTAATCTGATATTATTTTTGAGTTTCAACTAACACTTGCAACGACAGGTGCTATTTACTTACTAAACGAAAGACCAATCACTTTAGTTTTCTTTATGTTCCATATGCTCAAAATGAAACACATGTTTCGGAAATACTTGTAGAATATGTGTTGTGTATACAATGAAGTTTTACATTCACTTAATATTTCGATAAATCAGTGCACGACAGATTAGAGGAATAAAATAAAATAACATAAAAATATTCATAACTAACACGAAGGAAGAAAAAACTACAACTTCGAGTGCATGTTTCACTATCTTTTCTTTTTCCACTTAATTATTCAACGGACTGCCAATTTTTCTTGGACACAAGCAGATATTGTAACTGATATCAGGAATAATTCCAAAAATCCTTCCCACCAAGAATTTTGATATCGCAACTCTTTTCCATATCTTAAGCGGAAAAGTAATCAATTTGGTCAGAAGAGTTTTTTATATTTAATTTACAATCAACTAGGGAGGTTACATGGAATTGTAACAATATGACTTTAAACAAAGCGGTTATCTCATATTGTCTAGAAAAACGAGAAAGAAACAGTAAAGAACAAATACGTGAGGAAGTTTATACAGATCCAGAAAGAATAAGTAAAGTTGAGCATGAAATAGGAGTACTAGAACAAGTTGTAGACATACACATGAGCTTGGCACAGAACACCCTTTTATGGTCTAACGAAGAGATCTTTCATACCTTTAAGATCATACAAGCTCTGAGGTAGAATTGGTATAAATGTTTGTGAAAGGCAAAAGGCCGCCGACCCCACAAACATCCTAACTTGGGTGGCATCTAATGTTTGACATTCTCTGGCAGTGAAGACTTTGGTAATGCTTACTTAATCCTCTCCAGAAGACATGAATTATATATGTGTTGTTGCTCTAAAAATCCAAATGATTGGTCTTCCTATTCAAGACTTCTTTCCAATGAGAATATGACAGATTATACGAACAATCATCGTATAGACTATTAATTTGAAAGATTCTGCAATATAAGCAATATGCTAGTTTCAATGGTTAGGTTTGTTAGATATCATTAGAAATTTCATTTGTAAATAAACCATTGTAAACTTCACAATCAAGTGACTCTCACATTAACATCCCATACAGACAACCATGATGCAACCATTGTAAACTTCACAATCAACTATTATATGGAGTAGTAAAAAGCTAAGGTTCATGTAAGCATGAAGGTTCGATATGCCTTAGCTTTATTTTAAAGTAACTGGCACTGACGGTGTACAATTTAAGATCACATATTCTCGGGCTAATTGACTCATCACTTGTCAGTGGTAAGTCCTGACGCTTGAGTAACCATCGATAAAATTGACATTTTCGTTATTCCCACATTCCCCTTTTTTGTGGCAACTAGAAAAAATTTCTATGATTAAGAATATATAATAAATGTGTTGTCTAATTTATTGTTTTCCATAAATACCCTTACATTGATATATATTGTGTCACGACCCGAAATCTAGGCTCTATTTTATTAATAATAAATAATTATTATTTAATTATTTGCTTATTTATTTATTTAAATTATTATTTATTTAAATATTTATGTGTGCATTTTATGTTTCATAATAATTGCCTAGCATTTTAATTGGGTCATTTGGGTTAGTGTAGTTTTGTTGGGTCTTAATTGTTAGTAGGGAGTGTAAGTAATTGTGTTAGTAGATGGGGAAGGGGCCTGAGTGTAACATTTCAAAATAATTCTCCTACTCCCTCCCTACTCCCCTCTCCTCCCTCACTTCTCCCTCACTCACTCCACCTCCCTCCCAGCAAACTCCCTCTCTCTCCTCCATTTGGGTAAGTTTTCTTCCTCTTCCTTCTCTCTTCATTATCTTCCTCTTCCTCTCATAATCTCTCATTTCTTAAAACTTGAAATGTGTTTAGATCGTCGATAGGATCGCGTAGAATCAAAAATATTCGAATTCCGTCATCTTTGAGAATTTTCAAGTAAGTTGCTTTTCCCCTATTTTTATGCAAAAATGCTCATAACATGTTTCTACAATGCTTTAATTGTTATCTTTGAAGTTTGGTTGAGTTTGGAATTTATTTGAGTTTTTGGCTAAAATGGTGATTGGATGAATGTCATGATTCAATCTTGGTTTGGGTTGATAAATGGTGTTAGTTAGGTTCCCTTAAACTTAAATGTTGTTTGGGTACCTTAGCAAACTTGTTGGTTGTGTTTGATTTTGAGTATTTGTGTGATTTGGGTAAGAAAATGAAGAACCCATTTCTTCCCTCCCGAATTCCGGCAGTCCAGAAGGTTGGGCGACCGCCCAAAAAGGTCTGGGCGACCGCACATCTATCTGAAAGCTTTTGTTCTTGTTTGAGGGCCTTTTTGGGCGACCGCACAGTCCCTGGTGGGCGGCCGCACAGACCTCTGAAAGTTTATATTTGTTAATTTGTGTGATTGAAGAATGCGTTTTGGTCTAAGTCTTGGGTGTCCTTCTAGTTGACCTTAGTGATCATTGTAGTACACTCTAGTGATAGAATTGGGTCCTTTGTGATCAAGTTTGTGTTTGAAATTAATTAAGTGTTAATTGAGATTATTGGAACACTTTAATTGTGCGTTGTGGGTACATTTCACTTTCTTGGTGACTTCTTGGTATGATTCCCTACTTTGGAATCCTTTGTTGCTTATCGTGCTAATATATTATTACTTAGCATTCATTTGGAAGCCCAGCTGGCATATTTGTTGCATCGGGCGATGGGAAAGATTATAATGGCAAAGCCAAGTCCATTATAATGTTGACCATTGTTTTGCCCCCTTCTATACCCTTTTCCAGATTGGCCTTGGAAAAGACAAGTTAGCTTCCTTTGTGAATGTATCTAGCTACCGAGCATGACTTTGTGGCATGGCTCTTGTCCTTTGTGACACTCTTATGGTTATTGTTCCGGTACCGGGGAATTCTCTTCAGCTTTCATGCTATTATGAAGATGTTGATGGTTGATTACTGAAGCTGCGCAGCGATCCTTTATTTGGATGTATCGGTTTGAAAACCTTGGCTAATATCCTTTGTTATGTGTTTATTTCCGCTGCTATCTGATATGTGATAAATGCTATGCGCTATGTGATATTTATTATTGCTTATTGCTCCTTGCATCATAGCATGTCATGTAGTTGCATTAGTAACTTATTGAGATTTATCTCACCCCCTTTCTTTTATCTTTGTTTTTCCTTAACCCCCCCCAGGTGCTAAGGATTAGTCTCGCTGATCACGAGAAAGAGGACGTCGAGTGTGGATTCATTCTTTTGGGGAAAGTTGTTATAGGTTGGTTTACATTATATCAATGTGTAACCTTTTGGGGATATTTGTACCAAACATTGACGTCACTAGGATTTGTGTATTTTGTAACTTTGGTGTATAAGCTTATGGAGTTTATACTAGTTTTACTTTGTTGTTCAAGTTGATTTACAAAACCTTGTGTTATCATCTTTTGGGTATAAAAGGAAATTTTTATCTCCATTATTTTAGAGTTTATTGTTTAAGTCGACGTCCAGCTCGCGGTCTCGGGCCCGCGGGGTTCGGGGTCGCGACATATTGTGAAGGTAAAAGATTGTGAACATATTACTTAGGTAAGGATGTAATTGGAAAGTGAATCACTAATGTGCTAGGGGTCTTGGAAATGGCCAAAAAAGGACAAACCAAAAAGGAAATGTGACCGATATAAATGGGACAAACGGGAGTATATTCATCTTTATAATCTCTTAAGAATCAAGCAAGTTTGATATTATAGCCTAGCAAATCATAAAGTTGTGTTAAATGCTATTTTCAATTAGTCAACACAATCCTGGAAAGAAAATTTTAGCAGGGGAATGCACAATTTGAGTTTGTAACAATCAAGTATATCAATAACTCATGATTCATGAAGAAGATGCTAATACCTTGCAACTCTAAAACTTTCTACTAGAAGTACTGCTAAAAGAAACTTACTTCCATCTCTAATATCCGCAATGCCAGCTTCTAAGTGACTAGCGCCGAGCATCAAATCAGTTCAAGAACGTTATACCATCACTGACTCCCAACACATGATACGCCTGAGCAACTGCTTGATGCTATCATCAATTATGAATAATCCCTGTCAGTTAAAAAAAAAAAAAAAAGGAAAAACTATAAGAAGAAACATTAAATAATTTTCTTGAGTGAGTGCTACTTATGCTGACAAACAAAATACCTAGCATTGAGAGTAACCATAAAGTTTCTTTCAACAATATATGATGCCTTTTATTTGATTTTGCTGCTCCGAAAAGGGTTAGTCCCGATTTTCACATTTCCGTCCATCATGTTATAGATAGAAATTAAGAGCAACTGTTAACTTACCACATTAAAAAGGTCATGACCTATGATCCTTTTGAGCATCAGAAACAGAGATGGTAGCTTGAGTTTGTCCCATATCTCATTAATAAAGCCTTGTTCTACCTGAATGACAGACAGTTCAGTGCAGTAAGGCCCAACTTGCAAATTCACAAACTAATTTACAAATGAAATGGCACTAGTGTAAAGCTTGTATTTCATTAAATGAGCCCAAATAAAGAAAAACACTCCAGTACAGAGGACTGGCATTATGCATAGTCAAGGTAGGAAGATGAACATAAAGGCAAAGAACAATGCTGTTCAAAAGCACTATCCTAGATTCTGATACCATGAAAAATATACTCTCTACATGAAAGTTCACAAATGAGTACAAGAATGTACATGGTGTACAGTACACCAATCAACCAAAGTTACAAATCAATTCTAATCAAAAAAAGAAATTAAAGATACAAAAGCACACGTCTTGTCATATGAATTCATCCTTCATTTTGATTAGTTCAATTGGTTGCCTCAGCTCTACTGCTCTCCATGGTTATCAGACAGTAGCTATCTCACGAATCTGGTGGTGTATTTGAACTGGTAGGTATAATCGGTTTCTTGTCGTTCATTGTTCTGGTGATTTTTTCAGAATGAGTTACCCCTGGACGGAGCTATTGACATTAGTTTATTAGCTCTTGTAGAAACGACGAAGAAAATGATTATTTTCTTTTTCTAACTTTACAACGAAAATCTTTATGATAAACAAATGAGACAAACTTTGTACACAATGTGAGGGGACCATGCCTCAACACTTCTGCACCCCATCCCCCTGCTTCATGGAATAAGACTCAGGTCAGGGTGGCAGCTGGAAAGAAGGCATCACAATTATACATCACATCATTTATTATATCAAAATCCCTACACATGTTATCCCCGGAAATTAAATTAACAAAACTACTTTCCAATATTTGATCCTCAAATTTCAGTTGTTCACAGGACATACCATTAGCCAAACCATCGCTCGTTGATTGTTTATTGTCACTAGCAAATGATTCATTCATTTGTACTCCATTCATAATAGCATCTTCAGAGTTTGAACAATGACCACTAGAATTGCCAGAGTCATAAAATTGGTCACCAGAAAACCAATCAGCAAATAGGATCTTTGGTAAGTTGCTAAGATAAGTTTCGGTTGAGTTAGCTGCAGTTGACATTTGTTCAATATGATCAGGAGAAGAACAAGATTCTACTTTCCCTGTATTTGAAACTCTGCGGTCAACCTTGTTTTGGGCTTCAACAGTTTCCATTTTTGCAACTTTCTTTTTCAAATAAGAATGCCAATAGTTTTTTATTTCATTATCGGTCCTTCCAGGTAAATATTGAGACATCTGAGACCACCTGTACATCGGAATCAGTCTCCTCATTGGTTATCTTTTTGTTTCTCTGTTTGAGTAACTTCATGAATCTCTTTTAATAGATAAGAACAACAAATTTGCATTTTCGTTGTGTTTCTTAACTTTTGAGTAATTATTCTACTTACTTGTTCCCTAACATGCCATGTAGTGTCAGGATTGTCTCCTCCTCCTGAATGGTAAACAATCCTCTCTTCAATCCTGGCCGTAGGTAATTTATCCACCTTAATCTACAACTCTTTCCATTCCTTTGCAGACCTGCAAGGAATAATGCAAACGAGAAGTGTCAAACAACCACAAAGGTCAACTGAGGGTACTTTGTTAAATGCAACAAAACTAACACTATCAATCACTTTCACTTGCTTATCTCATATTTTACCAAAACAACTACATTAATGATGTCTTCTATTCAACCCAAAAATAGGACACTTATGTGCAAGGAGGTTTTCTTATTGCAAGATTTGGGAAGAGTCTAATATGTCTTCAATTTTACCACAGACCATCCCCTTCCTAGTTCAAGCCCACGACCTTGAGGCCACAACTGAGAGATTTTACAGATTGCATTTGACACTATTGAAAAGACAGAAGTCCTACTAAATTGATTGGTGGTAGTAAGCTTGACTAAATCATTGATGAGTCATGAAAATAAAAGTTTTTCATCAACCAAGTCACTTCCAATTCATCACATAATTAGTGAACTACATCAACTAATTAGCATACAGGCTCTCATTGAATTTTTTATTTTTTTTAAAGTTACCTTGAAGTCAAAATATATTCAATAATTGTCTATAAAGAAAGTAACATTCTCAGAGTGAGTCCTATTTGATCCGGATATTACTTATTGCACATAAATATGTAAGGGGGAACCCCATACATTTGCAAATCAGGTATTCAGAAGTGCTTGTCTGGAGTAACAATCTACTGTTTAAAAACGATGTTTTGCGATTCAAAATTACCTGCATTAATAGGCACAGCACTCCAGCAGCCATGACCATGGTTGAGAATGTAATCTCTGAGCTTTTGGTCTTCATCTGGTGACCATAAGCCCTTCTTGTATTTAAGCTTTGGCTTACACACCATTTGCTTGCAAGTCTTTTGGGAGGGGGGGGGTACAGAAGAATGTAATGTCAAAATAGACAAAAATAAGTTCTGACTTCCACTGTAAGAGAGAAGAGAGAGACAGTTAATGATGAGAAGATAGACTGCTGAGTCTGGATACTTGGATTATAAAGGGAAGATATGTTGTGTTATGCAATTTTTTAAACATTAAATTAATTAATGCGATATGCCTTTTCCTTGATCCAAAAACAAAAGTCAAATGACTTGGCTATGCAGTATGTTGGGACAAATTCAATGCCATTAAAAACAAAACATTAACTCGTATAATGGGTGCCAGACCAAACGAAACAAGAACAGTGAATATATTTCCTTTAAAATAGGTGTCCTTTTCAATGAATTCTCAGTGCTTCTCAGGACCACAAAGGACTGGGATGCTCTGTGTGGTGTCATTTAGCATGCTTGAGGGCTATAATAATATCAACGCCTAGAAAACAAAGTTTGTTATTGGCCACCATAATGAAGTGCTAGAAAAGAGAAACCAAGGATAAAATTTAGAGGAAAATTACCATTCCACATGAATTTATTCCCTATGAATGAACAAAAAATGGTAGAGAAAGGTAGTCATCGGCATATTAGTTTCCTCATAAGCCAAACATGATATTTAGTCTTACGAATTTTCAGGGAAAGATCTTATTTCTTTCCTTAAAGTCTCCCTTAGTGATGGATGTTTTGTCTCCTTAGACTTAGAAGCTTGATTTTATTTTATTTTTTGCAAAATTAGGAGGCTACACAAAAACAGAAGTGGTTCATTATGACAAGAAGAGGGGTCTTCCTTAAGTAACGTGCTTTACTTGTACAATGACAAAATTGCATTAAATCTATTTCCTTACTTAGAAACGCGACACGTATTTTAGGACAAACCAAGAAGGAAAGTACGACATTTATTTTGGGACTGAGGGAGTAGCATGAAGTGACTTCGTCATCTCGAGAAGCTCTATTTGAGGTATCTTTGATGTGACCAAAATATATCAAGAAACATAAGAAATGACGGAATTATCTGACATCATGCGCTATAAAGAAACGCTCTCTTACATCAGAAAATTGCCAATCTGCGAACAAGAAAGAATAAATTGTTACAATAACGTCAGAAGCACCAGTCCAATATGCAGCAAGTTCAGGTTATACATTCATACCTTCATCTTTGACTTCAGATGTAACATCATGATATATTAAGTTCTGCTTAGTCAAACATCTTTTTTAAGCACAACAGGATGCAAACTTAACCTTAAGTTTCTTCAGACTAGGACAAGCTACAGAAACAAATAAGTAGGAGAAGCCAATAGCAAAGGAAAGGAACTATTATCCTGATTTACACCTCATGGCAAGGAATAAACAAGCTTAGGACTTAGGAGCTCAAAATATCATTAAAGTGAAAGAAATCCAAAATCTTTTAGAGAGGCCAGTTCGTGGTTCTTTCTAGTCACACCTTAACTACTCTTCACCTATTTGTCAGCTAGATCATTTTTACACCCACAGAAAATTCAAAATAAGAAGCTGCTAACTTAATTTTCATCCAATCAACTTCATGAATGAGTGACAAGATGAGAAAATAACTTCCAATACGTCCCATGTGTTATATTATACAAATCTTGGCAGCCGGGTTGAGATCAAACAAAAAAGATCATGGTCATTCAATTAGCGGACATGTTAAGTGGTTAGCACTAGTATACAATCATTAAATTGTTGTGGTAGACCAAAGTGGTTAGTTACTGAATTGATAATAATATAATGAGGCAACTACTCAAGAACTCCTTTGCGGACTGTAATTTTAAATGTTTTATGGTTGAAATGCCAATACAAATAAAAAGATTTCACGCCTGTATTTACAAGCTGAGGATGTGATTTAAAAAAGTATTGTCTATATGTCAAACCTATTTCTCATTCGCCTGCCATGATTTAACAAATCCTCCTCCAATCATATTTAGTCAAAGTTGCATTATATTTTATAGAAATGAAACAAATAATGTTTGCTTTTATTATAAATGTCTAAAGCATGGAATGGCTGGTTTGACAGTCCCATACTTGCTTCCTTTACCTCAGCTGCTCTGTAGTACTATTATCATTACCTAAATCAAATTGTTATTAGGAAATTAACAAGTTGGCCCTGGCGGCTAAAGTCTCATAATATTTTACATGCCTAATCCAATTTGATCTCTTTTATTTATTTGCTGTTACATGTCCAAGAATCTATTTTCAGTTGCTACTCCACCAACTGTGTTTTCCATCCAATTGTACAAAAGAATGTTACATGAATTACTAGGAGAAAATATGAATAATTGACACACCTCTTTGCTTCTTTCTTTCATTATTTTTTTTTTTTTCTGATGACATTCTACTAGCAGAATATCCTCCTGCAAATTAGATAATTAAACTGCCAATCGCCAATAACAACAATTCAATAAATTATACTCCCTCCGTCCCAAAATGATCTTCGCGTTTGACTATTCAAACTTTTTAAGGATATGAACACTTACTTCACTAGCCATGCTTTGTTTAAACCTAAAAAGTAGAAATGTGAAGAACTTTACGGGACAATGAGAAATGGCAAATGAGAAGATCATTTTGGGACGGAGTGAGTAAAATCCTTTATTCTTGGCAAGAGTTCCCCAAAAATCCTTAAGCAATGGACAAACAGCGTGTAAACTCTAAACAAAAAAAATACATGTAAAATTCTTTGGCTTATTATTATTTGATTTACATCCATAAACAATAAGAATGTGCACTCATATTGGTCAGTGATTGAGTGATAAGATTGCCCCTCAAAGATCATGTGAGTCACCCATTCTTGCCAATATTTTTACCCTGGGACTAACTTGAATCAATATGTGATAATTACAGGCATATAAACGGCAGTTAGGTCGGGGACAAACTTGATGCATGGACTTATAAGTCAATGGAATATTATGCTATTTACCCTAATATATATAAACACACGCACACTTTGAAAGAAAAAATAAAATAAATGATGAACAATTATCATTTCTTCTGAATGCATTTCTTTGAAGAGTGGGACTGCTGCCAAGATAAAAGTCATTATTCAGCAGTGAGTTCAATATGCACCATGTAGTCTTTCTTTTCTAACGTGATTAAACCAGGAATGGAATTTCAAATCATAAAGGTTTGGAATTGTTTCTTAATCAGAAAAGACAGAGACGAGTATGAGGTGAGTAAGCTGTATACAATCTGTTATGAGCAAACAGAAGTCAAATCTCAAAGAGCTTGACACCAAACTCCAAACTCTCTTTCATCTACCAAATAATTGAACCTCATGAGCAGGGAAAACATTAAAGAAAAGGCCAAACTCCATTTCAATTCACTATACTTTCTAGTATGTTTTCACTTTTACGATATACTTTTTTTCTTTCAAAAATACCATGGTACTTTGGAAAATTCATCATATAGTCCCAAAATAATTTGGGGTCAGCTAACATGAATCCTCATATGTCATCGTGATTAAAGGAAGAGAGCGAGAGAAAGAGAAGAGAGAGAGAGAGAGAGAGAGAGAGAGAGAGAGAGAGAGAGGGAGAGAGAGAGAGAGAGAGAGAGAGAGAGAGAGCGAGCGAGAGTGAGAGAGAAAGAGAGGAAAAAGATGGAGAAAATAAAATAAAATAAATAAATAAATAAATAAATAATAATAATAAAAAGTACGATCAACCCCCATCATTCACATGAATTTTCGCCCTCCACTCCGGCCTCTTCAACGCCACATCTTCATCCACTCCGAGTAAACTCATATCATTTTCAATCACCTTAATCCAAGTTTGCTTGGGTCTTCCCCTACCCCTCGCCATTTTATCACTTCTCCACTCTTCAGGCCTCCTAACCGGTGCATCACTCGGTCTCCGTCTCGCATGACCAAACCACCTTAGACAATGCTCCCTCATTTTATCCTCAATGGGCGCAACTCCTACTTTACCCCTGATCACCTCACTTCTCAATCGATCTTTTCTTGTATGCCCACACATCCATCGTAGCATACGCATCTCCGATACATTCATCTTATGAATATGACACTGTTTCCCGGCCCAACATTCAGTGCCATAAAGCAGTGCAGGCCTAATTGCCGTACGATAGAATTTTCCCTTTAATCTATTTGGCATGCCACGATCACAAAGAAACCCTGTGGCACTCTTCCACTTCAACCAACCTGCTTTAATCCTATGAGCCACATCTCCATCCAATTCTCCATCTTTTTGGATAATAGATCCAAGATAGCGAAAGAACTCGGAAGCTTGGACAATCTTTCCATCGAATGTGATCACTCCTGCCTCTCTGCTTCCATCTTTGCTAAATTTACACTCCATATATTCAGTTTTGCTTCTGCTTAACCTAAAACCTCGAGATTCCAAAGTGCGTCTCCACAACTCCAATTTACTTTCAACACCTTCTTTTGTCTCATCAATCAGCACAATATCATCTGCGAACAACATACACCATGGAATATCATCTTGGATTGACCTCGTCACTTCGTCCATTATCAGGGCAAAGAGAAAGGGACTAAGTGCAGAGCCTTGATGCACTCCAATCGTGATAGGGAACTCTTCTGTCTTCCCAACGCTTGTCCGTACACTAGTACTAACTCCATTATACATGTCCTTGATAATATCAATATATTTCTTTGAAACGCCTTTCTTTACTAAAGCCCACCAAAGTACCTCTCTTGGCACTTTATCATACGCCTTCTCCAAATCAATGAAAACCATGTGCGGTATGTATTTTGAAATAAGAAAAAATTATAATGGTAAAAGTGAAACACCCTCAAAAGTACGGTGGATAAAAACGGAGTTTGTCCAAAGACAATAAATCCTTGACTGAAAATGTTGTACATATAAAGTTATAAACGGACGTGGACCCATGTCTGCAAAGTTAGCTCAAACCTGTGTCATGCCTGCACCATTATTACAGCAAGTTTATTACATTTACAACTAACTTGTTTGACTGTTTCTACAACTTGTGATCAAGCTTTATGCTCAATAGTTTAATATTATGCATTAATCTAGAATAAACCCCTTAACCAACTCTAATTAAACAATTAAAGATATAAATTAATATAAGGCATCATCTTCCAATCGCATTAAAAAAGTAAATGAGTTTAGACTTTTAGAGGTCAGAATAGAATTAGTTTCGGTGGCTTTTTTATTCATTATTTCTTGCCAGTGAGGATATTTATATGTTGTTATAGTGTATAATTATTGTACGGAGCATTAGACTTGCAAGTAATTTATGCATAAGAATCGAATGGAAAAAGGCAAAATAAATAAAATCAATAAAATAGTATGTGGTAAGTAATCTGCTGCACTGGACGGTGCAATGTGTAATAGACCGATTGGAAATCCCAGCTTAGTGATATAATACAATTTTCATTTATTAACAAATCCAAGATCATTTCGAACTACATGAATAGTGACTAAGCGGACAGGCAATACATTCTTATTTGAAAGAAGCAGATTAATCAAAAAACCAGCAGAAGCATGATCATCAAACATGATGATGCACTCAGACAATCTATAGCATAAACTGCATCTTTGTTTTAATTCAGATTCAATTGAAAAAAAAAATATTAGGACAAGCATGGTATAGTTCTCGTCATGATTCCTGTATAACAGTCAATGATTGAAAATTCAATGGCCTCTCTCTCTCTCAAGTATATTTCTTTTTTTTTTTTCCTATGGTACTATCGACAATGTTTTTGTATATATCTAATAAATATATTGTTGTTGACCCTTTCTCTCTCTCTCTCTCTCTCTCTCTCTCTCTCTCTCTCAGTTTTTTTTCTATGGTATTATCGACATTTTCTTTTGTAAATATCTAAAAAATAAAGTATAGTATATTATACCATAGTTGATGATCCTTGTAGGTGGATGATTACATAATACTCTGTAACTCACAACAACTCTTTCATATGGGTCAAGCGCAAAAGCTTCAAATGTCGATAAATATACTCTATGTTGAGTTACTCATATAGTAACAATTTTTGTCAACTAAATAAACAGAGTCGTCGTTTCTTACGTCTGTAATTCCTAACAAATGTTTACACCCTCAATTTCTTAGCCACTCCTTGCATAGAGCTGCAGATGGGGATATCCTCAACTAGCTCCTCTATATTGTCATTAGATAAGGTCTGAAGTTGCTGAAAGGAGTGGCTCAATGGTGGAGTCAAACCTCACAATTTGTGACATTTAGGGTTTAATCCCTTCCAGGCCTTCTAGAACATCAAAATAAATAATAATAATGTAGGTCTGAAGTTTGGTGCCGACATAATTGGAGTTCAAGAGACGACTCCGTAAACAAACTTATTTATCATATATACACGGACTCATCATAAGTGAGATTTTATTTACCTCAAGTCTTCAACATTGTATTATTGGCTTAAAACTATTCCCATTACACTGTTGACTTTGCCAAATAATGTAATCATTCCATGGTCATTGTTTAATACTCAGCTAAAACCTAAGACATTGGAAGGCGATTGCAAGCTCAGATTAATACCTGTTATATATAAACAAAGAAAACTGATACCATACTGTTTAAGTTACTAATGCATTTAAAAGTGTCTTCAACATACTTCAGTAACCAATTTCACTACAACAAATCTGTAAGAGTTATTATGAAATAGATACAGGGAAATTTTGATGGAAACTTAGGAGATAATAAACTATGAATCTTGTTCCAACAAACGCAATATTATACAACTAATTCTCATTAAGTTATCATATTACCTCCCTCACTATCAAATACAGAGTAGTAATTAATTATATGAATAATAAAAGGAAAGCTTTTGTGGGGTCAATATGTGATGAGATTGAAAGCTTCTACTTAGCTCTAATATATTCATTCAATGAATTTAGCCTTCTCGATCCTCAAACCATCTTTCTTTAATATGAGTCTAATGTTTGTTTGCATGATTTAGCCCTCTTTTTTCTAATCTTAACTCAGGTTCTAGAAAAGGCTCTTTAACTTTTTCTCCTATTGTGCGAGTCTGATTGCAACCTAGAAATTACACAATGAATTACAGTTGTAGAACCTCGCTTGTAACAAACAACTACTCAATGATCAGCCATGAAAGCTGATTGAAGGTATAAAGCAAACAACAGAGAAAATTACAAAGGATAAAAACCTAATTTTTCCTCACTTGGCACTTCATTAGTCATTGACAGTTAGTGTATGTATGTGTGTGTGTGTGTGTGTGCACTCATATTAATGAAAGTGAACTTACACATGCCTTGCCCCATAGAACTCAAAGCCTCGAATTTTCTGCAAAAATGCACCTTCAAGCAGCTAAAGCAAATCCACGCCTTCATCCTCACTGCAGCTCTCCACCGGAACGACATAATTTTACTCAAATTTCTCCGCCGAAGCACCGAATTCGGAGGAATGGAATATCCAAATCTCATCTTCACGCAACTGGGTGGAACCCTTAATGTTAAGGAAACTAGCCTTTGGAATGTTATGATTAGAGGGTACGCATATAACGGGCCTTTCGATAAGTGCGTCTCGATGTTTGTTGAAATGCCTCAAAGAAGGCTTAAACCTAATAATTATACGTATCCGTATGTGGTAAATTCGTGCGCCAAGTTGGGTTGGTATGGAACTGCGAAGACAGTGCATTGTCAGGTTATAAAAGCTGGGTTTGAGACTGCCTTTTCGGTTGCCGAATCACTCTTTAATTTGTATGTTAAAATGGCCGATGATGTTGAAATGGGTGTTAATAAAACTGAGAGGGTTAATGATGCTAGGAAAATCTTTAATGAGGTGGCTGTTAAGCCGGTAGAATTATGGAACCGGATGATATCTGGGCATGTCAGCGCAGGGGATGTCGATAGTGCTAGAGAGGTGTTTGATAAAATGCCTGAAAGAGATATAGTTTCTTGGAATTCGATGATTTCAGGTTATTGTCGAGTGGGGGATGTGGCAAATGCTAGTGACTTGTTCGAGAGAATGCCAGAGAAGAATGTTGTGTCTTGGACGTCAATGATTAAGGTGTACACTGTTTCCCGAGATTTTAAGGCTGCAAGAAATTTGTTTGAGAAAATGCCCGAGAGGAATGTTGTTTCGTGGAATTCCATGATTTCGGGTAATGCCCAGAATGGTAAATTTGAAGAGGCGTTGGATTTGTTTGCACAAATGCAAATGGAAGGCGTCGATCCAGATGGGTTCACGTTCGTTTCAGCTCTTTCAGCATGCTCTCACTTGGGTGCTCTGCATTATGGAAGTGGGTACATTCTCTAATGAAAGACTGGTCTAACTTGGCAGTAACTGTGGGGACTGCACTTGTAGAAATGTACACAAAATGTGGTGACGTGAATACAGCATTCACAATTTTCATCAAAATCTGTAACAAGGATGTGTTCTGCTACAACGTTATAATCAAATCGCTAGCTATTCACGGAAAAACAAAAGATGCTTTGAAGTTGTTTTACATGATGCAAAATAGAGGCTTGAGGCCAAATGAATTCACATTCAGCAGTGTTTTGTTCGCTTGCAGTCATGGAGGTTTGGTGGAGGAAGGTCGGAAAATCTTTTCTAGTATAGAGAATTATCTCGGAACGAGTCCAACAATTGATCATTACAGTTGCATGATAGATCTTCTAAGCCGGGATGGTTTGATTGAGGAAGCGGAAAGTGTGGTGAAGATGATGCCTTATGAGCCTGATAATGCTATATGGGGGTCTATTTTGGGTGGTTGCTTGGTGCGAGGTGATGTCAAGGTGGCTGAATATGTGATTGAGAAGGCTAGTAAGGTGAAAGAAAATGAATCGGGAGTATACGTGCTCCTTTCGAACATCCATGCTTCAGTGGGGCAATGGCAAGAGGCCAAAGGTGCAAGAGAGAAGATGGAAGACAAGAACATACAGAAGACAATAGGACTAAGTGGTCTTTACTATGGCACACACGAAGAGACGTTGATTTCAGAGTAAAATGGACATTTGTTTTGGGACAAATGGAGTAATCTCATTTTATGAGTCAAGCTTTTGCGAATACGTTTTATTTTCTACATTTCTTGCACAAACTGTAATTATTGCAATTTCTACTTTTGGAATGGAAGGAGTATAAAGTATTGATATATTTGGAATTATAACAAAGTAGGGTCTCAGAAAAACATTGCTACCTTCATCCCAAAATGAATTATTATTTTTGTTCTTGATCAAAAACAAAAATTGAGATTCAGTTTAGGACAGGTGGAGAATATCGGTTAAGAAAACAACAGTAATACAATCACTTTAAAGGTTTCAGTATACACTAAAATCCCTGCATACTGTACATGAATCCGACGATTCTTACACGGAAAAAAAGAATCTATCGACAGAAAAAAATCAGCTTGGTTCATAATACCGGCTCAAAAAACCTAAAACAACACAATATTAGACTACATATATGCCGCTGCTCTCAACATTAGACTACATATATGACAGGAAAAAAATCAGCTTGGTTAAGGACCAAAACTACTATCAAAAAAATTATTCACGGATCATGTTGAACTTGAATCTGGATAGCTGCTCTGGAATTGCAGATATGACAGGCCCATATCTCTGCCACCAGAGAATAAAATGCTCTCTTAAAATCATATTACATCTCAGGAACCAGAATTTAGAAAGGCGATTCGCGTGTCATAATATAGGAAACCGACAAACTATTAGTTCTCAAGTTGCAACATGATTAGCATTATGATCTCAAGAAAAAGAAAAGGTGGGCTAAGCACGGTGTTTGAATATCATTGTATGATGCAAGCAAGGATAAGCAAATGCGCATTAATTATTTACCGCAATATAATATTCCAAATACCCCATAGGAGTATTAACAGAAGCTGTAGGCCCGCCATACCTGAACATTATCATAGAGTTCAAACAATGGAACAGCAAGAAGCTTCAGATTGTTTGGCACAGCAAAGTGACATTTCTCTGCTAAGTGAACAAGGAAGAGTTTCTTACGCTCCTGCATTACGAGAGAGAGAGAGCAATAATATCTCAGAGTCAATCACATGGCCAATGGAGAAGCTGCCACGAGTATTAATCGTGATCACTTGATGTAATTCAGTTTTACATATTACCTTGGGTTTTGTTATATGAGGAGGGCAGTATGGATACATTACAGTTTCAAAGTTAGGCCTCCACCACACAGCAACACACTCTCCTATCTGCAACAACATATTCAAGAATCACATCAACGGGTATCTAGAAAGAAAAGCCATGTCAGCCTGCAATAAATGAAGTAGAAACTAGGGAAATTCTGAAAGAATGTGAGTGCCCTAATAATCACCCAGTTTTGAAGTAAGGTTCTTCATTTAGGACATGGAACATTATATGGTAAAAGCCAATTGGTTTGCGTTGGATAAATTAAGATAGACAAATTATAAAAATGGTAACTGTTAACGACCTATTTTCAGAAGTATGATTTTTCTTTTTCTTTTCTTTTTTTTATTATTTTGACATATGTAGGAACAAGTTTACAGATTCAAACCAAAAAATAGCTTCCTAATTGGATGCGCTTGGGAACAAGTTGGCTTCTTATTCCCTCTGTCGCGGAATAAATGTGCCACTTTCCATTTTCGTTTGTCCTAAAATAAATGTCGTCTTACTAAATATAGGGTATGAAGATTGGTGATCTTCCTATACTACCCATTCTAATAGGCTCAAGCATTGCAATGCCATGAAAAGTGTCACTCTACCCATATGAAGAGATTGGGGCAATCAAGGAAACATAACTAAAACTAAAAGTTTAAAAACATTGACTTGTCAACTATGACCTTTATTCCGGGACAGAGGGAGTATTACATTTTCTTAACTTTTTGACAAATAACTACCTACAAGAACATATGTGATGAATAGAACATATGCATTGGTTAGCGGCCCACAATTTGCTCTTTAGCAATAAAAAAAAAAAGTAGGCCTAAGTAAAGTAGCAGACAATACCTGCCAATCTGGCTGAAGATCAGGTGAAATCGGAGCAAGTTTGTTAGAGAGTTTTCTTTTCAAACCCTCAACTTCTGAAGCACAAAGAGAGTGGATGAATGTTACTCCATAGTTATGTTTAAGAAGTAAACAAAACCAACTCTATTCACAAACGATTGTAAGTATGAATATCAGAACAAAAAAATAAAAGAAGTAGAATTATGTACCATTCTCTCCTGGCCTCAGACGACCACCAGGAAGTTTGCAGAACGTGTTTCCAATTTGCAGAAGAAGAACGTGGGGATGATTATGATCGTGTACCTGCAAAGTTGGGTCATTTGCTTACTAATCCTTCCGAGAGAGTGAACACATTTCCTTGACTAGTTACTAAAACAGAGCATTCGAAATAAACAATACAGCTGATTAAGGATTTAAACACTCAAAGGTCCCTCAGCTAAAGTATAATACTAAGAAAATGTTATTTCTTCCATTTCGATCCTCTTGATTTTTGGTAAAAATTGTAGTATAGTATATCATTTTAACCTTCTTTATTCCAAATTTCCATATCGTACGTATATTTTGTTGGGATCGCTCACCAACAAGAGAAATCGCAATAAGAGATAACAAAATACCCACGCACACAAAACAAGAACAAGACACAAGATTTAACGTGGGCACCCCAACATCAATGGGCTACGTCCACACCGATCAACTTTTCACTAGAATATCATGGAATTACAAGATGACGAGTTTTCTTCAAGAAACTCGCAAAGACTCACTACTCTCTCAAATTGGTATTACAAGAATGGAGGTATCTCTCCTTCTCAACATTCTTGAAAATACACACACAAAGAACCCATATTGGTGAAGCCTATTTGTATAGGGGAGGCACACCCACTAATCCCCTCTTCCTCACACTCTCCTCTAAGGGAAGCCCCTCTTGGCACCACCAAGGCACACACAAAATAATAGCCCTCACACCCTTTATAAGGGCTTCAAATAAAACTATTTCCTAGTACAATAAGGAATCCTTGTCCTACAACCATAAGGACTCAGAAATTCCTCTCCTACTTGCATTAGGAAACAATCTTCTCACTTCTTGTCCAATTAGGAAATAAATTCCTAAGCATGATTTTTACAATCCAATTTGGATTAGAATTTGAGCCAAAATCCCAACACATTTTTTCCTCCCAAACACTATCGACCCCCTTTTCATAATTTTTAGCTTCGCAACTGGCTACAACCCAACTAAACTGAAATGTGTTTGGAGCTTCCTTTTCAAAATTCACATATGACAAGATTTATCTAATATATCTATAGGACAAAGTGACACAAATTAAGAAATAATAATAATAATTAACTGAGGAAGTTTTATTATATATTTGCGAACATGAGATACATACAGTTTTACTGTAAATTGTATACATTCAGTACTCTGTATTTCATCAATCACAGGTTTATTCATTTCATGATCCCTAGCCAGATAAATCAACCACAGAAATCCCCAATTTCGGTATATGTCGTGTAAATTGTAAATTGTTCTAAACCAACCTAAAAACAAACCTCAGAAATGATACTAAAAAAACTGCAACTCTTTCATCTTGACATAACAAGAACCAGTAAAATCCAATCACAGAAATTCCAAATTCGAATATCTGAACACAATTCCATCAAACGTTTACGGAGAGATATCATACCAGTAAAATTCCTGCCACGCTAGTCCGCATGCCCTCCTCCATATAACTGCAACAAGAACCAGTTAACAGGTTACTAGGGGAACGGAAAATGCAATAGAAGAACAATTAATGTTCTGAATGCAAACAGAAACCCCCAATTTCATACGATCTAGGGTTTCAGCAAGCGGGGGAAACGAGCATAACAGAGTTCCGACGGGTTTAAGAAAGATTAGAAAATTGTTTAATTAATTAGATTTCTTCTATTTCCGTACTTGACTTTCATCCGAGAAAGGCGATCGGCGACGGAAGTATCTTTCTCCCTCCTCTGCTTCTTACTTGTGAAGTTGTAGTTCGACAGCTCATACAGGTTCACCACTGCCGCCGACGTCGCCATCTCTTGGAGAAACTTCTCTTTGGTTTCTTGCTTATCTTGGTTGAAGATGGAGAAGGAGAAATTTTGAAATGTGAATTCAAGAATGGAAAAAGAGCGGGAAATATTTGTACTCATACTTGTATATCAATAACGAACTGCTCTCTAGCAGAGCATACATTATTATTTCTTACATTGCACATTTGCACCCCTCTGGCTTTAACATTGAACACATATCACCCTTAAACCTTTGCTTCTACTCCATTCCAAAAATATTGTCAAAGTTTTTTTTTTTTTTTTTTTAAGTACTCCCTCTATCTCAAAATAAATGTCAAATTCAACTCGTCAATATTTTTAAAAGATAGTCCATACTATAGTTATTTATCATACTTCGTATTATTGTTTTTTGGAAATGTATTAATAGTATGTATTTTAGGATTAAAAAAAATTCGAAAAAAAAAATAAAGGATTAAAAAGGGGGTTAATGACAAATTAGGGCTTGAACTCCAGAGGGGTGCGTCTAAACGGGGCCTGGGTTTTTTTTCCGCTAGATCAGGGCTCAATATCTAAATTTTTCGGCAGTTAAGGGCTTTTTGACGGAAATCGTTAGAAAAGTCAGTTAATTGCCATGTGCATGGCACGTGATCATAAATCTGGATGAAATTGAAATGAAAGTTGTCAAAAAGGGTCAAACTGTAAATTTTAAAATTTAAAAGGTTAAATCCAAAACAAAACCCAATTTCATAAACCCTAAAAAATATCCCCCCCTCATCTTCATTTCTCCTCATCTCCCTCCTCACCAGCCGCCATCAAGAACCTCCACCGCATCCACCGGAGCCGGCGTCGGATTCATCCCTTCCAATTGCGTCACCAACTCCGAAATCTCAGCCCGTTCTTCCGCCGACGTCCTAAACCCTACCTCACTCCCATAAACCGTATCCACCAAACACCTCTTCAATTCATCAACCTTCCCATTAACACTCTCGCTCTCAACCGCCGCGCTTCCATTTCTCGGCACCTCAAACCCCGCCGCCCCATCACCCCTTTCGTCCTCATTCTGCGGAGGATCAGTTTCAGGTAATTCTGACAATGGCTCTGATTTTTCGCCCCATTCGTCCTCATTTTGTGGCGGATCAGTTGCGGGCAATTTCGACGAGGGCTCAATGTCGCGACCCCGAACCCCGCGGGCCCGAGATCGCGAGCTGGACGTCGACTTAAAACCAAAACTCTAAACTATAGAAGTAAAAAAAAAAATCCATTTTGAACCAAAAGATGATAACACGAGGTTTTACAAATCCAAGTTTAAATCAACAAAGTACATCTAACATAAGCTCCACATAAGCTCCACGGCTTATGCCTAAAAGGATAAAATATACAATTCTTAATGACGTCAATAATGGTGACACTATCCCCAAAAGGTTATACATTTAAATAATGTAAACCGATCCATAACAACATGCCCCAAAATCTCAATCCTCTCGACGTCCTCCTCGATCCGCGAATCCTAATCCTTTTCCTCCTGGGGGGGGTGTTAAGGAAAAACAAAGATGGAAATAAACGGGGTGAGATAAAATCTCAGTAAGTTACTAATGCAACTACATGACATGCTAATATGCGATGACCGATAGCAATTAACATAAGATAGATAGCAGCGGAATAATAAGTGACATGTTGTCGAACAGTAACATCCAATAGTCAATCATATAAATAAACATATAACAACAAATGAGAGGCTCCCTATCGCCAACCGTCCCATACCGGTTGGAAATAACGACCAGCTCATCATGCAACACATAAAGCTGAAATAAACACTCATAAGTGGATACATAGCCAAGGTTTCACCCAACTGAAAGAACCAAATAAAGGTCGCTGCGCAGCTTCAATAATCAACAATCAACATCTTCATAGCAGCATGAAAGCTCGAAGAGAAAACCCCGGTACCGGAACCAATAACCATAAAAGTGTCACAAAGGACAAGGACCATAACACAAAGTCATGCCCGTTAGCTAGATACATTCACAGAGGAATGCTAACTTGACTTTTCCAAGGCCAATCTGGAAAAGGGTATAGAAGGGGGCAAAACAATGGTCAACATTATAATGGACTTGGCTTTGCCATTATAATCTTTCCCATCGCCCGATGCAACAAATATGCCAGCTGGGCTTCTAATTAAATGCTAAGTAATAATATTTTAGCATGAATAAACAACTTAAGGTTCCAAAGTAGGGAACCACACCAATTAAATCACCATAAAGATGCAAACGATTACTCAAGAAGAGTTCAACAACAATAGTACAAGGAGTTTCTCATAAAAGAGTCCAACAACATTGACCATTAAAACATAATGATTCAAAGATAAGACACGTACCAAATACATCCTAAATATGGTACCCACAAGTTAATCGTAAAGAGCACAACCCGAACGGTCACTCACCAATGGCACAATGACTATTACCAAAATGACCCTAAACATTTACTCATAAAGATACACTAGGACAATGAACTCAACCATCTCATCACACCTGGAATTCCAAAGTAGGAAATCAGAATGAATACACCTTAAGGTTAATCAAACCGTAAGTACCCAAACGAATCCAAAAGGTTACCCTTATTAGAACATGATCACGACTGGACTAAACCTACACTTTAGTGTTCCAAAACAACCCTCTAGGTACTATAGGATATCACCTAAAACCTAGACCAAGTCTTATTCTAAAATCAATCCGATCAGTAAAATAACTTTCAATTAAAGGGTCTCAAAGTATGAAGTCCTCACTTATATCCCAAAATGATCATAACAACTCAATAAAGTCACTCAATTGGATTTACAAAACTTGTTCACAATGGATCGATACAACTCCTCTTAACCTCAAACACCCAATAAAATCCCGAAGTATAAAACTTAGAACTTAACTGAACGACCCATCCCATATTGTAGTACTCGAAGATAGCTTCGAAACGATAGTTTACACGCCTAAAACGGAGTCCGGACGAAGAAGATATGGGGGAAACAGTTTTAGAAGAAAAGGAAAGAATATATCAGAGTCCCAGCTTGGCACGACCGTGCCTAAGAAAGTGGCACGACCGTGCCAAACATGATGAGAGGCAAGTGAATATTGGCACGACCGTGCCAAATAAAGGGGCACGACCGTGCCAGAAGAACAATGCCCAGATTTCTTCCTGGGTTCATACATACCCGAAAATGGCACCCAAACAACCCAAAATTCTTACCATTTCTCAAATACTCAAAATCAAGACCTCCAATAAGCATAACAATGAACCAAAACAACTTATAAACTTGAATAGGACCAAAATAACACATCTAGAAACCCAAATCAAGGTTTAAATCCCAACCTTCATATAATCACCATTTTTAACCAAAAATCCAAATAAATTCCAAATAAATTCCAAACTCAATCAAACTTCAAATATAACAACTAAAGCATTATATAAGCATGATATGAACAATTTAGCATATTAATGGGGGAAAAGCAACTTACCCGGATTTTCTCAAAGTTGATGGATTTCAAATATTCTTGATTCTACGCGATCCTATCGACGATCTAAACACATTTCATGTTTTAAGAAATGAGAAATAACAAGAGGAAGATGATGGAAATGTAGAGAGAAGGTAGAGAGAAACTTACCTTTTCCATGGATAGAGAGAGAAAATGCTGGGAGAGATGAGAGGGAGAGTGAGGGTGAAATGAGGGAGGAGAGGGGAAAAGAGGGAGTAAGTAGGAGGATTAGAGAATTTACACATTGACCCCTTCCCCTACATACTAACACAATAATCTTACACTCCCCACTAACAACTAAGACCCAACACTCCACACTAGCACAAATAACCAATTAAGTGCTAGGCATAAATTAAATAACACATAAATATTTAAATAAATAATAATTTAAATAATTAAATAAGCAAATAAATAAATAATAATTATTTATTACTAATAAAATAAGACCTAGTTTTCGGGTCGTGACATTCACTCCCCCTTAAAGAAAATTCGACCCGAATTTTAACGAGACTTACCCGAAAGACTAATTAGCTACGGATACGATAGTTCCGCATTTCTCAAATTCCTTAATTGTCCAATCTAACCCACTAAAAGGTAACCTTAAGTAATGCTTACGATAACACCACCTCTCGAACCGAATCATTCCATTATTATCTTCATTACTAATCAAAATCCGTACTAAAATCGAAGAGTCCAAATTAATTCCACACATAATTCTCGAGGTATCTCAAGCTCGCCTTATTCATAACCTTAACTACACCGCAAAGGTACTTCCATTTGTAAATCACATACTTAGTATTATTCCCCAGAAATTCAAAACATTACCATCTCGAGCTAAATTAGCTTTTTAAAATATGAAGAGCTAAAGAAATTTTCCATCCCCATAATATTCACCAAAGGCTATATCTCTAAGGATTCCCATTATAGTGCTCTCGCTCTAGGTAGCACCTTAAACTAGAGGTGCAATATAAACCCAAAAATTTAATACAAAATGTGCACTTAAATCTACGCCATAACATCATCGTCATAACACTCCAATCCTTGAAAGTCTAAAATAATTACGAATACTCAGTAGTCCGAAAATGATCTAAATTTTATCTTCACGGTATTTCCTCTAACTCCCTTTTTAGTTAATAATCTGTGCTCATATACCCAAGGAAATCTACAAATCTCAAATCCTCAATAACTAACCCAAGTTAGTCTTTCACGCATACATTTATTAACCTAATGATACTTAGGTTCAATAGTGCTACCGTCATAATAAACCAATTAGCTAGCAACGTTCCAACTGACCCAATACCAATTCATGATATTCCCTAATTATGCCCAAGTATTGATAATCAACTTACTTCACATACCCTTGATCCAATTCGGGAAACGCCACCAAGAAGGGATTAAGAACCATAGAACCACTATCTAACCAAAATTTAAAAATGCCTTTAACATAAATCGAGAAATTATTACTCTCCCAAAATGTACTTAGTCCTTTCTAACTTAACACGCTTACCACCATTAGTGATCATAACTCCTGCAACAAACTCATCATCCATAACAAATCGTACACCTCTCCATACTAATCCATTCCGATGCATTCGCGGAGATGTACTAAAAGTGACCAAAATTTTCCTTAAGAGATCCTCATTGAATCCTCAACTCCTATAACCCAACCGATGCCATAAGGACATTGATCTAAATATTAGCACTACAACCTTGTACCATAACAACTCAATTTAACCCAAGCTTCTCCTCAAACACTGGGTACTATTCGGAAGAAAACGAAAATCTTACGAATGATATATACACCCAACAAATTGACCGAAACTAAATACTCGGATTTCAATTAAGAAAAGATAGGTATAACTCTACCCAAAGGAACGGTCTCAAACAGTTTTAAGAAACTAGGAATGGAGAATATAACAATCCCCTACAACAATAGATTAAAGCAATAGTAACATCAAAATCTTGCAATAGCAACATGGCTAATTTCGCAGGTGAGACATAACCATACTTAAGCACATCATAAGCACATAAGACTTCATCAGATACCCTAAACTCCTCCATAGGAGTAGACACCTACAACACATAAGTCAAAGACTCAGAAGAAATAAATGCAACTAAATGCACAGAAACACATAAATGCGATGATCCTACAATGCACGCGCTCGCTCTCACGACGCAAAATAATACCTCCTGAAATTGTTCAATTACCTGATGAGTGCTGATTGATCACAAATACCCTACCCTGAACCTTTAGGTCTTCCCGAAGCATCTCTCTTCTGACCCTGTGGTATTCCAGTTCCTGTCCCCGACGACTGAACTCTAAACCTCGGACAATCTTTAACGAAGTGTCCCAACTGTCCACACTTCACACATTTTCCTTGCTTCTTCCAACACTTGTCTTCTGAGTGTCCTTTCCTCTGACAGTAACTGCAGACTTTCCCATTTCGTGTCCCCTTATTAGAACCTTGATTTCCTACTGCTGGTTGCCCTTGAAGTTGCTTTCTGAATCGAGTTTGCACTCCAGAATTACCTCTGTTATCCGAATGTTGCTGTTGTGACTTACTCTGCCCTCCTTGCTTACCCGGGTTAACCATCTCAGTCTTCCTTTTGTGTTCCCCAATATCCTGCTCAATTAAGTAGGCTCGATCCACCGCATCCTGATAAGTCTGAATCCGATGTGCTATAAACTGAGTCCGGATGGATGTCTTCAAACCCCCGATTAATCTCATCACTTTCTGCTCCTCGGTCCGCACAAGGTATTCACAACACCTGGCTAATTCTGTGAACTTAGCTGAGTACTGTGCTACTGACATCATGCCTTGCTCCAAGCTGATGAACTCGATTTCTTTCCGGTTTTGATTCACCAGAGAGATAAAATGATCCTTGAATTTCCTCACGAACCACTCCCAAGGATATGGTACAAGAGTCGCATCCCAACTGGTCTTCAGTGCCTTCCACCAATGTTCCGCAGCACCAACTAACATATAAGCTGCAAACCGAACCCTATCCTTATCGGTGCAACCAAAGACATCGTAGATCTTCTCCATCGATTCTATCCATAGCTCGGCCTTCTTCACATCAGGCTCACCGTCGTACTCACTTGGTTTCAACTTTAAGAACTGCTCCAACCCATATCGCGGAGGTGCTACATGTTCCTCTCTCGGCCCTTGGTCATGAATTGATTTCACGGCCGCTTCAAACCTCCCTTGAAACATTGCACGGTTTTCTTCCCGAAGATCATTCTGATTCTGAGCCCCACTAGAACCTTCACTTGTCCTTCTTCTAGCCATTGAGAACAATTACCTGTATAAAACATCAACCGTTACTCACTCCGAACACAACTACCTTCTTAGGTCGTTCTAGCCACCTATACCGATACTTAGAGCTAAACCATAGCTCTGATACCAACTGTCGCGACCCCGAACCCCGCGGGCCCGAGATCGCGAGCTGGACGTCGACTTAAAACCAAAACTCTAAAATATAGAAGTAAAAAAAAAAATCCATTTTGAACCAAAAGATGATAACACAAGGTTTTACAAATCCAAGTTTAAATCAACAAAGTACATCTAACATAAGCTCCACAGCTTATGCCCAAAAGGATAAAATATACAATTCTTAATGACGTCAATAATGGTGACACTATCCCCAAAAGGTTATACATTTAAATAATGTAAACCGATCCATAACAACATGCCCCAAAATCTCAATCCTCTCGACGTCCTCCTCGATCCGCGAATCCTAATCCTTTTCCTCCTGGGGGGGGTTAAGTAAAAACAAATATGGAAATAAACGGGGTGAGATAAAATCTCAGTAAGTTACTAATGCAACTACATGACATGCTAATATGCGATGACCGATAGCAATTAACATAAGATAGATAGCAGCGGAATAATAAGTGACATGCTGTCGAACATTAACATCCAATAGTCAATCATATAAATAAACATATAACAACAAATGAGAGGCTCCCTATCGCCAACCGTCCCATACCGGTTGGAAATAACGACCAACTCATCATGCAACACATAAAGCTGAAATAAACACTCATAAGTGGATACATAGCCAAGGTTTCACCCAACTGAAAGAACCAAATAAAGGTCGCTGCGCAGCTTCAATAATCAACAATCAACATCTTCATATCAGCATGAAAGCTCGAAGAGAAAACCCCGGTACCGGAACCAATAACCATAAAAGTGTCACAAAGGACAAGGACCATAACACAAAGTCATGCCCGTTATCTAGATACATTCACAGAGGAATGCTAACTTGACTTTTCCAAGGCCAATCTGGAAAAGGGTATAGAAGGGGGCAAAACAATGGTCAGCATTATAATGGACTTGGCTTTGCCATTATAATCTTTCCCATCGCCCGATGCAACAAATATGCCAGCTGGGCTTCTAATTAAATGCTAAGTAATAATATTTTAGCATGAATAAACAAATTAAGGTTCCAAAGTAGGGAACCACACCAATTAAATCACCATAAAGATGCAAACGATTACTCAAGAAGAGTTCAACAACAATAGTACAAGGAGTTTCTCATAAAAGAGTTCAACAACATTGACCATTAAAACATAATGATTCAAAGATAAGGCACGTACCAAATACATCCTAAATATGGTACCCACAAGTTAATCGTAAAGAGCACAACCCGAACGGTCACTCACCAATGGCACAATGACTATTACCAAAATGACCCTAAACATTTACTCATAAAGATACACTAGGACAATGAACTCAACCATCTCATCACACCTGGAATTCCAAAGTAGGAAATCAGAATGAATACACCTTAAGTTAATCAAACCGTAAGTACCCAAACGAATCCAAAAGGTTACCCTTATTAGAACATGATCACGACTGGACTAAACCCTACACTTTAGTGTTCCAAAACAACCCTCTAGGTACTATATGATATCACCTAAAACCTAGACCAAGTCTTATTCTAAAATCAATCCGATCAGTAAAATAACTTTCAATTAAAGGGTCTCAAAGTATGAAGTCCTCACTTATATCCCAAAATGATCATAACAACTCAATAAAGTCACTCAATTGGATTTACAAAACTTGTTGACAATGGATCGATACAACTCCTCTTAACCTCAAACACCCAATAAAATCCCGAAGTATAAAACTTAGAACTTAACTAAACGACCCATCCCATATTTTAGTACTCGAAGAGAGCTTCGAAACGATAGTTTACACGCCTAAAACGGAGTCCGGACGAAGAAGATATGGGGGAAACAGTTTTAGAAGAAAAGGGAAGAATATATCAGAGTCCCAGCTTGGCACGACCGTGCCTAAGAAAGTGGCACGACCGTGCCAAACATGACGAGAGGCAAGTGAATATTGGCACGACCGTGCCAAATAAAGGGGCACGACCGTGCCAGAAGAACAATGCCCAGATTTCTTCCTGGGTTCATACATACCCGAAAATGGCACCCAAACAACCCAAAATTCTTACCATTTCTCAAATACTCAAAATCAAGACCTCCAATAAGCATAACAATGAACCAAAACTGCTTATAAACTTGAATAGGACCAAAATAACACATCTAGAAACCCAAATGAAGGTTTAAATCCCAACCTTCATATAATCACCATTTTTAACCAAAAATCCAAATATATTCCAAATAAATTCCAAACTCAATCAAACTTCAAATATAACAACTAAAGCATTATATAAGCATGATATGAACAATTTAGCATATTAATGGGGGAAAAGCAACTTACCCGGATTTTCTCAAAGTTGATGGATTTCAAATATTCTTGATTCTACGCGATCCTATCGACGATCTAAACACATTTCATGTTTTAAGAAATGAGAAATAACAAGAGGAAGATGATGGAAATGTAGAGAGAAGGTAGAGAGAAACTTACCATTTCCATGGATAGAGAGAGAAAATGCTGGGAGAGATGAGAGGGAGAGTGAGGGTGAAATGAGGGAGGAGAGGGGAAAAGAGGGAGTAAGTAGGAAGATTAGAGAATTTACACATTCACCTCTTCCCCTACATACTAACACAATAATCTTACACTCCCCACTAACAACTAAGACCCAACACTCCACACTAGCACAAATAACCAATTAAGTGCTAGGCATAAATTAAATAACACATAAATATTTAAATAAATAATAATTTAAATAATTAAATAAGCAAATAAATAAATAATAATTATTTATTACTAATAAAATAGAGCCTAGTTTTCGGGTCGTGACACTCAATCTCCTGTTCGGATTTTCGCCCCATTCATCGACAAATGTGGGTGGAGGTCCGTCAGATTCGCCGTCTTCATTTTTTTACTTTGTTTTTCTTGATTTTGGTATTGTTGATTTGTGGTGACAGATTGGCAATTGTAATGTGCTGATGATGGAGGAAATGGTGGTCTGTGGTGGCGGTTTCATTGTGGGCTTGGGCTGACGACGGTGGTCTGATGGCGGCGGCGGTGGGCTGATGGCGGTGGTCCGATGGCGGTGGTGGTGGGCCGATGGTGGTGGGAAGGAGAATAGTGAACTTTAAATGAACTGTAAAACTGAGTTTGATTTTCATTGTAATAAAATTTAATTTATGGCTGCTTTTTGTAAATGATTAGTGATTATTCAAAAAAGGTTAAATCTTTTAATTCAAAGACATTATCCCTTTTTGTAATAGAATACTATTATTCCTTAATCCCGTGCCAGTGGTGAAAATCCTAATTCGGATGGGACGGAGGGAGTATATGATAATTACTTATTTTATTATACCAGTGGTGAAAATCCTAATTCGGATGGGACGGGGGAGTATATGATAATTACTTATTTTATTATATACCCCTTCTGTCCCGCTTTAAGGTTTTTTATTTTGTTTTATGACCTAAAATGGAAAGTGGAACCCACTTGTCATTCTCACAACAAAAACACCCTACCCACTTTCTCTCTCCCATTTTTTTTTCATATTCACAACATTTATATTTTCTTAATCTCCGTGTAAAGTAAAACTAGGAACTTTAAATTGAGACGGAGGGAGTATTTTTTTAGAAAAAATATTTATTTCGTTGATAAACCTTTGAGTTTCAAAAATTTCACTAAAGCCCTTAGTAACTAATATCATTACAAATACATCCAATTTGACGATCACGTGCGAGGCACATGGCACTTAACTGACTTTTCTAACGATTTCCGTAAAAAAGCCCTTAACTGCCGAAAAATTTAGATATTGATCCCTGATCTAGCGGGAAAAAAAACCCAGGCCCCGTTTAGACGCACCCCCTGGAGTTCAAGCCCTAATCTGTCATTAACCCTTAAAAAGGAGGTGTGATATTTATTAAGGACGAATAAGTAGTTAACTTCAAATTTTGAAGGAGGGTGTTTAACATATTGACGCAGTGGAACAATCAACAAGTGAATAATCTAACGCAAATTAATGAAAGTGAAGTTTAGTTAAAGTAGACATTATGGAACTTACATATGCCTTGCCCCATAGAACTCAAAGCCTCGAATTTTCTGCAAAAATGCACCTTCAAGCAGCTAAAGCAAATCCACGCCTTCATCCTCACTGCAGCTCTCCACCGGAACGACATAATTTTACTCAAATTTCTCCGCCGAAGCACCGAATTCGGAGGAATGGAATATCCAAATCTCATCTTCACGCAACTGTGTGGAACCCTTAATGTGAAGGAAACTAGCCTTTGGAATATTATGATTAGAGGGTACGCATACAATGGGCCTTTCAATAAGTGCGTCTGGATGTTTGTTGAAATGCCTCAAAGAAGGCTTAAACCGAATAATTATACGTATCCGTATGTGGTAAATTCCTGCGCCCAGTTGGGTTGGTACGGAACGGGGAAGGCAGTGCAATGTCAGGTTATAAAGGCAGTGCAATGTCGGGGAGAAGATGGAAGACAAGAAAATAACGAAGAGAATAGGACTAAGTGGTCTTTACTATGGCACACAGGAAGCGATTTTGATTTCAGAATAACAAAAATGGACATTCATTTTGTGACGAATGGAATTTCTCATTTGACGAGTCAAAGGTTTATGACTAATGTTGTCTTTGTATGTTCTTGGATCGCTTGAAATCGAATAGAAAAATTACTATAAATTATTGATATTTTTGAAATAATAACCAAGTACAGTCTTCGAGAAAACATATGTACCTACGTCCCAAAGTGAATTTTCATTTTTGTTCTTGATCAAAAACTAAAATGGACATTCATATTAGGACTGATGGACTGCAAATTGTGCAATACATATACAGAATAAGAAAATGTAGTAACACACAATCACTATAAGGTTTCGGTATATGCTAAAATCCCTGCATACTGTGCATGAATCCAACAACTCTTGCACAAAACAAAAAATCTATGAAGAGAAAACACCAGCTAGTTCGTCATACCGACTCAAGAACCTTAAATACAACAACAATACTACACAGCTTGTATTACGACGCTCTCAAAATAAGAGCAAGCAAAGAGAGAGACGTTTGGTTTAGGTTAAAAAGACCAAACCCTGTACAAATGAACTAATATCATATTGTTGCACCAGATCCTTTCAGGATATCAACTCATGAAACCTATCGAAATCTATGCTTGGATCATGTTGAACTGGAATCTGGAGAGCTGCTCGGGAATTCTGGATATGATAGGCCCATATCTCTGCCACCACAAAAATAACATGCTTTGTTAAAATCATATAAATAGCTACATTAACATTCCTGCATTGGTTTTGATCGAATCAATTAGAAAGCTGATTCACAGGTCATAATACAGGAAATCAACAAAGTTCCTTCGCAATAACAGCGAAAAAAGTAGGAAGATCATTTTGGGACGGAGGGAGTATATTTCATGCAAGAAAATAAAGGACTAAGTATATGATTTGAAAATTATACTACTATACTGCAAAAAAGGATGAGGAAATCCGCATAGTTTATATATTGCAATGTAAAATTCTACTTATACCTGAACATTATCATAGAGTTCAAAGAACGGAACAGCAAGAAGCTTCATATTATTTGGCACATCAAAGTGATCTCTCTCTGATAAGTGAACAAGGAAGAGTTTCTTACGCTCCTGCATTACGAGAGGCAGTGCAATATTGTCATGGCATTAATCATGATCGCTTGATATAATTAAATTCTAGATTACCTTGGGTTTTGTAATATGGGGAGGGCAGTATGGATACATTCTATTATCAAAGCTAGGCCTCCACCACACAGCAACACACTCTCCTATCTGCAACGACGTAGTATTCAAGAATCACAAATCAGTAAATCTTGTAAATGCAAAGAAACTTTAAAACCAGATATAAAGGGGAAACAATACCTGCCAATCTGGGTGAAGATGAGGTGAAATAGAAGCAAGTTTGCTAGAGAGTTTTCTTTTCAAACCCTCAACCTCTGCAGCACAAAGAGAGTGGAAAGATATTACTCCATAGTTATTTTTAAGGAGTAACCAGAATCAACGTCTACTCACAAATGATACTAATAAGTATGAATATCAGAACAAAAATCAAAGAAGTAGAAATCTGTACCGTTCTCTCCTGGCTTCAAACGACCACCTGGGATTTTGTAGAAATTGTTCTTATCAAGTTGGAGAAGAAGAATGTGGGGATGATTATGCTCTTGTACCTGTAAAGTTAGTCATTTGCTTAATAATCCTTACGAAAAACAAATGAACAGACATTGCATATCTAGACCAGTATACCAAAAGCTGCCATAGGTCAAGGGATGTTTAATTTCTGGTCAGGACTAGCAGATGAAAACAAATACTCCCTCCGTCCCATAACAAACTTCCCACTTTGCCATTTTGGGCTTCCCATTGGAAACTCCCACTTACCCAAAAAGGAAAAGATTCATTTCACTTTCTCTCTCCTTCCTACTCACAACAACTATTCACTTACTATTCCCTATCCCACTTTCTCTCTCCTTCCCACTCACACCACCTACTTTTCCTTAATTCCCGTTCCTAACATCTGTGAGAAGTTTGTTATGGCACGGAGGTAGTAATTTTTTTCTGGCGAAACAATTCGCCTACTGGCAGAGAGAGAGTACAAAATTCCTTTACCGGTAACTGAAACAGAGCATTTGAAATGAAAAATACAACCAATGAAGGATTATAGCATTCAAAGGCCCCTCAGCTAAAGTATAATAGTATATAACAATCAAGAGAGTGATGAAAATAAGACTCAACTGCGAAATTCCAACAAAATCAAAATAAGATTAATCCATCTTATGTTTAATTACATAGTAT
Source organism: Campanula takesimana (assembly GCA_026119855.1). Classification (NCBI taxonomy): domain Eukaryota; kingdom Viridiplantae; phylum Streptophyta; class Magnoliopsida; order Asterales; family Campanulaceae; genus Campanula; species Campanula takesimana. Next base: position 586,331 of record JAOWBW010000762.1, on the reverse strand, counting down.
GAAGTTTTTATATTTGCAATGGAAAAGAAAACATGGCACCCAAGAAAAATAAATTGTAAATTGCAGAAGTGACCCTGAATACATAAAATTGTATAGATTCAGTACTCTGCATTTGATCAAACATAAGTTTATACATTTCATGATCCCTAGCCACCGAAATTCAGATAAATCAATCAATCACAAAAATCCCCAATTTCGGTAAACTGTTTACAGACATACCAGTAAAATTCCTTCCACGCTAGTCCGCATGCCCTCATTCAGATAACTGCAACAAGAACCAGTTAACAGGTTACTTGCGGAACGGAAAATCAAATAGAAGAACAATTAATGTCCCCAAAGCAGCAGAAACCCCAATTTCATACGATCTAGGGTTTCAAAATTGGTAAAAACGACAATAACAGAGCTCCGACTTAAGTTTATAAAAATGTTTATTAAATTTGATTATTTCGTTTCCGTACTTGAATGTCAAGCGAGCACGACGATCGGCGGCGCAGGTGTCTTTTTCCTTCATCCGCTTACTGATTACGTAATTGTAGCTCGACAATGGATACAGGTTCACCACTGGCGGCGGCGGCGGCACCATCTCGGAGAAACTTCTATTAGGTTTATTACTTTGTCATTCTTTACAACTTACAGGCTGATACAAAGATCTTGGTTGAAGATGAAGAACGAGAGTGTAAATTCAAGAATGAGAAGAAAAAAAAAGAGCGGGAAATATTTGTACTCAAAACTGTATTTTGGATCTTCAACAAACAACTATAGAGTACTGTATATATATATATATATATATATATATACAGTACGAGTATATCAATAACAAACTAACAGCTATACTAACGGAATACAAACTTACCTAGCAGAGTTTACATTATTTCTTGCATTAAACATTTGCACCCCTCTGACTTTAACATTGAACACATACTACCCTTAAATCTCCGCCTCCGCTTGTACTCCCTTCCTTTATTATGGTCCCACTTTTTCCATTACTCCTCCGTCTCAAAATAAATATAATTTTTATTTGTCGATATTTTTAAATTATATGTTATATTTATTTATTTATATTATTCTCTGGTTACAAAATACACATGTCATTTTAGAAGTTAATTTTTGTTCCAAAATACTTGACGTTTTACTGTTACTAAGTGAATATTTACTCTTATTTACCTATTATACCCTTATCCATTAATTATGAATTATTTCTTGTATATCCATTTAAACTACTTAGGAAATTGGATTCTGTTAGGGACACATATACTTTTTGATATGTATTAATTACATTTCTTAATATGTATGATGAGTCTAAAACGATGTATATTTTGAAACAAAAGAAGTATTTCATATTTGAAATATGATATTTATTTTAAGACGAATCATTTGCGGAAAAGAAAAACGAAAAAGTTAAGATGAATCATAAAAGGAGGTGTGAATTATTAAGGGTGAGTAGTTAAATTTGAATTTTGAAGGACAATGTCTAACGAGTCCAGATCTCATGTGCCTCTCCATGTGCCCCTCCCTGTGTCCCTCTAATCTCAACCGTTTACATGCTTGGATAATATCAACATAAACGGTTATGATTAGAGGGGCACAGGGAGGGGCACATGGAGGGGCACAGGAGATCTGGACTCATGTCTAACACGGTCCGGACACAATTCGTTAGACGGTTTTGTAATTTCAACGTATTTCAATTAGTTGTAATCCATTTTCTTTCAATTGTAATCTACTCCCTCTGTCCCTAAATGAGTGTCCATTTTCAGAAAATCTTTGTCCCAAAATGAGTGTCTTTTTCTAACATAACTTTGTCTCTAAATGTTTTTTTTTGAAAAAAAAAATCACCGGTCTCTTTATACTTGCAAAACTAAATGTTTGCAAAGAGGATTACAAGATTATATATGAATCTTGGCCATCAAATTGTACAAAAAGTTGAGATTTTCAGATGTCCCTTAAAATAAAATTTGGACACCATATAAAGACAGAGGTAATATTTCACTAACAGGACACTCTCTCTGTCCCATCTTAAGTTACAAAATTTTTATTTTGGGTGGCTCATTCACTCCCATCTTAAGTTACAAAAATTTTATTTTGGGTGGCTCATTCACTGTAATAATATATCAAAATGGTAACTTAATAATGTTTTCTAAACAATAGGACACAGTTATCATAATCACAATAACTATCTACTTATGATTGTCTATCCATTATCTACCCTCACCACTTATTAATATTATATGCCCTTATTCTCGGAATAAATGTCGTCATTTTTTGTATGTTAGTACAAAAGAACTTTGAGCAATAAATTTAAGTTGATTTAATTATCTCAATAAGATAATAAAACTTGTTATTGATACACTATTATTAATACTATCAATAATAACAATTTTTAAATTTTTATTGGGATAATTAAGTTAACATAATATTATTGTTCAAAGTGTCTTATTACATGCAAAAACGACAACATTTATTTTGGGACAGACGAAGTATTATTTTTTTTTCCAGAATTTCTATGACTAACGTTGTTTCAGATAAAAATGAGATGGAGGGAGTATAGATTAGGTGATATGAGTAGGTTTTGAGGGAAACTAGTTTCTCCATAAGTTATAAAAAAATCACTTTTTAATATTAGTATTACCTTTAAACCCTAAACCATAAACCTTAAATCCTATAAAAACAGAACTTTTTATAATTTATGGGGAGTTTTCACTAAACTTTTACGGTGATATGTATCAGTTATTTTGGAAAGAATGAGTGTACAAGTCAAATTTTCATACTCCGTATGGGTTCTTCCTGTGTCAAAAAAATAAATAAAAATTCCCCCTCAATAGTATATCTTTCTAAAAGAAAAAAAATGAATATTAGTACTATTATTTATCAAAGCAAGACATTCATTCAATAAAATACAATATTTATATAAATAAAAATATTTTTTTTTTTTTTTTTTTTTTTTTTGCAATTTGAAAAGGGAAGTATCATCTTTGAAATGTTTGATATTTCAAAAGATGCTATTTTATACTCCCTCCGTCCCATTTTAAATGGCACAAAACCGTTTTTGCACGAAAATTAAGGAAAAAGTGAAAAAAAATGATGTATTGTGAGTGTAAATAGTTTGGTAGGAGAGAGAAAGTGTGGTAGAGAATAGTTAGTGGTTTAGTTGATGTGAGTATTCAAGTGGGTAAAAAATTTCCATTTTTGGATTTTGCAATTTCTATAAGACAATCAAAATGATAAATTTTGCAATTTGAAATGGGACGGAGAGAATATATTTTTCGTTCCATAATGATAGTCTCTCTTCTCGTTTGTGTTTGTCCAAAAAAAAAATAGTCCTTAAAATTAGTGTGATAAAATGATTGAACTTTTAATTTTAACATTGTGATGAATCTATTGAGTAATGCATGATTGTTGCAAGAAAGAGTCTAGTAAAAATAATAATTGGACTTCGCTTCACTAAAAATAATAATATGTTTGAATAATCATACAAAACTTTAATTATGAGACGAAGGATGTTTCAAAAAAAAAAAAAAAAGAGAAGGGAGTAATATAGGGCTATATATTTAATTAGAAAAAATAAAACCATAACTTCCAACACAACAATCTCCACGTATGTACACAGATGTCTTAGAATATTATTTTTTTTATTGTAGAAAGAAATGTTTTTTAAGCAATTAATTGGTGGGAGTCTACCTTGCGGATTAAATTTTTTTTGGACCTAAAAAAAATCCAAGGCCCATGGACTCTAGGGCCCCTAGGCCCAGATACAAATACTATTTAGAAACCCGAGATCTGTAATTCCCCATACACCCCTCATATATTTTCCGCCGGCTAAAGTACAATTCTACCCTCCTGTCCGCGCAAGCGGGAGACACGTGACACGCTTTTTTTTTTTTTAAATTCGATCAAAAAGTGGTTTCTTAATTAACCGCCTGGAAAAACCCTTTTCATTTCTCTCAAAAATTTCTCTCTCTAAAATTAACGATTACACCGAGCGATTACACCGGCGGCACACAATTCACCTCCATTTATTCCGACGAATCTTCACGTGAAGTTGAAGCAACTTCACGCCTAGGAAAACTAGTAGGTATGTCTATTATTTCTGGAAAAATTCAAACAAATTACCAAATATTCACACATTTGAATTTTTTTGTATTTTGTGGTTGATTTTGTTCGTTTATTTCATGATTTAAGCAGTATTGTTGTAGATTATAAGACTTTGCATGTTCATATAAGTATTTCGTTCAAATTTTCTGGTTGATTATGTTCAAAATTTTTGCTTCTGTTTTTTGTTGGTACTGTTTGATAAATTATGAGAGTTTTCATCCTCATAAGAGTTTTTTTTGTTGATTTTGTTTAAATTTTGAAAACAAATTTGTGTAATATATAAGACCTATGTGGTCTGTCATTTAACAGTGTTAATTGTTGCATTTGTTTTATTGTTCTGTTTTGGTTATGTCTTATAAGCCTAAATTATCATAAGACATTAGTCTCATGTACAAATGTGTGAACGGAGCTTTAGTTTTCATAAGAGTTTTTTTGGTTATGTCTTATAAGCCTAAATTATCATAAGACATTAGTCTCATGTACAAATGTGTGAACGGGGCTTTAGTTTTCATAAGAGTTTTTTGGTTATGTCTTATAAGCCTAAATTATCATAAGACATTAGTCTCATGTACAAATGTGTGAACGGGGCTTTAGTTTTCATAAGAGTTTTTTGGTTATGTCTTATAAGCCTAAATTATCATAAGACATTTAGTCTCATGTACAAATGTGTGAACGGGGCTTTAGTTTTCATAAGAGTTTTTTGTTATGTCTTATAAGCCTAAATTATCATAAGACATTTAGTCTCATGTACAAATGTGTGAACGGGGCTTTAGTTTTCATAAGAGTTTTTGGTTATGTCTTATAAGCCTAAATTATCATAAGACATTTAGTCTCATGTACAAAAGTGTGAACGGGGCTTTAGTTTTCATAAGAGTTTTTGGTTATGTCTTATAAGAGTTTTCATAAGAGTTTTCATCCTCATAAGAGTTTTCATAAGAGTTTTTGGTTATGTCTTATAAGCCTAAATTATCATAAGACATTAGTCTCATGTACAAATTTCTTCTGACTTATAACTTACTTGCAATCTCTCATAAAAAGTCTTATATATGAGGTTTTAGTCATGCATAAGGTAGTTTTGCGTTGTCTTGTGATAATTATATAAGACATTTTCAAATTTTTTTGATATGTTTATAAGACTTTTTTTAGTAGATGACAATCAAACAAGCAATGAAGTTCAAACCGTATGATCACAAGTCAGTGACGTGTGTCAAATCAACGCCTTCACCAAAGTCTTTGGAGGGGACACCATCTATTTCTCCCGTACCACATAGTATATCTGAATCCTCAGCACAACATACACCGTTAACAAGATTGAGGAAAAGAAAGCAGGTTGAACAAGAAACAGATTTGCCTTCACCAACTGCTACAATTTTAACAAGGTCGAAAAAGAGGAAAGAGACTGAGCAAAGTACAGAGTCTGGAGGTACTGAGGGGAAAGGAAAATTACAGACCCCTTCACCAAGATCAAACCCCAAGAAAACTTCGAAAAAAGGAAAAGAAATACCTCCTATTGTGAATAGAAGAATTAATCCGAAAGGAGTGTCAAAGAAGGTAAAAGATTTGACTTGGATCCCGAACTACCGGTCAAATGTGCATGCTATTCATGCAATTTTGAAGGATACACCTTTAAAGGAAACACATTTGGACAAGTTGAAGCTTACCCCATTCTACAACTTCTTCAATGCCATTTCCTCAAATATGGATTTCAAATACCGCAAGCTTGATAATACAATTGAGGAAATAGTTTTGTGCTATGATTCTAGGGTCCAGAAATTCAATCTTGGTGGCGAGTTTGTTGATGTAACAGCAGCTGATGTTACAGCCATTTTTGGACTAGTTGGTGGATCTCAAGAAATGGATTTTAAGAAGCTGAGAAAAGATTTCAAAACATTTGATTTGGTGAACCGTCACTTTTTGAATTGTCCTAGTGGTGTTAACATGAAGATGGTGAAAGAGACTCTGAAAAGAATTTACTTGAGTGATGACCAAAAAGACATTGAAGATGTTGTAAAGCTTCTTGTTCTTATAGCAATGGGCTCTTTGTTTTTTGCATCTAAGGCAGAGCTCATGACATCGGCCTTTTTTTACTATGCTGATGATTTGAAGAACATGAAAAAATATGATTGGTCAAAAGCAATTGTTGAAAATCTGAAGCAGTCTCTCAATGAAAAGTCTTCTACACCTCTTCTTGTGATAGGATGTGTATCGCTTTTACCTGTAAGTTCATACATTGTTTATATTAATCTTTTTTAATTAAATTCTGCATTAACGTATACAGTCTTTTGATAATGTTTTTCATTTTTTTTAAGCATTGGTTTAATGAGCACACAACTATCTTCACCCCGTCAAGGAGCTTGTTCCCCAGATTCATGAAGTGGGACATATCAAAGAAAATAAAAGATTTTAAACAGAAGATTAGAGAGCTCACAGCGGAACAGGTATGAACTCTTATGTCTTATATGTCTCATGACTAGTATAGGTATCTGACTTATATGTCTTATGAAGTTTATGAATGTGTCTATAGGACTTTAGTCTTATGAGACTTTTCCTATATTATATTTAAAAAAAAAAAATATGTCTTATATAGGTCTTATATGTCTCTGACTAAAATCTTATGAAGTTTATGCAAAGTATAATAAGACTTTTCATATATTATATTTTAAAAAACATATAGGTCTTATATGTCTTATATGGCTCTCTCTGAAGTCTTATGAATGTAATGATCTTTGAAAAAACAGGTTATAACTGGTGAGATTCAGCTAACCAATGATGAGAAGTTGATGTTAGAAAATGCTGATGAGGGGGAAAATGGTGTGCAGAGAGAATTTAATCATGATTATAATGATGTTGGACTTGATAACATCAGTTCAGGTGATAACATAATTTTCACCCCTACTGGAGAACGTAACAACACATCTGAAGAAGAAAAAATGAATGCTGAATTGCATGAATTTCGGATTGAAAATGAAAAATTGAGAGCACGAATTGAAGAGCTGGAATCAGGTGTTGAGTTGAGTGTGCTGATAAATGAAAATGAGAGGTTGATATCTAATAATGAAAGATTACACGCTAGACTTGCAGAGAGAGAAATGGAGAAGACTGTTGAGTTGATTAACCTCAAGAAAGAAAATGAAATGTTGAAAGCAACAATTGAAGAGATAAAGTTGAAAAATGAAAATCTGATCAAGGAAATGGATGAGTTGAAAGAAAAATTAGATGAGTTTAAGAAGAAAGATTTTGAGATACTTGAAGAGGGCCAAGTTTTAGTGGCATCTGAGGCAGAGATTAAAAAAAATTAGAAGAGGCTGAGGCGAAGATACTTGCGAGGGATATGACCATAAAGGCAAAAGAGTGAGAAATTCAGAATATGGTGTCCGTTCACCTTCAGCAAGTTGAAAATCTTACAAAAGAGAATGAGGAAACAATTTTTCAGCTGATTGGGCAAATAAGTGATAAAGACATAGAAATCAAAAAGCTGATAAATGAGAGGAAAGAAGAGAACAAGATGAAAGAAGCTGATGAAATGTGTGGAGGAAGAGGAAAACGACAACAACAGGTTTTGAAAATTGGATTTGTTGAAAGGAGTGTCAAGGAAAGAGATGATGGAACAAGAAAGATATCACAAGTAGTGAAAGATCCTGATTATGTAAGACCAACAAAGAGAAAAGAGAAACAACAAAAGGACAAAAACGAAAAGGAGAAAAAAGAAAAGAGGAAGATAGATGAGATAGTCGAAGTTGACGATCTACCTGACTTTGAATTGATGAAAACAAAACCACTTTTGCTCACAAAAACCACTGACACACTTAAAGCAATTCCTCAACAGTACAAAGACAAGTATGCAGAGTTGTGTCTCCATTGCGACAGGCAGTAAGTAACATATTTTACTTATTATAATATATATATAAGTAAAATATATATCATTAATTTGTTTTTTTTTTTTTTTTTTACAGTGATTCTGTGTGGGTGGGCAAGTTAAATTATGTTTCAATGAATGATTTGTGGGAGTTGGCATATGAAAAAATGACCGAATCTCCTGTATGTTAAATTATATTTCTTCTCTTATAGTTATATCTCAATACCAACGTGTCTATTTGTATAATACATTTGTGGATGATTTATATAGGTGTTAGATGCTTATCTTGAAATTTTGAAGAAGAGATATGCAAATACACCTACTCCTACTGGTAGTCAACCGCTCAAAGTTGGTTACGTGACAAGTTTATGTATGGTAAGTATTGTTTACTAATAAATTATTGAAATGTTTTTCTTGCATTTTATTTGCATTTAATATTTTTTCATATGCAGAATTATTTGAGAGGAAAAAAGCCTGATGATATTGCATCAACAATTGATAAGGTCCTCTTGAAGTTGGTCAAGGAAGGGTGCATTACATTCTCATCCAGTGCACATTGCAGCAGGCGAGCATCCTAGGACAGTTGATCATTGGACATTAATTGTTTGAATCCGGAGACTGGGGTGTATTCATTCTATAATTCTTTGCATCCAAGAACAGGGAAAGACAGCTATTTAATCAATGCCAGAATTGTGGTATGTTCTTAACAGTAACTTTTTTTTAAACATGTTATGAGGAATAGGATTATGATTTTTTTTTTGTTGTTTTCTTGATTCAGTTCAATCATGTAAAGAATGTATTAGCTGGAGAAGACGACTTGGCTACAAAGGAATGTGGTTTCAAACCATCATTCTCAAAGATTCAGTGGACTCCACAACAGCAATATGGGAGTCTTGATTGTGGAATTCATGTGTTGATGGCTGCACAAGATATATTTCAAAAAGGGGAAGTGAGCAGGAAATATAATGAAGATGCTGCCATCACATATAGGGCAAAGATATTTCAAGACATTTTATCCCATAGGGACTGCTTATATCGACTTTAGTTTGACTTAGGAAACTCGATAATCTAGAAGGTAGGGTTGGTTGTTCAAATACTATGATATTGGTTTTTGTGTTGATGATGATCTAGACACTAGGTTTTGGGCAACAAATTGTTTTGCTTTTTGTTGAATGTAGTTGAGAGTTATTTTGCGGAAGCTATAAGAAAAAGTAATTTTACAGGTCTTATGAGTACCTTATAAGACCTGTAACAATGCTTGTCTTTTTCAAATAAAGTCTTATTAGTAACTTATAAGACCTATATATAGTAATTTATAATACCTATCACTCATAAAGACACACAGAGTAACATATAAGACATATCACACCATGTCTGTAAAAAAGGTCTTATGAGTAACATATAAGACCTATATAAGACATGACTTATAAGACATATATCATGTCTGTAAAAAAAATGTCTTATGTGTAGTATATAAGACCTAAAATAATCATTAATTAGGTCTTATGAGTAACATATAAGACCTATATAAGACTTAACTTATAAGACCTATCACAACATGTCTATAAAAAAAATTCTTATGTGTAGTATATAAGACCTAAAATAATCATAAATTAGGTCTTATGAGTAACATATAAGACCTATATAAGACAACATATAAGACATATCACAGCATGTCTGTAAAAAATGTCTTATGAGTAACATATAAGACCTAAAAGAATCATTAAAAAGTTCTTTGTTGGTCCCAAAGGGCAACAAGGGTATGAAAAATAGCTAGAGGGGGGGGTGAATAGCTGTTTTAATATTCTTTTCGTACCCTTGAAAAACTCAATTGCGAATGCGCACTTTATCAAGTAAGCGTTATGAAATGCGCCTAAGTGAGTGAGTGAAATGCACAGCGGAATTTAGTAATGAAAATAGGCGCAAAGTGATAAAGGGAGCGCAACACACACACTAAGTATTTTGGCTCAAAGTGAGTGAAATAAGGAACTAAGGCAAATGATATAACAACACAACACAATTCAGTTCAATCAATCTACAATGAGTAAACAAGCAAATAGTGAGTGAAATAATAACTTGAAAGAAATGACAAGATAATACACAAGCTATTTGGAGAGGTTCGATCAATGAAAGATCTACGTCCTCTACCAAGATGGTTAGTCTTGGATTTCTAATCGAGATCTTATATAATGAGTGAGTGTTACAAATTACAATGCTTGAGCTTATACACTAACTCAAGATCTATTACTATGAAAGAACAAATCCAAAACAATAACCGGTGTATCTCTAAAAGATGAATCTAAATGATTAATCTTAAAGAGGTGCGTGTGTGTTCTTAGTATCAAGGCTCTTTAGATCTTTGAGATGGAGAGCACAAGAAACTAAAGTGTTAAGGCTTGAAGATCTGGGCTAAGGATGAAGGTATGAAGATGTTCTTGAGAAATCTGGAAAAACGAAGGCAATCTTCAAATCTTCAACAAATGCTTTGAGAGAGAAATTCTTGAAATTCTTAGCAAACTCAGCAACTTCAAAATGTTGAAGTTATGGGGTATTTATAGTGAACTTCAAAAAACTAGCCGTTGGAAATCCTTGTGGATAAGATGAGCTGTCGCTTGTTGATTGGAGCATGCATATATTATGGCCATTTTGACACTCAACATAAAAGTGACCGTTATGGACGCGTGTCACAGATTAGGCGCATATGCATCTTTTAACCACCGTTGGATCATTGGCGTAATTTGAATTCTCTTCAAGTCTTCGAGTCTTCAATAAATCACTGAGTGTTGAAAAAATACTTTGAGGCGCGTTTGAGCCAAGAGGCGCATTGAGCCAATAGCGCGCACAGTAAGCGTGTGCTTAAAACAAGGGGCGCAGAGGCGCGTAACAAATTTTATGAAGAAATCCTTATGCGCGCGCTCTAAATGGCGCATGGCGCGAAAGTGGAAGGCGCGTGGCGCGTGGCGCGTGGAGGCGCATAAGCGCGGCTCAAACTCACTGAGTGATTTTTCTTGAAACTTGATCTTCTTGCCCTATTTCTAAGCCTATTCTATAACAATGGACAACCTAAAAATGAAGTATAAATACTTTTTACATGTGGGTCTAAAGTCCATGAAATAAAACTTAGGTGATGGATCAATCAAATCTAATAAATCCTAATACATTAAAACTGAGATATATGTGGGCATACCCAACAATCTCCCCCTATTTGATTGATGCCATTACCTACTATATCAAGGACAAACATTATACTTGATAAAAACATGTCCAAATGAATGAAATTGGTAATTCATGTCTCAAGTTAATGTACACACTGGTCCAAAATATAGATTCCTAATCTATTCCAATAAGAATAAAGAGTTACATATGGAAAGATAAAAACAACAGTTTAACACATTCAAGATGATATATGAATTTTAGTTTTGAAAATGTGTTTAAACCAAGTTTAAACTTAATGCATGAAGTATGAAACAATTCAATATGATGCATATGGATTTAAACAATATTCATTGTTCTACAAACAAGGAGTTGAGTGAACAAGGTTTGATAATAAGTGATGCATTGTTCTCATAAAACTTGGGTGTAAGAGTTACAAGTTACAAGTTTTGAATAGAACAAAAACAAAGGTGCTAAACAAGTAAGCACAAAATCACTATCACAAAAGAGATTGTTCTATTACAAAAGGTTCTAAAATTTACAAAAAAAATAGAAGCTAAGGGTTGGGAG
>JAOWBW010000762.1:260575-574563 GCA_026119855.1 Campanula takesimana | reverse complement strand
CAGAGGCTGATTCCTTCTGTTGAGACCGGGCGCCCGCCTGCTCCCTGCGCCAGATTTTCCTCCTCCGTTTTGACTCCTCTTCGACTCTTCACCCTTTGACTTTAGACTACTTTTCCCCTTTGGTTTCCCCTTATGTTTAGGATCCAATCCTAACATGAGGTAACCTTACCATATGTTGGGTATGCCCATATATATCTCAGTTTTAATGAATAGGTTTTATTAGATTTGATTGATCCATCACCTAAGTTTTTATTTCTTGGACATTTTAGACCCACATGTAAGAAGTATTTATACTTCATTTTTTTTGGTTGTCCATTGTTATAGAATAGGCTTTAGAATAGGGCAAGAAGATCAAGTTTCAAGAAAAATCACTCAGTGAGTTTCAGCCGCCGCTTATGCACCTCCTGCGCCACGCGCCACGCGCCTTCCACATTCGCGCCATGCGCCATTTAGAGCGCGCGCATAAGGCTCTCTTCAAAGCTATGTTACGCGCCTCTGCGCCCCTTGTTTTAAGCGCACGCGTCTGTGCGCCTCTGGCTCAAACGCGCCTCAAAGTGTTTATTCAAACTCAGTGATTTATTGAAGACTCGAAGACTTGAAGAGAATTCAAATTACGCCAATGATCCAACGGTGGTTAAAAGATGCATATGCGCCTAATCTGTTGACACGTGTCATAACGGTCACTTTTATGTTGAGGTCAAAATGGCCATAAATATGCATGCTCCAATCAACGAGCGACAGCTCATCTTATCCACAAGGATTTCCAACGGCTAGTTTTTGAAGTTCACTATAAATACCCCATAACTTCACATTTTGAAGTGGCTGAGTTGTTGCTAAGAATTTCAAGAATTTCTCTCTCTAAGCATTTGTTGAAGATTTGAAGATTGCCTTCGTTTTTCCAGATTTCTCAAGAACATCTTCATACCTTCATCCTTAGCCCAGATCTTCAGCCCTTAACAAACTTTAGTTTCTTGTGCTCTCCATCTCAAAAATCTAAAGAGCCTTGATACTAAGAACACACACACACCTCTTTAAGATTAATCATTTAGATTCTTCTTAAGAGATACACCGGTTATTGTTTTGGATTTGTTCTTTCATAGTAATAGATCTTGAGTTAGTATATAAGCTCAAACATTGTAATTTGTAACACTCACTCATTATATAAGATCTCGATTAGAAATCCAAGACTAACCATCTTGGTAGAGGACGTAGATCTTTCATTGATCGAACCTCTCCAAATAGCTTGTGTTATTATCTTGTTATTTCTTTCAAGTTATTAATTTCACTCACTACTTGCTTGTTTACTCATTGTAGATTGATTGAACTGAATTGTGTTGTGTTTGTTATATCATTTGCCTTAGTTCCTTATTTCAACCACTTTGAGCCAAAATACTTAGAGTGTGTGTGCGCCCCTTTATAACACTTTGCGCCTATTTTCATTACTAAATTCCGCTGTGCATTTCACTCACTCACTTAGGCGCATTTCATTACGCTTACTTGATAAGTGCGCATTTGCAATTGAGTTTTTCAAGGGTACGAAAAGAATTTTAAAAACAGCTATTCACCCCCCCTCTAGCTATTTTTCATACCCTTGTTGCCCTTTGGGACCAACAAGTGGTATCAGAGCAAACACCTTTATAAAACATTTTTCGTTTTTCAAGCTTAACAGCTGGGTGCCGATTCTAAATGGCAAACTCAAAACCTATGGCAACTGCAAACTACACTCACGTCCCAGTCTTTGATGAAGATCATTTTGACGTATGGAATTCAGCATATTGACTCATCTCAACTCAATCGATGAAAGGCTCCATGACACCGTCGTTTATGGACCTTATATTCCGATGAAGGCTAATCCAAATCCACGCATCAACGCTGCCCAACCTACAATTCTCAAACCAAGGGAAGAATGGACCGAGGAAGAAATTAGAAGAGTTGCAAATGATGGGAAAGCAAGAAACATTCTTCTAAGCACTCTAAGCACGGCGATGAAACAACAAGTCATGCATTGTGCTACTGCAAATGAGCTATGGGATGCTATTGAAGAGCATATTGAAGGAGACACCGTTTGCAAGGAGAACAAGAATACGAAGTACAAAGAGATTCAACAATTTCTCTCACTCCCCGGTGAAAACTTGAGGCAACTTATGAACGCTACTGTGAAATTATCAATCTATGTATCACTTGGCATGAAGTTTACCAACAAGATTTGAATGTAAATTTTCTACAAGCTTTGGATCAAGATACCTACATAAATCTAGCGCTCTTGAAGACGCTGGAACTTTAGATGTTTGGACTTTAAGGAACCTATATGCAAATCTCAAAGTTTACGAACTCAAACTTCAACGAATCAGCGAAACGAAGAAAGTCAAAATCTATGGCTATGATGGCGCACAGAGAAGCTGCGCCTACACCTGCGCCTACTCCTGCGCCTGTACAAGATGAGAAAAGCTCCGATCCCAAAATTTCTACTTCTGAGCGATTAGACATGGATGATGAAGGCTTCGCTTTATTTGTGAAGAAATTTCAAAAGTTCAGAAAATTCTCAAGACCCGGCTCAACCAACAAATTTCAAGGATCTACCAGCAAAGCTCCTCAAAAGTTTCAAGGAGCAGTGATTCAAAAAGAAAGGAAGATCTTGTTTGTTTTAATTGCAGGAACCCGGACATTTTGCATCAAGCTGCCCGATTCCCAAATTTGAATATATGCAGAAGAAGAGCAGCCATACTCCCAAATTCACTCCCAAGTTCACTCGTCACAAGGGAATGGTTGCTGAAGAAGAAGCACAAGCAAATGAGCACAATACTTGGATTGAAACAGACTCCGATGAGAGCGATGAAGATTCCGATGATGGACTCGTTTGTTTGATGGCAAATGATGATGAAGTTGATGCTTATGATTCCGATGATGACTTCTCCAAGGATGTTCCCGATATGAATGCCTTGAATAAACCTATCAAGAAATCTGCAGGTTTTCAAGAAGTGAAAAAGAAGAAAGGACCAACCATCAGCGAGCTCGTTGAACAAGGATTTCTCACTCCGGCTCAAAACGATGGTGGATTGTTATTCTCTCGATGTGATCTTGGAGCAAGGAACAAATTGAGAAAGGAGCATACATTAGACCACAGGTTGAACCAACTGCTCCAATCTCCAAAATCAATGATGAAGTGATTGCTGAACAAGAAAAGTTGTTCAAGAAGGCTGAAAAGGTAATCACTAGATTTGATAGTATGAAGGAAGCTTTAGCACTATCATGTGATGAAATTTCCCAGCTTAAGACCGAGAAATCTCTACTTAAATCTGAACTCACCCTCCTTAAGGAGCAGATAAAGAGCATGACTCATCTTACTGTTAAAAACACTTTTCTAACAGAACAGAACTCACTTCTTAAAGTTCAAAACGATGAATTGGTTGCTCAAATTACTGATCTTAAAAGATTACAAATGAGTGGTCCAATTCTCGTGTCACTATGGAGAATATATTTGAGTCCCAAAAAGTCAGTGGTGATAAAAGTGGCTTGGGATTCTCATCAACTAGTGACAACTTTAAATGTGATGTCTGTGCAGAAAGAGATAGTGAATTTACCAACCAACAAAACTTTGAAATTCCCAAGGAAAAACATTCTAATTCAATGGGTAAAGGACAGGAAAAAGTCAAGAGACAACATTCCACTATGTCTACCCAACGAAGCAATTTGGGAAAGCTAATGGGAAAGATATAGCTACAGATGAACCATCTCCTAGCAAAATCATTCTTGAAAATAGGCGCGCTCCTTCACCGAGTGCTCATTATGCGCCTAAGAGCCACGCGCCTCATCGCCGGTGCGCCTCCTAGCCCTATGCGCCCTCCGGAAAAAGCGCTCCAAAATTTCAAAAGAAAGATTTGTTAAGTCTATTTCATCTGACCCAAAGAAGAATGCCATCCTCAAGAAAAGTAAAGAGTTTGTGAAAACTCACGTGATTGGTGGCTTTCATCATTGTTCCATTTGTGATTGTTCAGGACACAAGGCCGTGGAATGCCTTTTGAGATTCACTCCCAATGCCAAAGGACGTAAAAATCCTAAGGTCAAGCAAGAGTGGGTTGTCAAAAGTTGCTAACCCTAGGACCAAAAGGAATAAAGGGGACCTGCTTAAATATCTATATTTCAGGTTCTTTGTTTCATGGCTGGATCTTCAAAAGCTAGAAATTATGAATGGATTCTCGATAGTGGGTGTTCAAGACACATGACTGGAGATGAATCCTTATTAGAAGATGTCCATGAAGAAAGAGGTCCCTCCGTAACATTTGGCGATAATAACAAAGGTCAAGTTGTAGCATATGAAAGCTCAAGAAAGACAAAGTGTGCATTGAAAGAGTCTCACTCGTGGAAGGGCTCAAGCACAACTTATTATCCATATCTCAATTCTGCGACAAAGGATTAGAATGCCATTTCACTTCAACGCAATGTCTTATCAAGAATGGCAAAACTGGAGCTATCTTACTCACGGATATCGTAAGACAAATATTTATATTATTGATTTCCATAGTATGAACTCTAGTACTAATATTTGTTTTATAGCAAAAAGTGTGAACGAAAATAGTTGGCTGTGGCACAAGCGCTTAAGTCACTTGAACTTCAAGTATCTATCTAAACTCAGCAGGAATAATCTTGTCAAAGGACTTCCCAAGGTTGCTGATCATCATGACAAAAAGTGCGCCGCATGTCAACTTGGCAAACAACCGAAGCAGTCATTTTCAAGCAAGTCAAATCCTTCAACTACAAGATGTTTGCAACTGCTTCACATTGATCTATTTGGACCAGTTTCCACCGCAAGCATTCGAAGAAACAAGTATACTCTAGTTGTGGTGGATGATTATTCAAGATATACATGGGTAGAGATGATGATTACAAAAGATGATTGTTATGAGATTCTCACTACCTTATTTCGACTGCTCCAAACCCAAAAAGAAGATGACATCGTTAGTGTTCGATCCGACAATGGAACAGAATTCAAGAACAACGGTGTTGCTCGATATTGTGAAGATCATGGGATAGATCACAACTTTTCAACCGCCGGAGTTCCTCAACAAAATGGCGTTGTTGAACGAAAGAATAGAACGTTGATTGAAGCGGGAAAGACGATGATAGCTGAAGCTAAATTGCCTAAGTACTTTTAGGAAGAAGCTATCAACACTGCATGTTTTACTCAAAATCGTTCCCTCATCAACAAACTTCACAACAAGACTCCGTATGAACTTTGGCGTGGTAGAACTCCCAACATTGCATTCTTCAAGATCTTTGGTTGCAAATGTTATATCCTCTACAACGGAAACGAACATAGAGTTAAATTCGACGCCAAAGCCGACGAAGGTATTTTTGTTGGGTATGCCAAACACTCTAAAGCTTTTCGTGTTTTTAATAGAACTACATTAGTGATAGTTGAATCTGTACATGTTACATTTGATGAACATTCTCTCCTTGAGCCACATTTGGCTCCAAATGTTGCTGATGATTCTATTGAGCTAAATGATACAGGTGCTCCTATTTATGTTGCGCCCACTCAAGATCAGAATCTATCAACACAAGGAAATCCATCTACATCAAATGCGCCTAATTCAATGTATAATGCGCCTGGTGAATCCTCTATTGCGCCTCACTCAAATGATGCGCCTCATGATTCCTCTTACGCGCCTATTTCTACTGCTGCATCTGGTGTAAACCCAAATTTCAATTCTGAGCCAGTTCAAACCCCCAAATTACAATGACTTTGAATCTGGTGAAGATGTACCAATTGAAGACCTTCAAGTTTCTACGACTCAACCTAACTTACCTCCTGAAATTCGTGAAGTTAGAGGTCACCCAATTGCTAATATCATCGGTGATCTACAAGTTGGTGTTCGTACAAGGAGAGCTACAAACTTTGATGCTTACACTGCTTTTATCTCTCAAATTGAACCGAAGAAGGCTGATGAAGCGCTCCAAGATCCTAATTGGGTTGTTGCAATGCAAGAAGAACTCAATCAATTTGAACGATGTAAGGTTTGGACTCTAGTTCCAAGACCAAATGATCATGGAGTGATTGGTACAAAATGGGTGTTCAGAAACAAGATGGACGAGAATGGAACCATCACGAGAAACAAAGCAAGATTGGTTGCACAAGGCTATAGGCAAGAAGAAGGAATTGACTACGATGAAACTTTTGCGCCCGTAGCAAGACTTGAAGCTATCAGATTATTTCTAGCTTACGCCGCTCACAAGAACTTCAAGTTATATCAAATGGATGTGAAGAGCGCGTTTCTAAATGGTGAACTCCAAGAACAAGTCTACGTTGCTCAACCACCTGGGTTTGAAGATTCACAATTTCCAAATCATGTGTACAAACTCCAGAAAGATTTGTATGGACTCAAACAAGCACCAAGAGCATGGTATGATACACTATCAAAGTTTCTCATCGAAAAAGGCTTCACTCGCGGTAAAATCGATACAACTCTTTTCATTGCCAAACATAATGGTCATAAATTACTTGTTCAAATTTATGTTGATGATATTATATTTGGTTCTACTAATGAATTATTGTGCAAGCGTTTTGAGAAGCTAATGAAGAGCAAGTTTGAAATGAGCATGATGGGAGAACTCACATTCTTCCTCGGGCTTCAAATCAAGCAAATGAGTGAAGGCATATTTATCAATCAAGCCAAATATACAAAAGACTTAATCAAGAAGTTTGGACTTGAGAACGCTAAAGCATACGATACTCCAATGGCCACCGGCAACAAACTCGACAAAGATCTAAAAGGTAAACGTGTTGATCAAACGCTCTATCGAGGTATGATTGGCTCACTCCTTTATCTTACTGCTAGTAGGCCCGATATTATGTTTAGTGTTTGTGTTTGTGCTCGTTATCAATCCGACCCTAGAGAAGCACACTTAATTGCTGTGAAACGCATTATAAGATATCTCTCTGGCACTGTTAACCTTGGACTTTGGTACACCAAAGATTCGAACTTTAAACTTGTAGGTTATTCAGATGCGGATTACGCAGCGTGCACCATTGATAGGAAAAGCACAAGTGGCACTTGTCATTTCCTCGGATATCGACTTGTGTCATGGGCAAGTAAGAAACAAGCTTCTGTATCTGTTTCAACAACCGAAGCTGAATATATCGCTGCGGGAAGTTGTTGTTGCCAAATACTCTGGATGAAGCAGCAATTGGTGGACTATGATATCATCGAAGAAAATTGTCCCATCTACTGCGACAATACATCAACAATTGCGGTTTTTGAAAATCCTGTCATGCACTCAAAGACCAAGCACATCGACATCAAATATCACTTCCCCAAAGACCACGTGGAGAAAGGCAATATTCATTTGGAACACGTGGGAACCGACTATCAAATCGCCGATATTCTAACGAAAGCACTCGACGCAAAACGGTTCATGTTTTTGAGAGGTGAAATGGGTATGCTTGAACTCAACTAAATTCAATATAGTTTTGTCAATACTAATGATTTTATGTTGTGTTGAGTTATGAGTATATTAGGTACAAATGATTAAATCAATTTCTCAAAGTTTCAAGGAAACTATGCGCCACCTATGCGCCTCGCTAACTGCGCGTCCATCTCTAATTTTCTGCGCGCACAATATCTGCGCGCCTATCAATCCATGCGCTTCAAACACTTATGCGCCCTCAACCATCTTTATGCGCCTTGAGATGTTATGCGCCTTGATGAATAATGCGCCTAGATGAGTATGCGCCTTGCTGAAATAATGCGCCCCTTCATGCGCGCATTAACTATTGCGGCTCAATCAATTCTCAAATTTAATTTCAATGATTGAACGTATTAAATACACAAGTACCAGGTATATTCATTCTGTTCATTTATTATAGGAATCTATGTCTTTTGACATTCCTTTAATTGTTCAAGGGTACTTGTGCAATTAAATTTTTCCCTCGTTTTACGTTTTTCGAAAAATTTTATTTTCTGGGATATATTTCTTGCACCCCAAACTTACACCAAAATAGATGTTTTTGGTGTTTGTGCAAAAATTAGTCAAAATTGCTCATACACTTAAAGGGAAAGTGGAGCAGTTTTTCAAAAACCTAAATGTCACATCATGACACTTTGTGTCATTCAGCATTTAATGCACCTCAAATCTCAAATCCCTCATTAATGCACCTGAAATGATTAGCCGCCTTTTCAAATCCCTCATTAATGCCATCTTTTCATCTTCCAATATTTTTTTTTTAATTTTTGACTGTATTTTTGCTTTATCAGTGCAAGTTTTTAAACCTAAACCTATAAAAACATCATCACCTTCCTCCCTCCTACCAACTTCCCGTTTCTCTCTCTCCCTGTCTCACTCTCTCCCCGACTCTCATCTCTCTCTATCTCTCCATCTTCTTCATTTGTCTTCTTCATTTTACATATAAATATATAAGTTTATGGGTCCTAAGAAAGCATCAACATCTACACAAGACGATATGGTATGAATTCTCAACTTTTAATCTCTTTATATTTCTGATTTTTTTTTTTTTTTGTCATTTTCAGTGATTTTTTCGTTTTTACTAAACCCGGATTCATTTTCCTTTGATTTCTCTTGTTTCGATGATCCGTTTTCTATATCGTTTGTTGGGTTGTGTTCTATTATTGATTTCGAATCTTTTAAAACCAACATTTTAACGATCAATGCTTTGTTTGTTACAAATCTGAATTTTTGTTTTCAAAATCTTTCAAAATTTTCGGTCATTCTTTTGATCATTGTGCTTTCATTATTGATTTGTTCTTATTTTTGTTTACATATTTAGATTCCTTGTTGTCATGCGGTCATTTTGATATATTATTTGTCTAGTTTGGTGAAGTTTCATGATTTTCGTGTTCTTGGTGTTCTTCGAGCATTCAAGGGTCGTTCTTCGTGTTTTCGTCATTTTTGCATGTTTTGGTCTCTAAAAACTTTCTACCTTGTTTTCGAAAATTTGAACTTTTTGATTTTCATTTCTTTCATTTGAATGATTGTTGTTTGTTTTTCTTACTAAGTTAAAATTCTCACGATATGCGCCTATATACCTCTTTATGCGCCTATTCTTTTATGCGCCTGAATGCTTTCTGCGCCTCTACTTGTATATGCGCTTAAATCATTCTGCGCCTAAAACCTTATGCGCCTAACTTCGTACTTAGTCAAATTTCGTTGTTTTATTTTTCCTTAGTATTCACATAGAACCATATTATGCGCCTTGTAACCCTATGCGCCTTTAATATTTTATGCGCCTAATTCAATCATGCGCCTTGATTCTCTATAACTTTGTGCGCCTGTTTCAATTATGCGCCTATCTATTTCATGCGCCTATGTTACTTTGATCATTTTATGTTTCTATGCGCCTATGTCATTTCTAATATCAATCATTTTTTTCAGGACCTTGCAAATTTCAAATTAGAAGAATCTCTTGATCTATTAGAGCTGTCTAGTGAAGTGATGGGAAGAGAAATAATTGAAACCCTGCGCGTTGCCGGTCTGCTCCCCTTATTCACCATGGACCAAGATTTCTATTCTGCGCTCCTCGTGGATGAGTTCTTTTCCACTGCTGTTCTAGTGGAAATTGATGTAAATGGGCGCACTCACTACCGGATTGAGGCGCGCGTTCAAAATGTTGACGTCCATATTTCATCATCTGTGATTCGACACTTGCTCGGATTTCCATCTACGGGTGAAGATCGCATTATTGGGCGCCCGATGACTTACTCTATTGATGATCAGAACAAGATGGCTGCCTCACTTCTAAATATTCCAACGCTTCAAAACAATATCAAAAACACTGAAATTCGAGATGGTGGAGAACTCTTGACTCACATCGCGCACTTGGTGGGAACTTCAATTGTGTTCAAAACTGGAAACGTGAACCGATTCACGGTTGAACAATGGGAATACACAGCTGCCATCATGGCCAAAGAGAAGCTTCACTGGCCTCACATTCTGTTCAAGACTCTGCGTGAGCAAATTGATAAATTTGTGAAGAACAAAAGTGATGGAAAAACCCGATTCCGCTCACACTGCCTTCTTCTCACAAAACTTTTTCTAACTTACCCTGAGTTAGTTAAGTTTTTGAATGAGAATCCTGAATACAAGATCAACGATGTTCCAATGTTTGGTAAAGCTAATTTGGACCTCAAGAAACGCAGAAAGAAGCCTACAAAGCGCGCCAAAGGAATTCAAATCAAGACTGTTGAAGGCTTAGTGGATGAAGACACAGAGTCCGATGATGCGCCAGTCCTTAAAAGCGCACCTTTGATAAAGAGCGCAGTGAAAGCAAGCGCTAGACAAGGCGCTGATCCCTTGCCAGGCGCAGAGAAGAGCAAAGGAAAAAGAGTGGTTGATGACCCTCCTCGTGCGCCTATCAAACGTACTAGATTTGAAACTGATGAAGAGCGAGATCTGAGGCTAGCGCAGGAAGCCAGCAGGCTTGAGGCTCAAAGAAAAAGAGATGAAGATTTTCTAGCCAAACAAGCTGCTGAGTCAGAAAAGTTAGAGCGCATGAAAGGCGCCGGATCAAGCGCAGATATTGAGAAAGGACCTTCTATTTCCGCGCCTACCCAGCGCGCTCCTTCTCAACGCGCCCCCACTCCTCGTGCGCCCTCATTCAAATTTCAACCGACCAACGTGTCAAGGGTACAACTCCTCTCTGATTTCTTCGGAGATGACATTTCAGACATAGAGGAACCTGTTCAGGGGGAGCAAGAAACCATCCCTCAGCGCACTCCTTCTCCTGTTGCGCCTCCACCTGGACCTGATCAGATCACAACATCAACTATTGATGTTGAAACAGTTGTTGTTGAAACTGTTGATGTTGAAACTGAAGATGAATTTGAGTCTCCTACTCATTCACCTCCTCTTGCGCCTCCATCTCCTTTTGCGCACCTTCAAGATTCTGCGCCCCTTCAAGATGATGCGCCACTCTCTACCCCTGCGCCTCCTCCGTCTGCTCCTGATTTGAGCGAGGTACTTTCCATTCTTCATTCTTTACAGCAGGGGCAAGCCAATTTAGAGCAAGGACAGACGCATATAAAGTCTCAATTTGAGCTTCTTACTTCCTTACTCACTGATCAATCTGAAGAGATTGCTGCCATTAAGGGGGAGATGAACTCTCTCAAGGCCAAACTTTCTGCTCATTCTCCTCCTCCGGCGCAGACTCGGGTTCAAGCTCATACTGATCAGGCGCAAACCACCGCTTCTGCGCCTACTTTCATACCTCAGTCTGCTGCGTCTCAATCCAACATGAATGTGCTAGTATCTAAGTTGGATGTCCTGAAAGAATTGGTCGTCACTCGTTTCACTGCTGCTCACTCAAGCTCTGACAGACGCGCTGAACATATTTCTTCCGATATTATCACGGCTCAAAATGCCATTGAGGCTCACATTCAAATCTTGGAAGAAAATATTTCTCAACAGCAGCAAATCACTCAGCGTTCCATTGATGAATACCAAAACATCAATGTGAATCACTTGAGTTACATTAGAGATGGTATCACTGCCACTCACTCCAGTGTCACTGACACTCAAGGGTTAGCGAACCGTAGTCATCAGCTCGCAAAGCAAATTCAGCGTTCTGTTTCAGAGATTGTTGAAGGTTTGAAGGAAGATGATGCGCCTCCCAACCCTTAGTTTCTATTTTTTTTTTTTTGTTTGTAAGTTTTTAGAACCTTTTTGTAATAGAATCATCTCTTTTGTGATAGTGATTTTGTGCTTACTTGTTTTAGCACATTTTGTTTTTGTTCTATTCAAAACTTGTAATTTGTAACTCTTACACCCCAAGTTTTAATGAGAACAATGCATCACTTATTATCAAACCTTGTTCACTCAAACTCCTTGTTTGTAGAACAATGAATATTGTTTAAATTCATATGCATCATATTGAATTGTTTCATTCTTTCATGCATTAAGTTTAAACTTGGTTTAAACACATTTCAAAACTAAAAATCATATATCATCTTAAATGTGTTAAACTGTTGTTTCCACCTTTCCATATGTAACTCTTTATTCTTATTGGAATAGACTAGGAATCTATATTTTGGACTAGTGTGTACATTAACTTGAGACATGAATTACCAATTTCATTCATTTGGACATGTTTTTATCAAGTATAATGTTTGTCCTTGATATAGTAGGTAATGGCATCAATCAAATAGGGGGAGATTGTTGGGTATGCCCATATATATCTCAGTTTTAATGTAATAGGTTTTATTAGATTTGATTGATCCATCACCTAAGTTTTATTTCTTGGACTTTATACCCACATGTAAGAAGTATTTATACTTCATTTTTTTCGGTTGTCCATTGTTATAGAATAGGCTTAGAAATAGGGCAAGAAGATCAAGTTTCAAGAAAAATCACTCAGTGAGTTTCAGCCGCGCTTATGCGCCTCCTGCGCCACGCGCCACGCGCCTTCCACATTCGCGCCATGCGCCATTTAGAGCGCGCGCATAAGGCTCTCTTCATAAGCTATGATGCGCGCCTCTGCGCCCCTTGTTTTAAGCGCACGCGTCTGTGCGCCTCTTGGCTCAATGCGCCTCTTGGCTCAAACGCGCCTCAAAGTGTTTATTCAAACTCAGTGATTTATTGAAGACTCGAAGACTTGAAGAGAATTCAAATTACGCCAATGATCCAACGGTGGTTAAAAGATGCATATGCGCCTAATCTGTTGACACGTGTCCATAACGGTCACTTTTATGTTGAGTGTCAAAATGGCCATAATATATGCATGCTCCAATCAACGAGCGACAGCTCATCTTATCCACAAGGATTTCCAACGGCTAGTTTTTGAAGTTCACTATAAATACCCCATAACTTCAACATTTTGAAGTGGCTGAGTGTTGCTAAGAATTTCAAGAATTTCTCTCTCTAAGCATTTGTTGAAGATTTGAAGATTGCCTTCGTTTTTCCAGATTTCTCAAGAACATCTTCATACCTTCATCCTTAGCCCAGATCTTCAAGCCTTAACACTTTAGTTTCTTGTGCTCTCCATCTCAAAGATCTAAAGAGCCTTGATACTAAGAACACACACACACCTCTTTAAGATTAATCATTTAGATTCTTCTTTAAGAGATACACCGGTTATTGTTTTGGATTTGTTCTTTCATAGTAATAGATCTTGAGTTAGTATATAAGCTCAAACATTGTAATTTGTAACACTCACTCATTATATAAGATCTCGATTAGAAATCCAAGACTAACCATCTTGGTAGAGGACGTAGATCTTTCATTGATCGAACCTCTCCAAATAGCTTGTGTTATTATCTTGTTATTTCTTTCAAGTTATTAATTTCACTCACTACTTGCTTGTTTACTCATTGTAGATTGATTGAACTGAATTGTGTTGTGTTTGTTATATCATTTGCCTTAGTTCCTTATTTCAACCACTTTGAGCCAAAATACTTAGAGTGTGTGTGCGCCCCTTTATAACACTTTGCGCCTATTTTCATTACTAAATTCCGCTGTGCATTTCACTCACTCACTTAGGCGCATTTCATTACGCTTACTTGATAAAGTGCGCATTTGCAATTGAGTTTTTCAAGGGTACGAAAAGAATTTTAAAACAGCTATTCACCCCCCCTCTAGCTATTTTTCATACCCTTGTTGCCCTTTGGGACCAACAACATATGCATTGTAATGGCACTACACATATGACCATGTTGAGAAGGAGTTCTCACGCAAAACGACAAGGATATTGACACGCGTAATGAAAGAGGTCGCAGAAGCATTAATCTAATTGGATAGGAGTAAGATGATTCGTGGGTGTTAGATATGGGTGCTCCAAGCGATCGGGGAATAGTTAACCAACTAATAGTCGCAAGGAAGGGGCACATGTGAGTCATAGTGTATAAGAGAGTGTCATAAGCCCGTTGGTCACGTTAGAAGAAGATGACTTCTCGCAGAACGATAGAGATGAGAGATCGGTAACAACTCAAAGAGAAATGAAAGGATGTTGTATACTACCTACAACAACATCAAGACATCGATGGAAAATGAGTGGCTAGCCGAGGGGCCACTTAAGAGAGACATCTCTTTCAATGAATGACAAGTTACGTGAGGGGATGATTGTTCAATGCTACAGTAACAAGAAATCGGTAGCCATATGCACTTAATAGGCAGTGAGGGAGATCCACTTGAAGACGATGCAATAAACAAGGAGAATCCATGTTTCAAGGAGAGACATTGCAAAGAAAGTGGGTATGGGAAGATATGACAAAGGCGTATTTGCATGAAGGAATCATAGGAGTGATTAATTTGAGGCTTAAAGAAACCGGTGTAGAGAGGTTGAAGTAAGCTCGACATTAACTCGACTTAGTACTTGTGCGAAGTACCAGGTGGGAGCTTAGTTCTCGGTGTTATCGATTTACAGTGTGGAGGTCATCTTTAGGTGGGAGAATGATTAGTCGGTCATTATGTTTGTTTTTTGGTCTCCAGGTGGGAGATTGTTGAGTTATGAAGTTTAACCAACGAAGAACGTGATTAGGGTGGATGTCTAAACCAATGAGGAGTTTGAGTGGGAGCAATAGTACTCAATAAGGAGGAAAAGAATGAGAATGAGACCGTATCGTGAAGAACTTCAAGAAGCCATGCGGCCGCATCTTGTGGGCACATAGCAAGATTGGAAGCTTTGCAGTCGCATGGTGCAGTGGCATAGCCCCGATTCAATAATAATCCAGTTTCCTAATCAGCTCGAGATTTCGATTCAAATTAGTTTAGGGCTTGCGTAAACACTATATAAACATGAGTGACGACCCTATATAGTGTGTGAGTGCGGAGAAAGCCATGATAGACAAGAGAGAGCCACATTGAGTGTCATGGATAGGGCGAAGACCTAGGAGAGCCATGAGAGACGCTCTCACAACTTGACCATGACTGAGATGTCTGAGTTCATCTTAGAGGAAAGAGGATATGTACGTTAGTGTTGTCATGGAAACCATACCTGTATCTTGGTGATTGCACGTGCGAAGTTGTAACCACTATCATATACAGATTATAGTGTATATTAAGGCTTGACAACATTTTCAAATGTAGTAACGTATGTATTAAGGAAGTAGATTATTGTATCTTCTGTTATTTCTTTTATATTTTCTGGTGTGATGATTCTCGGACACCTAGTATAAGCTAGTTAGTTGAGTGTGTAATCCCAAAAATTCCCAACAATGAATTTGGTCACACTCTAACCCAGGGGCGGATCTAGTATGTAACCAGGGTGGGCCGATGCACACCCTGGATTTCCCGAAAAAAAATTACCGAGTAGTTATAAAAAAAAACAAAAAACTATAGGGGTGTAAATTGTGATTTTTGAAAGAAGAGGGGTGCAGAGTGTTAAAAATTAAACTATTACTAAAAGACTAAACCAAACTGAAACGGGCAACGCAGATGAACAGACTGAAAATTTTATTTTTTTCACCGCATTCCGATTCTGCGCTATGCAAATCGACGGAGACGCGGCACAGCCGCACAGACCACCGGCCACGGCAAGTCGCCTGTCGGCATACATCCGTGATCTGCCCATGTTTTCCTTCCTCCATAATGTCTCAATCTCAAAAATGTATTTTTTAAAAAATTCAATTTTAGGGTTTTAAAATCTGAAATTGATGCTTTGGGGATTTATTGAGCAATTGTTATCATTTTTGATAGGCATTTTGAGTGTTCATTAGAATACTAATTATGAGAAATATTTTCATTTTGAGTGTTTCATTAGAAGTGTTAAATACAAGTATAGTATTCTTATGCCCGATGTCCTTCTTGGTGCATTTTTATAGTGTGATTTTAATTTTTTTGTCATTTAAAGTTTTAAGCCGACCTAATCGGACCAAAAAAATAATAATTCGGGGGCTCGCCCCCGAACCCCGAAAAAAATGCACACCCTCACCTCAAATCCTGGATACGCCACTGCTCTAACCTGTTCTTCCCCTCCCTTCTAAATACTCAAAATACTCATTCCAGAAAGATAGTCCCATTTTGATTTTTTATAGTCAACAAAAATAAACTTTGGCCAAACATTGGTATCAATTAATGATTACAATGAAATTTTAAAATTTGTGATTGATAAATCATTTAATGATTTATCAATTACAAATTTTAAAATTTCAATAGAATGATTATATAGTCACCAATAGTTGGTCAAAGTTTATTTTTTATTAACCATAAAAAAATCAAAATGAGACTATCTTTCTGGGACAGAAGGAGTATAAAAACAAATCAGGATTGGTGTAAATCACAGTCGAAGTTATTTTTCTCTATTCTCAACGAGTAAGTCTCTTGTAAAACGCGTTTTACAATAGGCTTAGTGTAAAACGTGTTTTATTAATAACGGCAAGTAGGGTTTAAGAAACGCGGTGGCATAAGTGTAAATATTTGAAACTTATGAAATCTCAGGAGCCATATTTAAAAACTGCAGGAGGCATATTATGAAACTGAAGGAGGCATATTTTTGAAACTCCACATCAGGCACTTTGTAAAACCATAACAGACATTTTTTTCAAAGAGGCACTCCTAAATTTTAAAACTGGAGGAGGCATATTTTTATACTGCAGGAGGCACATTTTTAAACTAGAGCAGGCATTTTTTTTCTTTAAAAAAGACAATGTTAAAAGTTCAAAAAAATCTCAGGAGGCATGTTTTGAAACTGGAGGAGGAGGCATGTTTTGAAACTGCAGGAGGCATGTTTTGAAACTGCAGGAGGCACTTATTTTTTCTCAAAAAAGACACTGTTAAAAGTTCAAAAAAAGTGACTCATCTAGAGTTAAAACATGCCTGCTCTAAAAAAATGTCTCCTCTAGAGTTAAAATATGCCTGATGTGAAGTATTGAAAAATGCCTCCTCTTGTTTTAAAATGTGCCTGCTGAGATTTTCATGAGTTCCACTTATTTGCAAAATTGCCACCGCATCTTTTAATCCCTCTTAAGCCGTTATTTGAAAAACACGTTTTACACATAGTTAGTGTAAAACACGTTTTTTACAAGATTTTGTGATTCTCAACAGCCCTCTTAATTTTACTAATCATAAAAAAATAAAAAAAAATTGCAGGTCCAAATATGACTCTTGTTTTCATTCTTTATCGCTCAATCCAATTCATGGTTGTTAAGTTGTACTCTCTCTCTCTCTCTCTCTCTCTCAATGAATGTTCATTTTCAAGAAATATTTATCCCAAAATGGGTGTTTTTTTTTTTAACATAACTTTGTCCCTAAATGTTATTTTTCGAACCGAAATGTTTGAAAAAAAGATTACAAGATTATATATGAATCGTTGCTACCAAATTGTACAAAAAGTTAAGATTTTCAGTGTCCCTTAAAATAAATTTTGAACACTCATTTAGAGACAGAGGTAGTAATTATTTTGCTAAAAAAGTTGTTATTATTTGATACTGGCTTACCTTTAAAATTTATAATTATTAAGTTAACAACAATGTTTAAAAATAAAAAAATAAAAGAAGAAGCTAACAAGCCTTAGTTCAAAACGACTCTTTAAGATTATTGTAAATTACTCCCTTCTTCCCATTTTAAATTGCAAAATTTGTTATTTTGGTTGTTTTATAGAAATCGCAATATCTAAAAATGAAAAGTTTTTATCCACTTGCATATTCACATCAACTAACCCACTAACTATTCCCTACTCCACTTTCTCTCTCCTACCAAACTATATACACTAGGGATGGTCAAACCAAACCGGAACCGCCAAACCGGACGGAACCGGAAAGCCCGGAACCGCCTTGAACCTTGATGAAAACCGGAACCGTTTGTAACACGGGCAGGTTCCAGTTCATCCCCTCTGAAAACCGTGAAGCGGCGGTTCCGAACCGCCATGAACCGCCTAAACCGAACCGAAACTTGAACCGTTAGCAAGACCGATAGAAAACCGGAAAAAACGTTAGATTTCTAACGGTTTCCTCAGAATTAACTGTTACTAATGGAAAGTTGACAAGAAAAGTTGAGTTTTGACTGAATTTTTAGCCAAATTTAATGAATAAAAATAATAATTTTTTTTTTGAGTATATAAAAGAAAGAGGGACGGACCTCTTTAATTTTTTAAACATTTTTGTAAAAAAATCGGCAATAAAATATTATTATAACTGTTTTTTCTGTTTTTTTTTTTTTATTTAAAAGGAAACTGTGGATCGGCGGTTCCAAACCGTGAACCGGCGATTCCTAACAGTAAACGGAAGAGAAACAATTCGGTTACGGAACCGTAACCGGAACCGTGTTTGGTCATCCCTAATGTACACTCATATGTCACACCATATCAACTGTTCCAATTTTTTTTTAAATTTTCATAAAAGAACGGTTTGATGTAATTTGAAATGATACGGAAGGAGTGCTTCAGAACGGGGTAATTCGGTCAACTTGAATTTAAAACCTGTGCTCCCTCCTGTTCCTATCCCACTTTTGTCCGTATTAGTATAAATAAATTGACACGCCACTTTAGTGACCCCTTTAATTTAACGCTTTTCATCCCTCCCATCATAACCTATCGCCAGAATCCCACGCGCGACTCACGTGCCCCCGCCATTTAACCCTTTCCATCATTTATCCTCTACTAATCCACCCAAAATCACAATTTCTAGGGTTTCAAACGCTCCAAATCCACCAAAATTTCAAATTTCTTTCACACTTACAACGGTCTTATTTCACTCCGGAATCAGTAGTATTCTAGTAGAATTCATTAATTTGAAAATTTCTGGTAATTTTGGTGAAACGTTCCCCCCAATTTCAGTATAGATATTAGGGTTTCTTTGTAGTAGAACTGGATTAATGGATCAATCACAGATGATGAATCGGAGTTACCTTGCTTGGCCGTTACCGGAAGATCCAACCACTTTTCCGACCGCTCAACGACACTATTGTCATTTAACAAACCCTAAGAGGAACAATTGGAAACCCAAAATTTCCAAGAACCCTAAAGATAACGTTTACAAAGCTCCGTACATCAACGATTCACGCCGTTCTTATCGGAAGAAGAAGTTTAATAATCGATTCGCCCCTTTTGCTCCTCGCAACACGACATCGTTTCTAATCCGTGCGAAGAAATCTGGTGGAATCGCTTCCCTGGTGTCGCCTTGCCCGGTAACTCCGGCCGTGCTTCCGACCCCGATGTTTTCTCCGTCGAGTGAGGTTTTGGTGGATATGGCCAAAGAAGAGTGGGGTGTTGATGGATATGGTTCGATGAATGGAATAATTCGCCTGCGATCTCCCGGGATGGATGAGGAAGAAGGCAGTGGTGAAGGTGGGATGATTGATGACAACCATGTGGAGGAGAGAGCTGAGGTGGAGAGACGGTTGGATCATGATTTGAGCAGGTTCAAGATGGTTTATCCGAATGGTGGTGGTGGTTGTGGTTTGGAGAATCGGGTGGATGAGCAGGACGCTAGTCTAGTTCGGTTGGAGGAAGAGAACTTAATGTTGAAAGAGAGGCTTTTCTTTATGGAGACAGAGTTGGAGGATTTGAGGAGGAGGATTTTGTGTCTAGAGAGATACAACAGTGGTGATATCTCAGAAAATGCATCGGAAAATGAAGGCGGCGGTGATGTTAGCTCAGATAAGAGCAATGGCGGCGGCGGTGATGACGGTGATGATGATGGTTAGTGAACTGTGATCTGAGGTTGTGTTACATTTAGGTTTTCTTATCTGTGGAAATTTTGTATATAATTTTTTTCGGTTGTGGTAACCTTTAGGTCCTTACTCTGTTTGTTGTTGATCTCACTATTGGCTAACTGAAGTAGATAATGGTTTCTCCAATCCAAACAAACTACTTTGCGTTGACTAATAAAAGTTGTGGGTTGGTTCATCCAGCTTTTGTCATATACTTACTACGTTGTTTCTATGTTTAGACGGTCAGAAAGTCCATGCCGAGGATGGTTTGTCATTCATGGATTTCGAGCAAAAGTTGCTCAAAGGTTTAACAATCAATCTCCTACCTCAAATCCAATGCTTGCGTTAATGCTGCATTTTGTCACGACCTTCTTGTTTGTTATACCTTTAATTTGCATAAAAATAATTGACTATGGATGGTTGATTAGTGTTACTTACTTGACTATGTTTCTTTTCTTAATTTGGTGATTTGCTTGATTTGATTTCTAGTTAGTCTTGCTTACTTTTGGTGCTCATTGGTTGGGATGGGTCTTGGAATATTTCTGTTTTAACAGGACCTGTTTGGGAAAGAAACTGTTAAAGTTGGCTTTATACTGGAGAAGAATGAAGTTCTTCTCAGTTAAACAGAGTAGATGATACTATACACTTGAAATTTATCCGAGAGAAGTTTTCATCTATTATTGCCTTTAGTTATTCCCGTGTTGAATGCACCTGCTGTTCAGGATCTTCTAAGCTGTTATGGTTACATATTAGATCATTTTTTCATGGTTGGAGTCGATGCATGGATCTGCTACTTAGTAAACGCTGTTCAGCATACTTCATGTAGCTCAAAATGCAGGATTTTGTGCACATATTTTTGTTCATTGGGCACCTGGATTCACCACTCTGAAGACAGCATAATCATATACTCCATATATTTTCTTCTTCTGTAGTGTTAGCAGATGAATGCATGTTTTCTTCAGTCTGTCTACCGCTATTTCAGGTTATGGTGCATGGAATTGTCCGTGTCTGCCTTAAGAAATGTTTGTGACATTCTTTAGGTCTGCATTCAGTCTGTCTGTATGTCGATATTTGACATTTTTTGTGGTGACAGAAGGAGCAGAAAGACATTCAGTAGAAGAGAATTACATCATTTTGAAACAACTGGGAGAATGACATTCCACACCCAGCTAAATTAGATAAACATGGATCCATAAACATAATCATCAGTGATTTATGATTTTGGATGAAAAAAAGAAAAAGAAAAGTGAAACTATCCCCTTCCCCCCCCCCCCTTTTTTTTTCTTTCATATAGAGTCGTGTATATTTGAAGCAGAGGAATGGAAGCTTTGACTCATACTCATCACCATCTGAGCGTTCTGACGAGCCATTCCCAACTGAAAGCTCTGCGCATTTTGGTTAGCCATTGCCGAGTGAAGCTGGAGCATTTGCATCTGCAATTGAGCCTCAAGAACAGGATCCCCACTCGAGAAACCTGATAACTCATCTTGACTTCCCTTGACCGGCTTCACTTGACAATTCACACAATCCACATGAGTACCATATTGGCATATTTCACAATAGTAAGTCCACTCATTTTCTTGGACAATCCCATGACACACATCACACACAAAGGTATATTCTTGTCCTTTGACCGGAGAGGAATATACAAGCTTAAGCGGGTGTTTGTGATCCTCCCGTTTCACTGCCTCAGGCAAGAAAGAACACTTGACATGGAGGTCAAATTCGCAGTCGGAACAGCAGTACGAGAAACCAGTACCGACTTGGTTACAAGAATTGCAAACGAAGGAATTGGAGGGGTAAGTTGGAAAGGGGATTAAAGTTAGAGGGTGGGAAGGGTGAGATGGGTGTTTGAGGGACCGGTTCGCTCGAAAGCATTGTTCATGAAGAAAGAAATTGCATTGCCAGCATGCATAGACAATGCCAGTCCCCAAAGAGTTGCAGCCTGAGCAAGTGATTTGTGTGCCTTCAGGTATTTGGTTGATGCTTAGATTGTGGGTGTGGCTGAAATGCTTGTGCTGGCCTTCCATCTCTCTCTCTCTCTCTCTCTCTCTCTCACACACACAATAGTGTGTGTGTGTGTGTGTGTGTGTGTGTGTGTGTATAGGGGACTAGATTAAGTAAATGGTTTAGAAGTTGCAAGTAGGTGGAAATAAAGAAATTGTATGTAGCATTGACTTGTGGAATTGTATTTAATCATGACTTATAATCTCCAGAAAAAACTTTCCTCAGCTACGGCCTTATAGGGTGTTGAGATAGACTTTCCTCAGTTGAAGCATTACAGGGTGTTGAGTTTTTGTTACATAATCTCAGGTACAACGGATTTGGAACCGCCCTTGCGGAAGTTTGCTCCTAACCCTCCTACAAACGGCTCAGATTCGACCACACGCACTGTTGTTACCTGTTGGTTAGTCAACGAACCGTTGATCTACAAAACTGAGAGATGTGGTCAATCTGAACCGTTGTTACGGCGCATGAGCAAATTCCCGCAAGAGGAAATCGTGTTCCTTAGCCTTATATGTGTTGAGTTTGACTATTCCAGAATTACTTGAAGAATTTGTTTGTATGATATGATTTGGAGTAGATCCGAGTTGTGAAAGTCTTCAACCAAACTTCATCAATGGTTCAAATATTACTAAGCCTATCAATATTCCAACTTAACCATAGTTAGAAGAAAAACAGTTAACACGTGCAGCTTTTCACAAAAGACGACCCACATCCAAAAATGTGTCATATTCTCCCTCCGTTTTTTTCGTCAGTCAACAATTGCTAGCCACTCTCTCTAACTCTTTGCCAGCAGCCGCGGTAAGACACAGGATTGCAAGCGTTATCCGGAATGATTGGGCGTAAAGCGATTGTAGGTGGCTTTTTAAGTCTGCCGTCAAATCCCATGGCTCAACCCTGGACAGGCGGTGGAAACACAGATACATGTATGCTCATATATAAACTCCATATAAGCTTCATTTTGTGACCTACACAATCAGTTCCTGTTTAACATATTTGAGTCATTATACATTGCTATAAGCAAACAAACGAACAAATAGTATTCCTCTGTCTGAAAATAATAATAGTATTTTTTTATTCAAACATTTATTTTGAGACGGCGTAAGTATAATAGTACTTTTTATTCATAAAAACTTTAGACATTTATTTTGAGACGGCGTAAGTACTAATTATATTTAACGATATAAATTTCATGCCACAAAACTGAAGATCTTTGGTTCATAGACATACCTTGTCAAATAATTTGTGGGATAACAAAATTAGGAATGGCAGAAGACATGATTATATTGCTCTCCTGCCTGAAATGAAAAAGAAGATAGTAAAAGTAAATAATTATTTGATAATTATAATTTTATACCCTCCGTTTCAAAATAAATATTCATTAAATTTTTATATTTGGTATTTAAAAATAAATTTCAACTTTTTTTGAATATCCAATTTAGGACGAAGGGAGTCAGTATATATAACATAAAAGTAACAATAAATACTTACAATGCAGCAAGTTTGTGTACGGGACACTGGTCTTGTTATGTCCTATTTGCTTACACACCTAACATTTTCTTTTTTTCCCCACTTGATTCTCCATGGGATGTTTTTGCCTTACGATTTTG
Source organism: Campanula takesimana (assembly GCA_026119855.1). Lineage (NCBI taxonomy): Eukaryota > Viridiplantae > Streptophyta > Magnoliopsida > Asterales > Campanulaceae > Campanula > Campanula takesimana. Next base: position 551,359 of record JAOWBW010000762.1, on the reverse strand, counting down.
GACGCCCCTTCGAAGAAACATGTTGTGGATCTAACAAAGAGAAAGACACACTAGATAGTACTCGACAACTCTGTTCAGATTGTTCTTCACTTATGAAATCACAATGAGTTTGACTTCTTTCATTCTCATCATCCGTGTCCAAAAGTTCAGAATTAACTTTTTTGTAGGCAAGTGCTAGATGATCATGCTTCTTTTGTGATCTTTGTCCTTCTTCGACTGACATTCCATAAAGTAATTATACAACCTTTGTGCATCTCCATCTTTAAGAAAATTATACATCCTTTGTGCCTCTCCATCTTTAAAAAGTTCTCTCCTTGTGCTTCCTAAATGATTATGAACATCTATTCGGGAACAACCAACATTAACTTCACCAGCAGATCCATGACTCAACACAAACATTATCTTTCTAGGAGCGATTCCAGCCTCATCAAGCACATTGATAAGATTTTTTTGAGCAGGTGTAATCTCGAAGCAAGCTTGTATAGTTCTTGGTGTATATAACTCATGGTTATGATCAAGAGGCTTTCACCAATAAGTCCCTTGTACAGATAAAAATGACCAATAAGGACAGATGTTTTTGAAACTTGCCAAAAAGTCCCTGAAAATTTCGCTGGACAACATTGCCCTTGAGTTGAGCGCGCGTGTGAGATAACGCTAGAAACGGCATGCCTAAGAAACGCGGTTGCAACCTGCGCTTTTTAAGAAACGTAGATGCATCCGGCGCTCTCTACCCTTCTTCTACGCATTCTCTTTCCCCTTTCTCTCCATTCTTTTTTTTCCACTAAAAAATTTAAAATAAAATAGTATATCTCAAAATCTAGAAATCTAAAAAAAGATCCGAAAACAATGTTTTAATCGTGTCGTCAAAACGAATCAAACAAGTACACTCAACACATAATTTAAGTTTTAGAAATAAATTTCAGTTTTCGCTTCTAAAATTTTGAGAAAATCATTTTTTTATTATTTTCCCTATTAATTTCACAATTTTTGAAAATAAAAATTTTATTTTTCACTTGTAAAATCATTTCTCAACTGATTTCTCAGTTGTGTGATTTCACAGTTCTATGATTTTACAGTTGTGGCATTTTTTCATTTTCCCTTGTAAAATCATTTATCAACTGATTACACAGTTGTATGATTTATCAGTTGTGTGATTTCACAGTTGTGTCATTTTTTCACTTGTAAAACTGATAAATTCATCCCTCAATTTTTCACAATTATTATAATAAATGAGAATGCATTTCACAGTTGTGAAGATTGAGAAATTAATTTATCAGTTGTGAAAATGAATTTATCAGTTTTACAATTCAAAACCGATAAATTCATCTCTCGATTTTTCACAATCGATAAATTAATTTCTCAATTTTCACAATTGAATGGTAAAAAAAATCATTTTTCAACTGTAAAATTGAAAATTTTATTTCTCAATTATTCAAAAATTATAATAAATTTTATTTATCAGTTATAAAAAGAAAAATCATCTTGATCAATTTATATACTCCCTCCTCCAAAAATAAATGGTCAAAAAAAAAAATCAACGTTGATCAAGATCAAAAGTAAATTTGGATTTTTTTTTATTTTTTTTTTAAGACAGAGGGAGTATGATACTCCCTTAAAAATGATAAATCAATTTCTCTACTCCCTTTTCCCAAATGGTTTATATAGAAAATTGTACTGTAAACAAGTAGTCATAATAGCCAAATCAGGTCTAGCTCCTACTTGACAGCATTCTTCAAGGTTGACGGCTTTCTTCAATCAATGGAAGACGACGTTCTGGGTTGTTTCGTACCGGAATCGTAGTCTTCCATATCGTGTTAATTTTCCTCTTCTTCACGGGATCGTTTTTCTTCTTCGGAGTCACACCGCCAATTGTTAATTTCTTTGAGATTGAAGGTGAGAGACTGGAAATCAATAGATTGGGATCTGAATGTTTGGTTGAAATCATCTTCAAAATTGAAGAGGAATTGGGATGAGAAGAGGGAGGTTATCCGACTGGAATGGAGAGAGAGAGAGAGAGAGAGAGGGGAGCTAGGGTTGAAACGATTTGGGGGAAAAAGACGGGATATATCTGTGGAAATCGGGGTAACTTTGCCATTTATAATTATAGTAAGGACCTTATGGGAGTTTTGATTTCAACTCAGGGACCCTAAGGTAAAATATGAAAATATCTGTTTTTATTGGTAAATTCCACCATCTATTAGGGACTTATTGGTAAAAATCTCTATGATCAATTGTGAACTTGATTACAACCCACTTTCCAGTATCTCTTTGTAGACTAACACCCATCATTGCTTTACATCCAATTCTTATATTTGTACGATTATTTTTGGACTTCAGATGTTTTTCTTGGTTACTTTCTTAGGATATCCTTTCCGTGAGAACGCATAATCTACTCTAATTAATAATTTATCGGACTGTGATAATCGAGTGTGGCTAACCTTTATGTCAAATCCAACACGTCTTGCGTATGCCTTATAACAAGCCTTAGCATCTTCTAAGTCCTGAAATGTCAATTGCTTACATGGCTCAATAGGACCACCACATGAAGAAAAATGTTTCATTCCCTGTTTTTCAATATTTTCTCCAATTCCTACACCGTCCATGATCACTTCTTGTTCATGTTGCACAGAGTCCCTTCTTTCCGAGTGATTATCAATCATAGTCTTCTTAAGTCGATCAAAGCCGCTACTCGTAACCGTGTGATAATAGAGTGTTTTGAGCAACATTGACAAACATTGTATCAATAACATCAAATACACTCACATAATAATTTAAATGAAATGAATTTATAGAAAGAATAATCAAGCCCAAATTATGCTTGTATACATGTATTTCCTTATTGGGTTAATTGCAATTTAGACCCTGAAGTATGTTACCGCCCTTCCAATCGAGCCTTGGATGTCTTTTTTCACCAGATCAGACCTTGGGGTAATTCATTTTCGCCAGTTAGGGCCTTTTTGACGGATTTCGTTAAAAAAGTCAGTTATGTAGCATGTGTTTGGCACGTGACGAACGGATTGGGTGACTTTGAATTGATATTAGCTATTAAGGGGTTAAGTGAAAATTTTGAAACTTAATAAGGGCTTTAGTGAAATTCTTGAAACTTAACTAATTAAAACAAAATATTAAAAGGTCAAAATGTAATTTATTTTCCAAATAATAAATTTATTTTATGTTTTCTTTTATTCAATATTACTATTTACCATATAAAAAGGTTTTTCAAAGTTAATTTCAAAATAAAAAATAAAGAAAAATTAAATAATCAAATTTTAAAACAACATAAAGTAATTATCACTATTTACAAAAAAAGTAAACAATGTTGATAAAGAGATAAACCTATTCCCATCCAATTTAATTTTTATGCCAAAAAAAAAAAAGAAAGAAAGTAAAAGCTCACCCAGTTCATCTTCTTCCTATCCGACATCACCCCCAACCCCAACCCAGAAAATAAATCTCCGGCCAAATTCTTCCGCCACCTTCTTGAGAAAACTCTGGTCATCATCTTCAACCGCCATCTGAATCGGCGACGATCCAAGTCTGTCGGTGATGGCAAGCATAATCTTCTTCATCTCCGACCTAAACTCATCCAGATCCACCGTCCCACTATTATCCTCATCAAAGCTCTTGAAGATGGAATTGTATAGACTAGCCAGCTCTTCTGGCTGCGTGGCTACGTCAACGCCGAAGTGAGATTCAAGGAGGCGCATGGATTCGAAGGCCTTCCGCATCTCGCATCTGGATAAGACGCCGTCGTTGTTGAGGTCGAGGGAGTTGAACTGGTCGTCGACGCTTTTTTTGAATTGTGCGTCGTCGGCGACAAAATCGCGGACGGTGGAGCCGTCGATGATTATGACTCCCATTGTTGTTGTTGTTTTGGAGGGAGGGACAGAGGGAAGATTTTGTAGCAGACGATTGTTATGGTGTCGGTCGAGATTGGGAATTTGGGACCTTATCTTTAAAAAATCCCAGGTTTTGATTCCAACATCGGTACTTGGTTTCAAAAATAAAACTTTGAAAAACTTCAAATTCACTTGATCACGAGATAAAATTTGTTAGTGTTGAGTGGTGGCTGGTTGTGGAGGAGTAGGTGGTAGTTTTTGGTGGTAGAGATTAGTGGTGGTGAGTGGCTGTGGAGGAGGTTGAAGATGAAGAGATATAAACATTTACACCCCTTTATATATTACTCCATCCGTCCCAGAGTAAGAGTCTTACTTTCCATTTTGGTACGTCCCAGAGTAAGAGTTCTATTCCTAAAATGGCAAAGAATCTTTACTATTCACCCCACTCATTCTCTCTATTATTTTACTTTTATACTCACAACACCAATCAATTCACTATTTTCGCCCACTCATTCTCTCTCCTACTTTACTTTTACACTCACAATATTTACATCACTTCCAATATTTATTAATAAGCGTGCAAATGAGGGGTATGACTCTTACTCCGGGACGGAGGGAGTAATACTTTTTAATCATTTAAGTTTCAAAATTTTCACTTAACCCCTTAATAGCTAATATCAATTCAAAGTCACCCAATCCGTTCGTCACGTGCCAAGCACATGCTACATAACTGACTTTTCTAACGAAATCCATCAAAAAGACCCTAACTGGCGAAAATGAATTACCCCAAGGTCTGATCTGGCGAAAAAAAACATTCAGGGCTCGATTGGAAGGGTGGTAACATACTTCAGGGTCTAAATTGCAATTAACCCTTCCTTAATATGCTTAAATATTTGTTGAAACCCTTAATACGCCTCGATGACCATCCATACAAAATCACTGAGTTTTTTTTTTTTAATAAAAAATCAGAGTTTGTAAAAGCCAAAATTTGCTATTCATTGATGTTACAAAATGGAACCAACAATTTTAAATTGCAAATAGCTTTAGACTAAATGTTATACTGTTTTATAACTTTTGAAAAAAAAAAAAGAAGAAGTTATAAGGAGTAGGGTTTGTCATTATATTAGGGCTCTAAAATAAATAAGCAAATAATAAATAATGAATGAGTTATAGATAATCGTTGCCGGATAAAATGAATAGTCGGAGAAGAAGAAGAATCATCCTAACAGAGGAGAGAGATACGCCATATATTTTGTCTTGGATTGGTTTGAATAAATAATAGTATTTTTATTTTTTTCCTTTATCTTTTGACTTAACCAAAGGTCACTCAACCACTGTTGTTATTTGAGTTACTTGGGACAGGTGTCATATTTTTAATAGAATCCGTTTATATGTTTTTGACAGCCCATCCGGTGGAAATTTAATCTCATTATAAAATAGAGCTTAAACTCCACTGAGTGATACCAGTTTAGGGTTTGTAGTCCAAAATTTAACGAAATGAGACATAAGGTGGGGTTTTTTTTTTTCTCTCTTTCAAAACAGGGCTTTTTGACGGAATTCGTTAACAAAGTTAATTAAACCCCATGTGCCTGGGTATTAATTCTTAAGGGGGTTAAATGCACATTTATGAAGTTAGTTGAAGTGGTGATTTTGTTCCTGAATTTGTAGATTTGCGATGGTGAAAGAGTTAGGTGGTGAAACGTGGTGGTGGCCAGTCAATGGTCGGCAGTGGTGAGGGCGAGGCTTTCTTAATAAATAAAACAATAAAAATTAGGAAAAAAAGCCAAATAGAAACAATGATATTCAGCTAAATTAATCTTCTTAAAAATAGGTATCTCTATTTTAGTTTTGTACATAAAAATGGGAGATGCATTTTCGGTTTTAGTCAATCCATTGGTTTTACTACCAATATGATACCTGAAATCTGAGCTTTTCGAATAGGACTATTTTACGCTCGTTTGTTGCAAGGGGCATTTACCTTATAGTCATTAGTGCTAAGCATAATTACCATTAAAGACGAGTATTTTCTAAATTAACCAATAGGTCCCTGGCTTACTTTTGGACATATATGCCCTCGGCCCTCCAGCTGGCTGCAGCTCCACTCCGTGCTCAGACTAGCTACAATGGGGAATTAAAGTGGGAATGAAATGGAATTTCATTTAGTTGAAACCCTACAATGGCAAAATGAAAATGGGTGGGATGAAAGTGGAAATTGAAAAGTTTCAACTGAATGAAAAAAAAAAGTGGCCCTACACGAGGACACGCAGCGGCAGTGGAGTGGGCCGACACACGCACGTGTCCCACACCGCTCGACACGGCGCGTGTGTCAGTAGTAATTTTTTTTTTCTTTTTATCCGATTGGGACACATCTCGAGCTATGATTGGTCCATGTAATTTTCGGATATATTTTCTATCCCAAATTATTTGAGCAGAATTATAGATGCAAGTTTCATTTGATTTAGACACCGAAAAAAAAAACTCTCTTTTCTCAATTATCCTTCTTCATTTTAACCCTATATTTAATAATAATTATCATCATTTCTCGTATTTATTTAATTACAATTATAAAAAAATAATTAAGTGTGAAAATAATAATAATGATAATTATTATTATTTTACTAATCATAAAAATAAAGAATATAAATAAAATAAAAGTGGTAGGGTATAGAATGATGAGTTGGGAGGGAGATGAATTTAATTTTAATATAACCATTGTAGGGTGGTTAAATGAATAGATAGTTGAATTATTAGGTGGATGAGAGAGAAGATGAAGTGAAGTGTTAAAGTGAGAATGAAAGTTTTCTGGCACTGTGGATGGTCTCATACCAAACATGCTCATTAGGGGTGGCATGGTAGGTATACCAACCAGTACCAACCAAGATGAAGTTGGTACATGAAAATGAGTACCAATACCGTACCAACAAACTCGGTATACCAACTTCTTGGTACGGTTGGTACTTGGTTGGTACGGTTGGTACTACACCTCTACCAAAGAAGGAAAAGTGGAAGACAAATTAACTGAAACTGTCAAAAACTAACTGAAACAGTAAAAAAAAAAACTAATTGAAACAGTAAAAAACTAACTGAAACTGTCAAAAACTAACTAAAACAGTCAAAAAACTAACTGAAACTGTCAAAACTAACTGAAACTGTCAAACAACTTACTGAAACTGTCAAAAACTTACTGAAACTGTCTAAAAACTAACTGAAACTGTCAAAAACTAACTGAAACAATCAAAAAACTGACTGGAATTTTAAATAACACATTTTTTTAGTTTTTTTTTTTATATACTTTTCTATTAAATTATTAAATATATAATAAAAATTATTTTTATAAAAATAAACTCGGTACACGGTATACCAACCGAACTCACATTTGTGTACCGTGTACCAAACAATAATGCACACTCGGTACGGTACTACCGTACCAAACGTTCGGTATACCGATAGTCGGTATACCAAAGTCATCGGTTCGGCTGGTACTCGGTTGGTAGGTTTGGTTTGGTACAATTGGCCAGCCCTAATGCCCATAGCTGTGCTCACAGCTCCCTGACCCTACTCCCTACACTATGGCACTAGTCACGACACCACTTTTTGTTTAATTTTGATTTTCTCTCAAATCTTTAAAATTGAAAATTATAAAAACTACTACTCTTAATAGGAAAAATATAAAAAACCACCATTATTTTTATATTGTAAAAATGAGTAGTTTTGCTATATATTAAGAAATATTTTGAAAATTATATTTTTTCTTTCCTTAGTAGTAATTTTTATTTTGCACTAAAAAAATTAAAATATTCACTTTTTCCTTCCTTTATATTCCCTCCGTCTCATTTTAAATTCAAAAATTTCTATTTTGAGTGCCCCATTTTAAACTTCAAAACCTAAAAAAGAAAGTTTTTATACTTCTTTATTTGTGGCTCCCACATGTCATACTCACAATAATTACCCACTAATTATTCCTTACCTCACTTTCTCTCTCATACCAAATCATCTACACTCGCAACACATCATATTTTTCTTAGTTCTTGAACCCAAAAACTTTTTGAAATTTAAATTGGAACAGAGGGAGTATTTGTTTTTCTAACTTCAATATTTAAAATAATGTCTCAAAAGATAGAACTTGAAAAAGTAATTTTGAATCACGATGTGCTCACAATGTAAATCAAATAAGTAGTGGTGTTATATCGTTTTGAGAAAAATTGAAATTTTTATTTTTATTCTTTCAGAAAAGCTAACCATATGGTACACGTACTTTTAATGGACAAAAATATCATTTCCGACTTAAAATGAGCTTTTCTTCATCATTTTACTTTCTATCACTAACCATCACTTCTTTTGACCACCCCTCCACACTTACTTGGGTCAACAATTCTGGCAACCAATTCAGGTTAGCGACGAAAAAAATAAAATTGCCCAGTTATATTAGTTTTTCAGTGAACAACTTAGAACATCTCAACTGTCAACTGGGAAGGCTACCAACTTCGCCGTGGACCAACTTTGACAACCAATAAATGGGAATTTATTAGTTGTTATACGTTCTCTGCTAAAAAGGGGGCCAACTCCGACTGATAACCAACAAATGAGATTTTATCAGTTGTTCACTGGATAATTGAAAAGGCAACCAACTCCTACCATCAACAACTTAAAAGTTTTAATTGTTCCAATAAATAACTAAGAAGTTCTCAATCATGTCGTGAGAAGGTGACCAACTCCTACCATCAACAACTAAAATATTCTCAGTTGCTTCTAAGTTGTTTGTAGTTGTCAATTGAGAAGGCAATCAACTCCGGCCGACAGCCGAAATTTGAGAACTTCTCAATTGTTCCAAGAAATAAAATAAATACACATAACATATAATTGTGATAAGTTCTTAATTGTTCACTAATACAACTAAAAGATTTTAGTTGTTCCAATAAGCACGCTCTTTCTTCTTACTTTCACTTCATTTTGACGTTCCATTATCCAGCGGTCTCTCCTCCCTTTTCCCTTTTTCTTTTTCCTCGTAAAACTTTAAAATGAAATATCTCAAATGTCAAAACAAAAAATTAAAAAAATATTTATGTTCGTATCACCAAAACAAATCAAATGAGTATGCATAATATTTTTTTTTACAAACTTTAGTAAATTCTCAGTTGCTCACAACTTCTCAATTATTTGTAAGTTCTCAGTTGTTCAACCGAATCAAACTGGTACCCAAAACATATTATTTTGAACAATTTGACAATTTCGCAATTGTTCACTGAACAATTTAAAATGTTTTAGTTGTCATAAGTTGTTCATGCTCACTCAACGATTCAGAATTTTTCAGTTGTTTTAAATTGTGAATTAAGGAGGCTACCAACTCTGGTTAGTGACCAACTCCAGCAACCAACAATTGACAACTTGTCAATTATTTTTGTTGCTTAAGTTTTGTGTCTCAGTTGTTAACTGAGAAGACGACCAATTTCATCTTCCAAAAATTGAGAACTTCTCAATAATTCTTAGTTGTTCAATGTCTACTAAAGTTATATTATCCCAATTGGGAACTTATCATGTTTTCACTATGTAGTTTTTATGTGTTGATTATCAACATTTAAATATTGACAAATAAGATTAGACAATTGTATTCCACTTGAGAACTTATGAGATTTTAATCATGTAATATTATGTGTTCACCATCAACAGTTAAATGTTGACAAATAAATTTATGAGTAGATAAAAAAAGTATAAAATTACCATTTTGAGCTTGTACAATTTTAAACTAAACACTTAAAATAGAATTTTGTAAATAAGCAAATTGCCTTGGACTTGGATTTGATGTCAAGTTGTTTTTCATAGCACTAAAATACAGATCCGGAACCGCTCCACCCATTTTAGCTCCACCCCTCCACCCAACGGCTCCGATCAAGGCCGCATAGGCGAGCTCATCATCTGTGCGGCTAAGATGATTTCAATTTTTTGTGGGTCCTACCGAGCTCGGACACAAAATCCAATGAGGTGGCTCTAATCGGAGCCATTGGGTGGAGCGGTTGGAAATCCCTAAAATACAAACACACATTCTGACCAACTCCTGCACATACACAGCACTTCCAAACCCATTTCTCTCTCTCTCTTCTCACCTATATACGTCCCTTCACTCTATCTCTCTTTATTTATTTTTTCTCTTTTTTCTTCATTTGTGAAACACAAATCCATCCACAATTGAATGTGCAGCACAATACTTTTTTGCGTGAATGGCGAGGGTGAATTTTGGGCCGATCCAGAGAAGACGACGTCGGCTATAGAGAAGATAGCTGGTGTTCCATTGGAATTGCACGGTGGGAGATGGGCTATGGGGTTAGGGTTTTGCTTAGTATAATTTGGGGAAATTCTAGGTGGTTAGTGATGACTGGTTCGGCCGGAGGTTGGGAGATGAAGGGTCGCCGGAGGTTAGGGAGGGGAAGAGTCACCGGCGGTTAGGAGGGTAGAGAGGGAGAGGAGCGTGTGATCGAGAGAGAGTGTGGCTGTGTGTGCGAGGTTGATGGCACTGAGATGGACGGAGATGGTGATGGGGTTGCGTCGGTGTGAACTGAGAGATTGCCGGTGTGGTAGCGTCGCCGGTGGAAAAGGTGGACTGAGGTGAGGGAGGGCGGAGAGAGAAAGTGTGTGTGTGAGAGAGAGGCGATGTGTGTTTAGTGTGTCCGTGTGAGGAGGACGATAGGTTTTGTTCTATTACGAGGGTAGTTTTGGCATTTTAGAAAATCATAAACGGGCTGAGGGACCTTATGGTTATGGTTAAATTATTCTTGACATAGGATTAGGTGGTAGATATGATTAATTCTTGTCTTAAATGGTAGTATTGGTTAGGATTGTGGACTATGAGGTAATAATCTTTTGTTGCAATTAGATAAAATTCATATTGAGACAGATTCATTAGTTACTTTTAATGTCTTATGCAGAAATCATACTCCACCGGTGGGCGTGCTTGCTTTGCTCCTTTACTGTCGATATCTAATGGCAGTTTTGATGAAGTTTGGTGTTCTTTTGGTTATAGAGAAGAAATGCTTGGTTATAGAGAAGAAATGCATTAGATGTTCATTTTCAACATCCTCCTATGTGTTTATATCCAACTTTAAGTAAAAACTGTAATGGGGGTTGTAACTTGTAGGGAGTTAGGCTTGTATCAAGCCATCACTATGCATGTAAAATAACTTTTAAGTTTTGTGCGGCATATTTATGTGTGTTGCTTAAAAAAAAAGAAAGATGATAAAACTTTTCATCGTTCATTTAAATTGATTTTCTTCATTATGGGTTGTTTTTTTAATTATATTATCAATTATTTTATTAAATTAATTAATTCTTCAAAATAAGAAAATTAAATTAAATTTTATTTTAACCTTTTAAATTTAGGAATTTACATTTTGATAAAAAAAATTTTACACCATAAGCCCTATTTTCATTAAATTTTAGACCACATATCCTATTTATAATTTCCTGGATTAAAAATTAACTACTCATACTCAGCAAAACTCGATAGCTTGCTTCAGCTAGAATTTGCAAAATACACACCCAAAGTCAAAAACCTTAATTATGAACACGCTAAAAAGTAAAAACTTACCATTAGAGAAGGACATTACCCTGATATATACTCCCTCTCTAAAGGGATGCATTTGATCAAACCAACTTGAACTTTAACTTAACATTTTAAGTTAAATTATTAATTTTCATAAAATTTTAAAAAAGTTAAATAAATTAAAAATATAAATATTATCAATAATTATTTTTTAAATTATTATAGTGATAAATTATTTAGCATAAAATATTAATCAAAAGTTTGATTAGATTTGACCAAAATTAGCCATTGGTGTGGGAATTGGTGTGGGACGGAGGGAGTAATGAGTATACATACTTCTCTGACGAAATTGCACAATCTCTTGTTCGGCTCTTGGCAGCAGATAAACGCTACTGGCCTGAATTCTTGGTGACAAAGACTTGTATGAGACGGTGAGACGATCTCTTTGAGAGATTAAAAGGTTTGCCCCCAATGGGTGGGGCGGGGCAAGCCCATTTCCTCTCTTGTCAAGATCCGTCTCATGTGTGAGACCGTCTCACACAAGACTTCCTCATTCTTGGTTGATGTAAGTTTTCTTACCTTATTTTAGATTCCATGAAAATCTCATGAATACTTTATGTTTTAGGGTGTGTTACCAATACTGATTCATGAAATTGAAATTGAAATTGGAAGAGTAATTTTTGTTCCACGCAATTTGTTTTGTTCTTTAAATTCCAATTTTAGTGGATGAAATGTATTCCAGTGGATATTGACTCATGCACTCGAGGTGTTTGTATTTTGGTCTAGCTTAAGTTTCACAAGAATCATACTATCAGCTGTTAGAAAAATGAATCAGTAGTAACATTTTCCAAATGGAAATCTTACCAAGTTTTGTTTGTGGTAACTATGGACGTTCAATTGAGGACGAAGGGAGTACATTTATGGGGAGTACCATAATCTGTTGAGTTTCCCATTTGTGCTTGAAAGGGATTACCAGGTCCGTACCTCCAAAGTTTGTGTCTAGTAATAAAGTTCCTCCCGACCTGAACCGTGTTGTCGCATATTGACCAGCAATTTCTCCACCAAGAAGATTATGAATATCTTCTTGTGCAATGAGATCCTCAGTGTACATGACTGATTTTCTGTAAATTGCATTCCGTACATGAAATTTAGCCCATCTCCCTTTGATGCAGCAGGCTCAAAATCTCCTGAAATAATCCACATAAATATGTAGGAACACATATTTGTGTGTACAATAGTTTATATAACCTTCTGAACATGCATATGCTGTTGTCATCAACTGGTTCAACTTTTTTCTGGAGCAAGTCTTAGAGTCACTGACAATCTTTAAGCATATTAGACTCTATATTGGAAGGACGATAAGGTTGTAAGATGTGATTAGAGGTCTTTACGGCCTTGATATATGCAACATAGATGCTTTTTAGGGTGTCTGATTCTTGTCTTGAACAGTTCAATCGGGGGTTAGTGGTGCTGAAACTCTTTTGTTCCATTTTTACGGCCAGATTGACCATTTAACGAAATCGATATTTGACATGTTCAATTTTTTTGAGGGAGACAATTGTAATTAAAAATTATACTCCCTCTTCCCCATAATGATAGTCTCATTTCTCATTTGACTATTCAAACATTTTAACAACTTAGTTTCATGTACATCACTATCCTTGATGAAGTTTACTTATTACTCAATTACTCCTCTTGCAATTGTTCTCATTGGACACTACTATCTTCTCTCCCTCGCCTTGTTGTTGGGGCAATTATGAAAGTTCAATGACTATAAACTATCAAATTTAGAAATGGGATAATCTTTTTGGGACAAACAAAAATGACAAATGGGACTATTATTTTGGGACGGAGGGAGTATTACATATATTGTATTAGCAAAAACATAACTGTAGGAAAAGAAACCGCAGAACTGTGAAAAAACAATTCAGTTACGTCGTTCAGAAGCTCGCGGTGAATTCTATGCCCAACTTACCCAGCTAAATTAGATATACTTTGACCCATACTAGCCACCATCTCTGCACTTTGGTGAGCCATTTCCATCTGAAGCTGAAGCTGAAGCCTTAGCATTTGCAATTGAGCATCAACAACAGGATTTCCAGTTCAGGACTCGGATCCCTCTTCTCGACTTTCCTTAACTGCAGTCCCCTCATCTCGACTTTCCTTAACTTCGATCTCGTGATCACAATTCCCACAATCTAGATGAATACCATAATCACATTCTTCACAATAGTAAGTCCACCAATTTTCTTGGACAATCCCACCACAATCGTCACAACAAAAAGTATATTCTTTTCCTTTGACCGGACAAGAATAAAAGAGTTTAAGCGGGTGTTCATGATCCTTTTCACTGTTTCTGGAAGGGAAACACACTTAATATGGAGATCGAATTGACAAGTGGAACAATGATAGGTGAATCCAAAGCCGTCCTTGAAACATGCACTGCAAATAAGTTGACCAAGTTGATCTGATGCATAGTAGAGAAGGGTTCGGGATGAGATTTGTGTTGAATTGCCTGGGAATATCTGAAGCATGCCTTATCAAGATGGAAGTCGCTGTCTGATTTTGAACAGGAGTACCTGGAACCAGAAATTACCTCCTAGCAAGCAGAACTCTGTGGAATCTTCTTCAGCTTTTCGGTTCACTAGGAATAATGCATGCCGATGGCTAAAATGAATTATTTCTCTAGCCTTTACTCGATCCAGTTTATCAGGCTTTGACGGTGACTCTGTTTGAGAGACTCCGGTTATGGCATTAGAACTCAAAGAAGTTTCTGCTTTTGGTGTTGGAAGTTGGCATAGGAACATTCTGATTTATGGATTCATGACTAGCGGCTTGAGGATTCCGAGAATTCTGAGGAACATTCAAACTCGGAACTGTTTCATTTTTTGATGGGTAAGTGGCAACATGATTACTGGAAATGGGTTGAGGATTGTGAGAAGGTTGAAGGGAATTTTGGATATGGAAGTTCTGCACTGCCTATTGGAGGATTCTGAGAAGGAATTTGGGAATCTTGACCGTTGAAGTTCTGCACTGTTTCATTCATTGGAGGATACTGAGAAGGAGTTTGGGAATTCTGAGTGTTGAGTTTTGGATATGGAAGTTCTGCACTGCCTATTGGAGGATTCTGAGAAGGACTTTGGGAATTTTGAGTGTTGAAGTTCTGCACTGTTTCATTCATTGGAAGATTCTGAGAAGGATTTTGGGAATTTTGAGTGTTGAATTTTGGATATGGAGGTTCTGCACTGCCTATTGGAGGATTCTGAGAAGGACTTTGGGAATTTTGAGTGTTGAAGTTTTGCACTGTTTCTTTTACTGGCTGGTAATTTTGCATTTGATTAATGGGAATCAGTGGAGGATTATGAGAAGGCTGAGGAATTTGAGAATTCTGAAGAGCGTTCAAACTAGGAAGTGTTTCATTTATTGAAGGATAAGTGGGGATAGGATTAATGGGAATGGGATGAGGACTGTGAGAAGGTTGAGGGTAATTTTGGTTATGGTTAAAATTTTGCACTGTTTCGTTCATTGGAGGACTCTGGGAAGGAATCTGGGAATATTGAGGAGCGTTGAAATTCTGCACTTTCTCTTTTACTGGCTGGTAATTTTGAATATGATTACTGGGAATCTGTTGAGGAATTTGAGAAGGCTGAGGAATCTGAGAATATTGAGGAGCATTAAATCTTGGCACTGTTTCGTTAGTTATAGGGTAGTTTGGGATAGAACTACTGGGAACAGGCAGATTGGTTGGCACTTGAGGCAAAACAGATGCATATTGAGGATTGTAACTCGGTAGAATCTGTTGACCGGAAGAAGGATTTGGGATATGTTGATGGGTAAGATCTTGATGAAGAAAGTAGGGGTTTTGAGGAATAAAAACTGGTGCTTGATTTGAAAGAGGGGAAAAACTGGGCAATGTTTCTTGATAGGTAACTGCTTGATGAGGCAAGTAGGTGTTTTGAAGATTAAAACTGGGTAAAGTTTCTTGGTGAGGGAGAATATGGGTACGAGGGGTAAGATGAGAATGAATAGAAATGTTATATGCACATTGAACATGGAGGTCAAATTCACAATTTGAACAACAGTAAGTGAAGCCAGTTCCAACTTGGTTACAAGAATTGCAGACGAAGGAATTGGAGGGGTAAGTTGGATAGGGGAGTAAAGTTAGAGGGTGGGTAGGGTGAGAGGGGTGGTGGAGAGAACGGGCGGCACGGAAACATTGTTCGTGAAGAAAGAAATTGCAGTTCCAGCAGGCGTAGACAGCGGCTGTGCCTGAGGAGTTGCAGCCGGAGCAAGTGATTTCAGTGGATTCAGGTAATTTGTGGAGGTTAAGGTTGTGGGTGTGGCTGAAATGCTTGTTTTGTCCCTCCATCTCCCCTCTCTCAAAACACTGAGACACACACACACACACACACACACACACAAAGATGAATAGATAGGTACAAGTTATTTTGGAATGGGTTGCAAGTTGGAGGTAGAAGGCTGAAAAAATGAACCTGTTTTTGAGCATTGACTTCTGGAAATAGACTCGATCAATGTGTGTATTTTCCAGTGAGGTTCCTCAAGTATAAGGTTTTTAATTTTGTGGGCATATGCTTGGTAGGTGGATAGTGACCTTGGTGATGTCTGATCTGCACAAAGTCTACTACTGTATAGCACTCAAGAATTAGTTTAGGAAAGAGGCATCATGCACTGCTTTGTACAAGATTTTTGATTGCATAATGTCTCTATGATAAGATTTCCATTGACATTTTTATACTCTGTATTTTGCATATAGAAGCTACTTTCTCGGTCTAAAAATGATAGTCCCGTTTGACTTTTCAAGCAATGTAAGGTATACTCTATCCGTTTCAAGTTAATGTGAACCAAAAAATTGGGCACACAAATTAAGGAAAAGTAAGAGAGATAAATAGTAGAAGGAGGTGTTTGTGAGTATGAAAAATTAAATAGGAGAGAGAATGGGTGGGGAAAATAGTAAGTCGTTTGGTGTTGTGAGTGTAAAAGTAAAGTCGGAGAGAGAATGAGTGGGAGGAATAATAAAGATTCTTTGCTATTTTGGGCACACTAACTTGGGACGGACGAGAAAGGAAATAAGCTCACACTAACTTGAAACGGAGGGAGTATTTCACAATAGTAAGTCCAATCATTTTCTTGGACAATCTCATGACACACATCACCACAAAGGTATGTTCTCGTCCTTTGACTGGAGAAGAATATACGAGCTTAAGAGGGTGTTTGTGATCATCCCGTTTCACTGTTTCAGGCAAGAAAGAACACTTAACATGGAGGTGAAATTCGCAGTGGGAACACTTAGTATGAGAAACCAGTTCCGACTTGGTTACATGAACTGCAAAAGAAGGAATTTGTGGGGTAAGTTGGAAAGGGGGATAGAGTTAGAGGGTGGGAAGGATGAGAGAGGTGTTTGAGGAACCGGTTCGCTAGAAAGCATTGTTCATGAAGAAAGAAATTGCATTGCAAGCATACATAGACAATGTCAGTCACTAAGGAGTTGCAGCTTGAACAAGTGATTTGTGTGCCTTTAGGCATTTGGTGGATGCTTAGATTGTGGGTGTGGCTGAAATGCTTGTTCTATCCTTCCATCTCTCTCTCTCTCTCCCAAAAACACACACACACACACACACACACACAAAAACTGGCACTCACCTTCTAGGCTTCTAGTGTATATATAGGTGAGTAGAGTTAGTAATAATGTACAGTAGTTTAGAAGTTGCAAGTAACAGACTGGATGAAATAGAAATTTGTATGGAGCATTGACTTATGGAATTGGGCTTGGTCAAGATTTACTTTCCCCAGAAAGACTCTCCTCAGTTACATCCTTATAGGGGATTCTGGGTGGGTGCAGAGACATCAACGGCTTAGATTCAAGCGGACGGTCCATGTTAACGAGATGGGCGAGATGATGATCATACCCTTAATAAGCGATCCAATGGTCATCATTGACTGCTAGGCAGTCAGATGGAAGGACCTGAAAGTCTAGTAGGTAGTTGAGTTGTACCTTCCTCAGCTATAGCCTTACAGACTACAGAGTGTTGAGTTTTGTGGGCATAATCTCAGTAACAGCCTTATAAGGTGTTGAGTTAGACTTTACTCAGTTACAGCCTTATAGGATGTTATAGTGTGTTGAGTTAGACTTTCCACATGCAGCTGTTTCCGGGTCAACCATATTACATTCCAGAATGTGCTTTAAGAATTTGTTTGTATGATATGATTTTGAGTAGATGTTGAGCTGTGAAGTTTTCAACTGATCTTTATGAAGTGCAAGGGTTGACTTTCTGGACTAACTTCTTGTACTGGCTTAGAAGACAAAAGCATGATACATTAAGGTTCGATTGTACTTTGTTCTTCATGGTATGTTTGTCAACCCAGTACCAAGTCATGACATTGAAATTGGAAGAGTAATTTTTGTTCCACAGAATTCATTTTGTTCTTCCAATTCTAATACCAAGTCTTGAAAGTTAGGTTTCCAAACAGGCCATTAGTGTTTAGTTGATTAGGAGTATTCCACTGGATATTGATTCGTGTGTTTATGTTTGTACTAGCTGATGGATAGTGGGGCTTAAAACTTACTGGAATGCACTCAAGGTGTTTGTGTTTTTGCCTAGCATAAGTTTGAGGTGGGACAACCATAGGCAAAAATCAACATTATTGTATTGGCGAATACAGAAATATAGAAAAAGAAAATGCAGAAATGTGGAAATGAATTCAGTCACATCATTCAGAAACAACTAGCGATGAATTCTATGCCCAAGTTAACCAGCTAAATTGGATATACTTTGACCCATACTAGCCATCATCTGTGCACTTTGGTGAGCCATTTCCATCTGAAGCTGAAGGCTTTGCATTTGCAACTGAGCATCAACAACAGGATTCCCAGTTGAGGACTCGGGTTCCTCATCTCGACTTTCCTTAACTGCGGTGTTCTCATCTCGACTCTCCCCATCTCGACTTTCCTTAACTTCGATCTCCTGATCACAATCCCCACAATCTAGATGAGTACCATAATCACATTCTTCACAATAGTAAGTCCACCAATTTTCTTGGACAATCCCACCACAGTCGTCACAACAAAAAGTATATTCTTTTCCTTTGATTGGACAAGAATAAAAGAGCTTAAGCGGGTGTTCATGATCATCTCGTTTCACTGTTTCTGGAAGGGAAGCACACTTGATATGGAGATCAAATTCACAAGTGGTGCAATGATAGGTAAATCCAAAGCCGTCCTTGAAACATGCACTGCAAATGAATTGACCATGTTGATCAGATGCATAGGGGAGAAGGGTTAGAGGGTGGTCGGGATGAGATTTGTGCTGGATTGCCTGGGAATGTCTGAAGCATGACTTGTCAAGATGGTAGTCACAGCCTGATTCGGAACAGGAATACCTTGAACCAGAAATTACCTCCTCACAAGCAGAACACTTTGTGGAATCTTCTCCCCCATTTCGGTTCACAAGAAGTAATGCGTGTGGATGGCTAAAATGGCATATTTCTCTAGTTTTGACTCGATCCAGTTTATCAGGCTTTGTCAGCGACTCTGTTTGAGAGACTCTGTTTATGGCATTTGAACTCGGGGAAGTTTCTGCTTTTGGTGTGGAAGTTGGGATAGGAACATTCAGATTAATGGGTTCATGGCTACCAGAATGAGGAATCTGAGAACTCTGAGGAGCATTCAAACTCGGATTTGTTTCATTTCTTGAAGGGTAAGTGGGGATAGGATTACTGGGAACGGGCCGAGGATTGTGAGGAGGTTGAGGGTGATTTTGGATATGGTTAAAGCTCTGCACTGTTTCATTCATTGGAGGATTCTGAGAAGGACTTTGGGAATTTTGAGTGTTGAAGTTCTGCACTGTTTCTTTTACAGGCTGGTAATTTTGCATTTGATTACTGGGAATCGGTTGAGGATTATGAGGAATCTGAGAATTCTGAAGAGCATTCAAACTAGGAAGTGTTTCATTTATTGAAGGGTAAGTGGGGATATGATTACTGGGAATTGACTGAGGATTGTGAGAAGGTTGAGGGTAATTTTGGATATGATTAAAGTTCTGCACTGTTTCGTTCATTGGAGGACTCTGAGAAGGAATCTGGGAATATTGAGGAGTGTTGAAGTTCTGCACTGGTTCTTTTACTGGCTGGTAATTTAGGATACTGGGAATTGGTTGAAGACTATGAGAAGGCTGAGGGATCTGAGAATATTGAGGAGCATTAAAACTCGGCCCTGTTTCGTTAATTGTAGGGTGATTTGTGATTGGACTACCGGGAATAGGCTGATTGGTGAGTGCTTGAGGCAGAACAGACGCATATTGAAGATTGTAACTCGGAAGAATCTGTTGACCGGGAGAAGGATTTGGGATATGTTGATGGGTAAGATCTTGATGAGGAAAGTAGGCGTTTTGAGGATTTAAAACCGGTTCTTGATTTAAAAGAGGTGTAAAACTGGGCAATGTTTCTTGATGGGTAACTGCTTGATGAGGCATGTAAACATGTTGAGGGGTGGAAAAACTCGGTGTCTGATTTTGTTGAGGGAGAATATGGGTGGTGTGAGGGGTGAGATGGGAAGAAATAGAAATGTTATATGCACATTGAACATGGAGGTCGAATTCGCAGTTTGAACAGCAGTAGGTAAAGCCAGTTCCAACTTGGTTACAAGAATTGCAGACGAAGGAATTGGAGGGGTAAGTGGGAAAAGGTAGTAAAGTTAGAGGGTGGGAAGGGTGAGAGGGGTGGGTGAGAGAACGGGCGGCACGGAAACATTGTTCGTGAAGAAAGAAATTGCACGGCCAGCAGGCGTAGACAGTGGCTGTGGCGGAGGAGTTACAGCCGGAGCACGTGATTTCAGTGGGTTCGGGTAATTTGTGGAGGTTAAGGTTGTGGGTGTGGCTGAAATGCTTGTTTTGTCCATCCATCTCTCTCTCTCAAAACACACAGATACACACAGTGAGGGCTTAAAAACAGGAATAGATGGATACAGGTTTCAAGGTGGAAGTAGTATGATGGAAAAATGAATCTGGTTTGTGCATTGACTTCTGGAAATGGGCTTGGTCAATGTGTGTATTTTCCAGTGAGGTTCCGAGGTGTTGACTTTTGTGGGCATATGCTTGGTAGGTGGATAGTTGACTTTGGTGATGTCTGATCTGCACAAAGTCTACTTTAGTTTAGGCCAAGAGGCATCATGCAATGCTTAGTATAAGATTTTTGATTGTGGAAAATCTCTATGTTAAGATTTCCATTGACATTTGAAACTCTCTGTATTTGCAAATATAAACTAATCCCTCCGTCTTAAAATGATAGTCTGAGTTTTAAAATTACATTATATGTTTTAGAAATTTAGTGATTTTGAAGCAGAAGTTCATCATGGAAGTTAAAATCCGGAGGCCAATTAATGTTCAAATCGTACCACACCGCTTCCTTAACTTGACATTCGATGAAAAAGGTGATGTGTTGTTAGAAAACTTAACGAGCATCTTTGAAAAGTACAATGGCCACCCCTGAAGTTCAACCAACTCCAGATTTCCACTATTCCGCCCATCAACATCATCAGTTTCGTTAAGTGAGTGAGTGATATATGGATTAAGGTTTATTTCTAGTTCATTCAGTCGCTTTTTGAAATGGCACATTTGTGTCCTCCATCTTCTACCTCTTACAACTAACCCTAACATCTAACATCTGCCTACATCAATGATTCTCAGTATGCATGTAATGTAACTGCTCTCACTAAACCCATTATGAAAGTAAAACAGTTTATTATTTCAATAAAAGTCACATAAACAAGCACAATTTGGGCTGCTGCAGATCTGCACTCAGCAATTGCACCTAAACATAATCGTACTTGTACTTATATATCGTGCCTGGTGGATCCCATATTTTCAGCGCAATTTCATTGCTCTTCGCAGATATCTGAGCTGCTGCAAGTTGGTCCGCAAGATCCTCGACCTTATTATAACACGCTTCAGTGTTCACACATTCTGTATGAGTACCAAAATCGCATTGTCTACAACAGTAAATCCAGCAATCATTTGGCACAAACAAATGACATACATAACATTGAAACATATGGCCTTGCACTCTGTTTGGACACGAGTAAATAAGTTGAAGTGGGTGTGCGTGATCTTCACGTTTAACTGTTTCAGTTAACGAAGCGCAACTAACATGGAGATCGTACTGACATGTTGAACAATGAAAAGTGAAACCGGACCCATTTTTGGAACACGCATTGCAAGTGAATTGATTGTGGTCATTATAAGGAGGGGTGGGGAGAAGGGTGAGAGGGTGGGTTGGATGAGATTTGTTGAGAATATGTTGGGGTAAATGGAAGCAAGAATTGTCGAGATGGAAGTTGCAGGCTGGTTTGGTGCATGAATAAGTGGGACCGGATGTGATTTTCTCACACGCGGAGCAATGTATGTGGTCTGGTTCAGCATTTTGGTGATTTGCGAGGCGTAAGGTGTGGTTGTGGCTAAAATGCATTATAGTAACTTGTTGTTGAGGCATGTAAGCATGCATCTGCTGGTGATTATGGTTATGGGCTTGGCTGAAATGCTTGTTCTCTTCCATCTCACTCTCTCTCTCTATATATGTATGTATATCACAGAATTCAGTTTCTGTGTCTTCTAAGTGTCTTCTAAGTTGGTGATAGATATAGGAAGAAGAAGTTCAGTAAGGTGTCGCGAGTTGCAAATGTATAAAAATAAATAAAAACGGATTAAGCATTGACTTTCGGTAATCAATGGACTTGGTCATGAATTATTAACTTCCTGCGACGACGTTCCTCAACACTTTCTAAATCAAAAATATATGAAATCCGTGCGAAAATCCTCACACGCTGAAACATTTTACGCTGGTTTAGTACTATATTGTTTAGGTATTAGGAATAGCATCAATCTTCTCCTTTGATTAACTGAATAAACATCCTCATTTTCGGTGATAAGATCAAACGAAACTTGATCGCCATGTGTTTTCGCATGATCATTGACATTCGAAATTTATGAATGGCTCAAAAGTCTTCCACATTCATTTGCTTTAATTTCATTGCGGAATCAAGTACTAACAAATACTATCCTGTAATATTCCACAGAGTACTACATACTCCATCCGTTTCATGTGAATTGAGAAGAAAAAAAAAGGGCACAATAAGTAAGAGAAAGTAGTGAAAGTGTGGTGGAAAATAGAGAGAATGAGTAAGGTAAATAGTAGTGTTGGTTGAATAAAATGAGTGGTGGAAAATGAAAAGAGAGAATTAGTGGGGTTAAATGGGTGGGGTTGGGTGAATATAAAATATTAAAAAGTTTGTCATTTTGGGCAGTCTCAATTGAGGTGAAACGGATAAAAAGAAAAATAAATCTCAATTCACATGAAACGGAGGGAGTACTCCGGTATTCAAAAATTATTATAGGCCAACAGGCAACATGCGCCGCTTAGCATAAGAATTCAACAAGTACTTCACCTCCAGCTTTCGTTGACTAGCCGAAACCATGATAAGGTTATAGTGTCAATTGCTACTAGGTTAACGAATTTGCTTTAAAATTTTCATCTCTTTTTTTTTTTATTTTTTACAAATCGAAAAAAAAAGACTACATTTTTTTTTTTTTTTGGTTTGGAGAATGTATATACTCCATCTGTCCCTAAATGAGTGTCCATTTTCCAAAAATCTTTGTCCCAAAATGAGTGTCTTTTTTGAACTTAACTTTGTCCCTAAATTTTTTTTCCGATTTTTTTTTCACTGGTCTCTATATACGTGCAAAACTAAATGTTTGGAAATGAGATTACAAGATTATATATGAATCTTTGCCACCAAATTGTACAAAGAGTTGAGATTTTCAGATGTCTCTTAAATGAAATTTTGACACTAATTTAGGGACAAATGTAGTACTCCCTCCGTTCCGGACTAAGGTTCTTAGTTTGACTTTGTTAGACAAAATATGAAAAACTAACAGAATAATATGAATGAAAAACAGAAGCAGAATTTAAAATAAAATTGAAACAGTAAGCAGAAAATTAAAACCAAGACTGTAAATTGCCCGAGTCGTGTGAAACACACTCTCCTTAAAGCAATTTCGTCCCCTCACCAAATTGTGCTTGAGGATTTGTCGGACGGTTGCTTCACAGGATGAAACGGCGCGGACCGGAATGTAAGTGCACAAAGGAACTTCCGGCGAATTGATACTGAGCTTGGTCTTGATCACCACCAATGCACAATGCAGGAGAGCAACAGAAAGAGGGATTTATCAATATGCAACAAAAGAAGATTGCAAGGGACTGTTGGTGGAACATTTCGTGTGTAAACTGGTGGAGTAGGTCTGTTAATATAACACTCAAAGGTAAACTGAAGGGAGGAATTAACACAGAGTTAATTTGGAAGCCTAAGTGTTTCAGCTTACCAAAACTGATTAAGAAACTCAAAGGCCTGGACTGTTTTGTCCAAAAAATATAGCAAAAAGTGGGTTCGCGCGAGCAGCCCATTTCGGGGCTCCATTCGTGTCCGCAGGACGCGCTCGCACATGAGTTCGGTAGCCGGTAGGCAAATCGGGCCCTTGATTTGCACCCCCCCTGCGCACCTGTGCGCGAGAGAGAGCCTCTATGCCACACATTCATAACACTATGGAAAGCATAGTAGTATATAAACTTACCCACTTTCACATATTTTTTCAATGTGGGATAACACATTATCCCCATTTCAACCCACTTACTTTGATCCTTCATATCTCACTCATCCCTTAACCAAATTGGACAAATGAATAATCAATCTTCATGTCCTCATGGAGTAGAACACAAACCCACAAACATTTTGTCATTTCGACAAATAACTCATTTAAGAAAATACTCATTATTTCCTTCAAATAGAACACACTTTTTCCAACAATCCCCTACATGAAGAAATAATGCGGAATATGGTGATCAAGTCCGGCAGACGAAAACTTGCATACGATAGATGTGGGAATGCCCATTGAATCTTCGCTCGTACAAGCATATTTACTCTACTCGCAAGTCGATAGACGTGATGTCCTTGAATCGTTATGCTTTTTGTGTAGCCGATCATATGCTTGACACAAGTAACGTCCTAACTCATTTCAATTCTCATAGTTATGTTCGTTCATGGCCCTGAACATAAGCCTGGTTCTGTGAGAGGGTCTAAAAATTGAGCCTCACGCAATTCTCCTCGAAGCGGCCCCACTTCTCTCTCACATAGGTGATTCTTATAAGTAACCCGTATTACCCCGCTCGATTTTTTCGACGCGTAAGAATCATTAAAAACCAAATGCTTATCCTCATCCTTTCTGGATGTCACTAACAGGAATGGATATGGGGTTGATTCCCCCAAAGTGACGCGGCAAGTCTTTTAACAGTTAGGTTGTCCCATTGAATCTAGTTCTTGGGATCTCCAGTCATCTAGATTGGGTTTTCCACTGTGTTTAACTTTTAAGAGGCTTTAAGTCCCATTCCCCTCGCTGAACTTTCAACTAACTCTCTATTTAACAATTTGGTTAACGGATCCGCTAAATTTTCCTTTGACTTAACATAGTCAATGGAAATTGTACCAGTTGAGAGTAGTTGTCTAATGGTATTATGTCTTCGACGTATGTGTCTAGACTTACCATTGTACAAATGATTATGTGCCCTTCCAATTGCTGATTGGCTATCGCAATGTATACATATTGGTGGCACAGGCTTTGTCCATCTTGGAATATCTTCTACAAATTGGCGTAGCCACTCGGCTTCTTCACCACATTTATCTAACGCTATAAACTCAGATTCCATTGTGGATCTAGCTATAACCATTTGCTTAGAAGATTTCCATGATATAGCTGCTCCTGCTAATGTAAACACGTATCCGCTCGTAGACCTTGAGTCTTTTATATCGGATATCCAATTAGCATCACTATATCCCTCAATCACAGATGGATGTCTAGTATAGTGTAATGCATACTCTCGAGTGTGTCTTAAGTACCTTAGTACTCTCACTATACTTCTCCAATGCTCCGCTCCAGGATTGCTTGTATATCGGCTCAGTTTGCTAACTGTGTAAGCAATATCTGGCCTTGTACAACTCATTAAATACATTAGACTTCCAATGATTCTCGAGTATTCAACTTGAGAAACTGGTTCGCCTCTATTCTTTGAGAGATGTTGACTCATGTCGATTGGGGTTCTAGCTATAACTAAATCATCCTTGCTGAATTTTTCAAGAATTTTATCCACATAATGTGACTGGCTTAAAGCAAGTCCATTTGAAATTCTAGAAATTTTCACGCCAAGAATTACATCAGCTAAAACTTTGAGTTCAACATATTCTTTGTGGATTTTATCATCTTATCACAACTTCCTATGATAAGCATGTCGTCTACATAAAGACACAAAATGACGTAGCCATTTTCCGTACTTTTAACATAGACACATTTATCACATTCATTTATTTTAAATCCACTTTCCAACATGGCTTGATCAAACTTTTGATGCCATTGTTTTGGTGCTTGTTTCAAGCCATACAAAGATTTTATTAACTTGCACACTTTCTTTTCTTGCCCCGCTGGCGCAGAAAACCCTTCCGGTTGTTCCATGTAAATTTCCTCTTCTGATTCTCCATTTAGAAAGGCTGTTTTAACATCCATTTGATGTACTTCAAGATTCCGAAAAGCAGCTATGGCAAGTATCATCCTTATAGATGTTATTCTCGTAACTGGAGAATACGTGTCAAAGTAATCAAGGCCTTCCTTTTGCTTGTAACCTTTAATCACAAGTCTTGCCTTATACTTGTCGATTGTTCCGTCCGTCTTCATTTTCCTTTTAAAAATCCACCTATAGCCTAGTGGTTTACTTCCCGGAGGAAGATCCACTAACTCCCAAGTGTGATTTTGTAAAATGGAATCAATCTCACTTTTTATGGCCTCTTTCCACAAAGGTCCTTCCGAAGAGTTCACGGCCTCTTTGTAACTTTGTGGTTCACCTTCAAGCATATAGGTTAAAAAATCCGGGCCAAAAGATTTTTCTACCCTACCTCGTTTGCTCCGTCGAGGTTCCACCTCTTTTTCATCATTTCCATCATGATGATTTTCTTCATCTCCTTCTTCTTCTATTGAATCATGTGTTCTTTTAGACGAGCTAGCTCCGTCTCTCTTACATGGAAACACATTTTCAAAGAAAGAAATATTCCTTGATTCCATTATAGTATTCTTGTGTATATCTTCAATTTCCGATTTATAAAAAAAAATCTATAAGCACTACTATTGTGAGCATACCCAATAAATATGCCATCAATAGTTTTTGGTCCAATTTTCACCTTTTTAGGTGGTGGAATTGCAACCTTCGCAAGACACCCCCACACTCGCAAGTATTGGTAAGATGGCACTCTTCCATGCCACATTTCGTAGGGGCTCTTATTTATTTTCTTTCGAGGCATTTTATTTAACACATAGTTAGCCGACAATATGGCTTCACCCCACATGTTATCCGGTATCCCCGAACTAATTAACATGGCATTCATCATGTCCTTTAGAGTCCGATTTTTCCGTTCCGCAACTCCATTGGATTGTGGTGTATAAGGTGGTGGTGTTTCATGTTTTATTCCATGTTGAGCACAAATACCTTCAAAAGGAAATTCATACTCACCACCACGATCACTTCTTATGACTTTTATTTTCCGGTTAAGTTGATTTTCAACTTCATTTTTATAGAGAACAAATTTTTCTATTGCCTCATCTTTACTTTTGAGAAGATACACATAACAGAATTTTGTACTATCATCCACAAAAGTCATAAAATACTTATTTCCCCCTCGTGATTGTGTTGACTTGAAGTCACATAAATCCGTGTGAACCAAATCAAGTGGTTCATTATTTCTTTCAATAGAGTGGAACGGAGGTTTTGTGAATTTTGCTTCAACACAAGTTTCACATTTATGTTTGTAGTCTATTTTACATTTTGGTATGCAATTCAAGTTAATTAATCTACGTATAGTATCATAATTAACATGTCCTAATCTACCATGCCACAAATTAGATGACTCAAGCAAGTAAGCAGAAGAATTATTCATTTCATTAACTTTTGGCCTATTAGCCATTACATTTGCAACCATACCACTTGGCTTATTAGCCATTACATTTGCTTTCACAACCATTCCACTAAGCTTGAACATACCATCACTCACATAGCCTTTGCCTACAAACATTCCACTCTTAGACAATGTCACCATATCGGATTCAAACACAACACGAAACCCGTGCTTAACCAAAAGTGAACCGGACACTAGATTTTTTCGGATGTCGGGAACATAAAGCACATTACTAAGAGTCACCTCTTTTCCGGAAGTCATTTTGAGCACCACATTCCCTTTAACCTTCACCTCGGAGGTAGCCGAATTTCCCATAAACAATGTTTCTCCACTTTCAAAACCTTCAAATGTACTAAACATGTCCTTGTTGGAACAAACATGTCGAGTAGCCCCGGTGTCGATCCACCATTGATTTGGGTTTGAACCCACCAAATTTACCTTGGAAATTACCGCCACCAAAGTCATATCGGCAACTTCATTTGTCATAACATCAACCATATTAACTTGCTTCTTAGGCTTTCTACACTCGGAGGACTTGTGGCCCGCAATACCACAATTATAGCACGTTCCAACAAATTTCTTCTTTGAAATTCCTCCTTTAGCCTTCAAACTAGAACCTTTTCCGGGCACAACTTTAGCTTTCCCTTTATTCTTGGAGCTACCACCACCATGCTCCACCACATTAGCTTTTGCCACAAGAAGGTGATTCAACTTCTTTTCTGCAACCCTATTCTCTTCCTCAATACGGAGACGAATAGCAAGCGCTTCCACATCCATAGTCTTTCGCTTATGTTTTAAATAATTCTTAAAATCCTTCCAAGAGGGAGGCAACTTTTCAATGATAGAAGCCACTTGAAAGTTCTCACACATCATCATTCCCTCAGCAAGAATTTCATGAATTATAACTTGCAACTCTTCCACTTGACTCCTAACAGTTTTAGAGTCTACCATCTTGTAGTCGAGGAAACGGCCTACAATAAACTTCTTTGTACCCGCATCATCAACTTTGTACTTATGCTCCAAGGATTCCCATAACTCCTTTGCCGTCTTCTTCACACTAAACACATTGTAAAGTGTATCCGACAACCCATTGAGCACATAGTTTCGGCAAAGAAACTCAGAATGCTTCCAAGCATCAAGAGCGATTACGGCTTGCGGATAAGCCTCGTTTCACCCAACACAGGCGGATCTTCCTTGAGAAACCTTGCTAAATTCAAGGTAGTCAAATAAAAGAGCATCTGTGAACTATTTGAAACACTTAGGCTTCATTAATTTGAACAATTGGACAAATGAATAATCAATTAATTAATTAATTAGACCAGCTCATGGAGTAGAACACAAACCCACAAACATTTTGTCATTTCGACAAATAACTCATTTAAGAAAATACTCATTATTTCCTTCAAATAGAACACACTTTTTCCAACAGACTTTACACGGAGGTTAAGAAAAAGTAAATGCTGTGAGTATGAAAAAATAAGTAAGAGAAAGTAATAGAGATAAAGTGGGCGGGGAGTTTTTGTTGTGAAAATGATAAGTGAGTCTCATGGTCCATTTTAAATGAACCTTAGTCTGGGACAAATAAAAAAGGAAAGTAAAAACCTTAGTCTGGGGCGGAAGGAGTATATAATTTGAACTAAACTCCATATAGTTGGATCATTGATATTTTGGGTTCACCGCCTGCTATCGTTGACTAGCCAAAACCTTGATATATTAAGGTCAAATTGTATGTACGTTGGACATATAATCTATGTTTATGGACAATTAATTAATTAATTAGACCAGCTCTCATTGTCTTCATATCCACATAGTTTACATTAATTTCATATTAAACCAACAAGTGGGTATTCATTAATTTAGAGCCATTTTTCTTTTGAAAATTATACAGTCATTTAGGCACGGAGCGAGTAAATATTTTTAATTAGCAACATTGTTTTTAATAGATTTGAAAAATTGAAAAGATAATATCACATGTTTCTCTGACATAATGAAGCTAATCCCAACTTTATTTCAATAAAATTCACTCTAACAAACACAAATAAATTACTTGCATCAATTGCAAGCCTTATAATTAAACAGAAACAACAAAAATGACAGAGATAATAATTAATAGACATGTTAAACAAAAAACTGTATACGAATAAAAATATATTACACACATCCTACGTGAGTATCAAAATCGCATTTTTCACAATGGTAAGCCCAGCAATCATTCGGCACAACCATTTGACACACATTACATTTACTCATACGCCCTTCTGCTTTTGTTGGACGCGAGTAAATAAGTCGGAGATCAAACTGGCAAGTAGAACAATGATAGGTTGAACCTGAATCCTTTTGAGCGGGATGAACGGCTGGATTATGTCGGATAGGGTGATGGAAAACCACACGATGTGGTATGTACGAACGTGATTCGTTAGAGGGTGTCAAAAAAAGATTGTGAATAAAACTTTGTGTTTTATTTGGGGTAGAGAGATTTTGAGGTGAGGAGATTTGAGCACAATGGATATGGACGTCGAATTCACAAAGGGAACAGCTGTAGGAAAAACCAGTTCCGATTAGGGTGCAAGTATTGCAATAAAATGAGTTGGAAGGGTAAGTTGGGTACGGGACTAAAGTTAAAGGGTGAGAAGGGTGAGAGGGGTGTTGGAAAGAACGAGTAGCTCCGTAGCAACTTTCATGAAGATAAAACTTGCACGGCAAGCAAGCGTAGACCGTCCCGGTCGTTGTTGAGTTGCAGCCTGAGCAAGTGATTTCTGTACCTTGGGGTAGTGTGTGGTGATTAAGGTTGTGCATGTGGCTGAAATGCTTGTACCCTTCCATATTTCCCTCTAAATCTTTCTGTCAAATATTTTTCGCGTCTTTGAATTCTCTTCGCTACAAGAAAAATGGCTTTTATGCAATCTCAATCTGTCTGTCAAATACTTTGGTGTCTTTCTCTTTGGTACAAGAAAATGGCTTTTATACAATTGCATTTTGGGATGGCTTTTTTTTTTCTTTCTATATTGAGCATAAATAGACTACCCAACTGCCTTGTGATGGCTAATGTTGCAAGTTGCTAATAAAAATTGCAAAATTTATAATAGACAAATCAAATTAAAAAAAATTAGCATTGACTAGTGTAAATGAATTTGGTGGTGGCTACTGGTCAATAATTTCATGTACAGTTCCTAATCCTCAATTAACCTGATTAGCGTCTTTAACAGTGGCTTAGTATCAAGAGAAAATTTAATTTTTTTTTAACATTTATTTTGAGACGGAGGTATAATATAATACTCCCTCCGTCCCAAAATAATCTTCACATTTGACTATTCAAACTTTTTAAGGATAGGAACACTAGCCATGTTGTGTATATGAACAATTAAGCCTAAATTGTAGAAATGAGAAGAACTTATTGGGACAATGAAAAATGGCAAATGAGAAGATCATTTTGGGACGGAGGGAGTATTCACATAATTTGTCCTCACATAGCTTCTTCAAATGCTCTGCGACCTATGGCGCAGGTTCAAGTTATTGTTCAGGAATTAGGAACAGAGTCTTCAATCATACAGTGTGTGGGTGCTATTATATACCTTGCAATTATTTCCTCAATTGCCGATGTGGAACTTGGGGTTGCCACCCAACACACGTTACGTGTGGATTATTAAAATCAATAGAGTCAGGCGAAGCTATAGTCGCCATTAGAACGCCGGCAGTTGGGCATTATTCAAGTTTTACTAATTTGTTCAGATTATTTTAGTGCTCTATACTCCCTCCGTTCCATCCGAAATACTCCCTCCGTCACAGAGTAAGAGTCCCATTCCTAAAATGGCAAAAAATCTTTACTATTCACCCCACTCATTCTCTCTCTCCTATTTTACTTTTATACTCACAACACCAATCAATTCACTATTCTCTCCCACTCATTCTCTCTCATACTTTACTTTCACACTCACAACATTTACATCACATCCAATATTTATTAATAATCGTGCAAATGAGGGGTGAGACTCTTACTCCGGGACGGAGCGAGTAAGATTCTTGGTTCCGACACGGGATTAAAGAATAATAATATTTTATTATAAAAAGTTGTTTGAAAAGTAGGTGTTGTGAGTATGAAAGAAAGAGAAAGTGGGTGGGGAATAATAAATGAAAAGTTGTTGTGAGTATGACAAGTGGGTCCTACTAATAAAAAAATAATAAAAGCTTTCCATTTTGGGATGTCCTATTTCGAGTGGGACACCCAAAATGACAAAACGTCTTATTTCGGGTGGGACGGAGGGAGTATATTTTAAAGAGTAAACGACCAAAATGACCCGCGTAGTATATGACTACAACCAATTTGACCCGCGTACTATTTAAACTACCAAATCAACCTAAATCGTTAGTATACATTAATGGATGTTAACGAATGTTAGGAATTTAACGGATATTATAATAAAAATTCTAAATGTATTAATCATAATATAAAGGGGCAAATATGCAAGAAAAATAATTCACAAATAAACCCTAGGGTTTAAAATAAAAATTGAAAAAATCTAATCTATGGTCTGACTGCGTTCATACTCCCTCCGGACTCAATTATAAGCAACAAAAGTGGGTTTTTTTTGGATCTAAATATAAGGAACTTTAAGGGATTTCAAGATCATTTAATACTCTCTTACCAAAACTGCCCCTATTTAATTATTCATTTTCAAATACAAGTGCACATTTATTACACATTTAATATGAAGATGTATTAGTAATTTTAACATGTTTTTATTACAAAATCAAGACAATTAACTAACTTAACTACTTTCTTAATAGGTGAGATTTTAGTTATTTTTGCTTATATTTGAGACCGGAGGGAGTACGTTCTTCATCTTCCCCCCTCCCCCCCCCCCCCCCCACACCATAAACGATGTTCATGGTGTCCCCTCCTCCTCCCCATTTCCCCACTCTTCCCTCGCCTATGCCGTCTCCCCCCCTACTCATTCCCTTACTCGATTTTTTTCATCTCCTCAACTCAGGTTCTCCAAATCAAAATCCCGGGCCGTCTATGCTCGTTCTCGAATTTCCGGCGGTCGGTGGAATTCAGACCTCTGATCCAATACCTCCCAGTGTATCTACTGCCTCCCCTAAGACGAAAATATCTATAAAGATAGCTATGGATGCTAATTTGGGGTTTGATGTTTAAGGTTTTGAAATTGAGTTTGAAGGGTTTAAGAAGGTTTGGTTATGGCATAGGACAATGACTGAATTGAAGCGCGGACTCGTTGTATTGAGCTCGCCACCATTAGTGCTCTTACCTCCCCGAAGTCACCCTTCTTGGTCTCCTCCCCTTGTTCAAAAAAAAAAAAATCGAATTTGTACGACTTTTATTGGTATTTGAATTTGGTTTTTCAGATCTGCAATTTACCTTCTTCTTTTTTTTTTTTTTTTGAAAGGTTTGAATTGAAGCTGAACATTTTTTTTTCAAATCTGTACTAAGTTTTGGTTTCTAATTTCCTGAGTTTTGAACAATAGTTTAGGATGAAGTGTTATGGTTTGATAACGATGGTGAAACGGTGATTTGTTATTGTTGTCTGTAGCGGTGGCGGTGGTGTTGGGCTGTGTGGTGGCGATGGTGGGGGTGGTGATGGTGAGATGGTGGCTAGTTGGTGGTACACATTAAGGGAAATTTAAATTAATGAGTGATGACTTATTTGAAGCAAAAAAGGAGATGAATATTAAACATAAATATATAAATTCAGTTAATAAGAAGATGCGGTGGCGGGATGGTGGCCAGAGATGGTAGGACGTGGTGGTGGTTGATAGTTGATAGTTGACGGGGTAGTGGTATGAGACGGTGGTGGGAGAAGGTGGTTATTGATGGAGAAGAAGCAATTAAGACATGATGATACTTAGCTAAACAAGTTAAGAATTTGTTAAGTTAGGGGGCAATTTGAAAATTTTAATTGACATATCCGTCAAATTACTAACTCTCGTTAATGCTCACTAACATCTACTAACGATTTAGGTTGATTTGGTTCATTTATTAATAGTACGCATGTTGATTTGGTAGTTTAGATAGCACGCAGGTCATTTTGGCTGTATTCATATAGTACGCGGGTCATTTTGGTCGTTTACTCATATTTTAAATAGCTTACAGAGGAATTTTCCTAGAAAACACAGTATAAAAGCACTTTGCCTGGTTGCATTGTTTTGCTTTACAAACTACAAGATAGCAACCGCCATAATCAAGTATAGGAGAAGAAGTCAAACAACCCATTCTGCAGAGAGAGTAGCTTCCAATGATGATCTCTTAACTGAGATCCTACGTCGCATCCCCGTTAAGTCACTCCTTCGATTCAAATCCATATCAAAACACTGGCTCTCTCTCATCACCTGTCCTCACTTCTCTCTCATACGTTATCCTAATCCCATCTCACCTTCTGGCTTATTCATCCAAACCAGTCCTCCGTTCCATAGGCCAGAATATGACTATATCCCGTTTGATGGAGAAAATCCAAGTAACCCTCCATTCCAGGCCCTCACCTTCACTCCAGATTATTACGGTATAAGAATTTTACAATCTTGTAATGGACTTCTTTTCTGTTGTAGCTCTCGGTGGCCTATGCGCTGTTGCAAGTATTACATATACAACCCTTCCACCAAACAAGTCACTGTTTTTCCTCCGCTCCCTGGCATGATTCGAAAAATTAATATCCATTCTATGGTTTTAGCTTTTGATCCATCAATATCACCTCACTATAATGTTATTTGTGTTGGTGGCTCTAACAAGGGTCGTGATCTTTACCAAATTATGATTTATTCATCTGCTACAGGCCCATGGAGGGTTTCTGG
Organism: Campanula takesimana; assembly: GCA_026119855.1. Classification (NCBI taxonomy): domain Eukaryota; kingdom Viridiplantae; phylum Streptophyta; class Magnoliopsida; order Asterales; family Campanulaceae; genus Campanula; species Campanula takesimana. The sequence goes on along the minus strand of JAOWBW010000762.1, from coordinate 517,125 downwards.
TCAACCTTTCGCTGCAGCTGCTATTAACTTTCAGACTGGAGTTTATTTGGATGGTGCTGTCCATTGGACCAGCCATAGTGATAACACTTACTACTTGAAGATTGATGAAGAGCGACTAGAAACAATGCCAATGCCTCAGGTTCTTGTCCAAAGATTTAAGGGGCGTACTAGTCATTTTACTTTTTTTATTTTGTAGAGTCTTGTGGCCATTACATCATATCAAAAGCTATAGTCCTCTCATAGCACAAAGTTTGATGTGTATGAAATGGAGAAAAACTATTCCAGGTGGTTTTTGAAGTACCATGTTGACCTTAGTGAGCTCTGTCGTTTATTTCCAGGGCGGTCCCCTGTTTATGTTCGTACTCAGAATCGTACGGGGAGAGAGGGAGGAGAATTCATTCTTGGTGTTGGGTTTTGGTGGTAAAGTGTTCAAATACAATCTTTTAGAGAAAGGTTTCACGTACGAAGCTGTATGATTTAGGCACAGGTCAGAGAGAGCCAATTTGAGGGTTTTGGACTGTGAAAAAGGATTTGAGTTTATTGAATCGCTCTCTTCTGTTTGATTTGGAAGGTCAAAAATGTTTACACTTTGACTTTCACCTGAGTGTTTATATTTGAATTTCATAAGTTTAGTTGTCATTTCTTCTTCTTTTACACAAGGGTGATGATGTTATTTCATAAGTAATATGGAGTTTGGTCATTCCTCAAAGCTCAAGGTGACTGTTTTGAATACAAAACTTTATGAACAAAGTTCTATTACTTAATTTTTCTTGGTTTGTTAGTTGGATTCTGAATTTTTTACATAAACAACAAAGTTTAATTTTTTGCTGTTCTTTTTTCTTAAAAAGGACTAAAGGAGCTTAATTTTGTACATAGTAGCACATCTGACCAGAGAGAACGAACGCCATTCCATCTACTGTTAGCTTCATCTTGTAAAATACTCCATTTTTGTCCTTCATTGATTTTAGGGAATTCAGTCAAATAAATAATGTTTATAATATTTATTTTTTGTCAAAATTCAATAAAGTTGACCCAAAAATTGTACAGGTGTTTTTTTTTTTTTTTTTTTTTTTTTTTTAATTTTATTATTTGTTCATGTAAGGGAAATATAAGAATTATGTTGTCTTTTTTTTATTGAACTTTGACCAAAAAAAAAAAAAAAAAACTATTAGTCTGTACAAGAAAAACTGATTATTCAGCCATATGCTTACATACAAAAGAGGCTGCAAAGGACCGCAAACTTGTATAATGTGTTGCAGGAGGTTGAACTGCTCTATCTGTGCTGTTGGAGAAGAAAGCTAGATGAGGACAACTTTCCTTGTATCTTCTTCCTCGAGCTGCACATTCTCTTTGGTGTACTAAAGACTAGCTTCGTTTTTGCTTCAAATGTTCGTTTCTTGCCCTTTCCTCTAAGAATCTTATGTTTCTTCATCTTGTCTGGTTGCTTCTCATTTCATTTAATTGACAAATGAAATGATATTATTAAAAGTAGGTCCTCTTGCTTATATGCGGAAGTTTAGGCTGTATGCTCGTTCTCGTGGTTGCTTCTGCTCTCTTTCTTGCCCCCAAAGGGACTTTTTGATCACCTGTCTTTTCATTTCTTGATTTATGTGTTCCTTTTGGAGCAAATGATTAATAGCTTGAATCAAGGATAGCGGTCAATTCTACACAAGACTATGCAAGCCATGGCACTTGTTTTGCTTTTGCCCCGGGTATTTCAGCAAGGGTGTGTCCTCTAGATTGTTCTTTTTCTTTTCTTTGCATTTTTAATGGTCCTTGGATTTTTAACTTCTTCACCTTATCTGTTAAAATCCTGTTTGTCGGCTATTACACTTGCACAACTTATAATGTCCTTGCCGCCCTTTTTAATGGTAGTCTAGGATCAATTACGTCTAACAGAAGAGAGCGATTATTATGGGGAAAAAATGACTTCTCTCCAATATTGTTTCTAGACATTTATCTTAAATTTGCCTGGTTGCATATTCATTTTGCATTACAAACTAGAACATGGCAACCATCATAATCAAAGATTATTACGGTACAAGATTTTTACATCTTGTAATGACTGTAGCTATCGGTGGCCTGAGCGTTGTCTCATTTTTTTTTTATATATATATAACCCCACCACCAAGCAATTCCCTGCCATTCCTCCGGTCCCTGGCAAGATTCAAAAAAATAATAATTTACATTCCATGGTTTAAGCTTTTGATCCATCAAGATCACCTCACAATAAGGTTATCTGTGTCTGTGGCTTTGAAAAGGATCGTGATTTTTACCAAATTATGATTTATTCATCTGCTACAGGACAGGCCCACGGAGTTTCTGGTCAACCTTTCACTACAGCTGTGCTATATAAACTTCCAGACTGGAGTTTATTTGGATGGTGCAGTGCATTAGAGCAGCCGTAGTGATAACACTTACTACTTCAAGATTGATGAAAGAGCAACTAGAAACAATGCCAATGCCTCAGGATCCTATCCAAAACTTTGAGGGGCATACTAGTCATTCTACTATTTATTTCGAAGAGTCTCGTGGCCATTTGCATCATATTGTAAACTATAGTCCACATAGAACAGAGTTTGATGTGTACGAAATGGAGAAAAACTATTCCAGCAGGTGATTTGTGAAGTTCCATGCTCAGTGAGCTCCTTCGTTTATTTTATGGACCCTTCCCGTATCTACCTTATTACTGAGGGTTGGAAAAATTCTAAGATTGAATTACTCAGAATCGTACGATTAAGGAGAAGGGGAAGAAGATTCATTCTTGGTGTTGAGCTTTGCCTAAGTTATGAATTACTACTAGACTATAACCAATTGTTGATCCAATCATTCTAATGAAATTCTAAAAATTGTTTTCAATAATAAATCACTGTCAATTTTTAGAATTTCGTTGTGATCATTATTAGATTGACGCTAATGTTTGGTCAAAGTCCATTTATTAGAGTTGTAAATGGCAATTACAACATCATAGGGTTCTAGTTGGCAATTTCAAAATCTCATATTTTAATAACGTTTTGAAATATTAGGAGGGTACTTGATAGAAATTTTGAAACATCAGGAATCTAATTGGCAATTCCATAATCTCATGTGTCTAAATGTAAATATGAAAATCTTGAGGGTATCATTGGAGATTTTCAAAGCTCAAGGACTAAGAAGGCATTTACACAATCCAGTGGCTTTATTGCACTTCAAAATCTCAGGGGCCAAAGTGGCAATTTAAAAATATTAGTGGTCTAAATAGCAATTGCAAAATCTTAGGGTGGCAATCTCAAAATGTTGGGAATTTAATATGGTATTTTCAAAATCTTAGGTGTCTAAATGACACTTATGAAATACTAGGGGTTTAGAAGGCAATTACAGAATTTCATGGGTCTCAATAGTAATTGACGCTTAGCAGTCTAATGGAAATTGCAGAACCTCAGGGATTTAATTGGAAATTGCAAAACTTTAGGAGTCTGTTTTGTAAGTGCAAAACATCAGGGGCCTATATGACAATTATGAAACCTCAAGGGTTTGTTTGTTGATATCAACTCAGGGGTCTCTTTAGCATTTTCCGAACCACATGGGTATATATGGCAATAGCGAAACCTTAGGAGACTATATTTGGCAATTTCAAAAACGCAGGGGCGTATATGTCTATTGAAAAACATTTGGAGCTTAAATGGAAATTGCTAAACCACATGGGCTTAAATGGATGTCGCATAACCTCAGGGTCCTAATAAATGTCAGTTGCAAAATCTTAGAGGTCTATGCGGAAACCTTAGGGGCCTAAATGTCAAATAGAAAACCTCAGGGGCTTTGATGGTAAATGCGAAAAATAAGGGGCCTAATTGTCAATTGCAAAACTTCAAGGGCTTATTGGAATAATGCAAAACCTCAAGGGCCTAAATAGAAATTATCGCAAAGCCTCAAGGCGCTAAATAGTAATTGGGAAACCTCAGGGCCTAAATGGCAATTGCAAAACCTCAGGGCCCTTTTTAGGCTATTGCCCCGTTTGCGGACTGTGTTGCTCGTAAAATTAGGCTGGGCTTGCCTTTGATTTTTCTGTCACAAACTCGCCATGGCTATTATAGTTTTAAAATTGAAGCCGTAAATCTTTTGGTTAAAAAAAAACGTGAATCTTTATGCACCCAATGTGGGGTGTTTAACTTGCTTTGGACGCGTTCAAGCTTTGGAGAAAAGACATAATAATCCATAATATCTAATATATAAATATATATGTCCATTTTCATCCATATCTGCCATTTGGAGATGAGAGTCAGTTTAATTTTGTACTTACCGTCTAAAAAAATATTTTCATAATTTTCATATTTGCTCTTGATCAAAAGGAGCATTTAATTCGAACATTAAAACAAACGAGAGAGTACTAGAAAAAAGGTTTTAAAAAAGTCCCAACTTTACTCTTCCGTCTTAAAATGATAATCTTATTTTCTTTATTTTCCCAAATAGTTAGTTTCAATTTGTAAAATAAACTAAAATTTTGATATCACTTTATTTTTAAAACTTACGAATGTAACTTTAAAGTGAATTAAAAAACCTTTAAATTTGAAAACAACAAGTTTAAACTTAATTTTCACATAATAGATATGAACAATAAAATCAAAAGTACATTTGTACTTCACTTCAAAATGTAGATATTAGAAATGTATATGCATAAAATCAAACTGGATGACTCAATGAAATTGTTTTATCTGGCATATCTCATACTCCTCCCCCCCCCCCCTTGCACACACAAAAAAAAAGATATGTTCTCAAATATGTTCATCCCTATGTTATTACAAACTCCAAATGAGAGAGAGGTGTTGGGTTTCGTAGTAACATGCGCAGCGGAATTAAGCATTTAAAATTTTATGAAACCCAAAGCTATAGATCCGTTCATATGATTATATCAAATACATACAATATGAATACTAGAATACTAACCCTTGATGCCTTTGAATTTCAACCTTTAGTCTTGGTGGAGATATAGAAACTTGATCACGAACACAAAGCTTGAACACGAACTTTGAAGATGATAAGCTTCACCATCTAGCGGTATCCACACCACGAACGAATATCAAGGAACTTCTTGATCTTGGTTGCTAGACCAAAATTATGAAACACACTTTCACAATTATTTTGACTATATGGAATTATGAATTTCTTGATCTAATCAAGAATATTGTTATCTCAATGAACTTTGAATCAATTGCTTAATGGCTGGTGAAAAGATCCTTTTATAGGTCCTAGTCATTAACCCTTAATGACCTAGGATTCCTAAATCCCGTCACCTTAATTAAGGCAATTCCCTTTTGTCACAGGAAGTCTGGCACGGTCGTGCCCTATATCTGGCACGGTCGTGCCAATAGGGTCGAGCTGCCCTTCCTTTCGCTTAATATTGGCCCTATCGTGCCTTATAATCGGCACGGCCGTGCCTAGCACGGTCGTGCCTAGCACGGTCGTGCGTCTTAAACCAGCACGGGCGTGCCAAATGGTGCGAGACAAAATTCCTTTTCTAACTTTTGGCACAGTCGTGCTGAACCATTCAGCACGGTCGTGCCAGACCAGAAAACCAGATTTTTCCATAATTCCAATTTAGTCCTTTAGGATTCGTTCTATTCGTGTGTGACCCTCTAGGATTACATTAAGTTGGCAATGGGTCCAAACATGATCCCATAAGATATGATTAGGTTCTAGCAAACCGTCATACCTACCAAAATAGTGTAACTAGATACAAGTTCGCATTCCATTTAGAACATGTCACAATCCCTTTGTCCACGATGTCATTGAACACAAGTCATGGTCAACAAGTCAACTTGTTTTCGTTCAATACTTTCTCGATTCCGAATATATTGATAATTCAAATGCTATTGATCGAATCAATCCATTTGAGTTCGGCCGAACATTTCATCAACATCATTCCTACGAGGGGCCCAAGCTTGACATCTCTCCGAAGAGGGACAAGTCCATTTAGCTTATTACTCTTTCCTACGTGAATCCGATTATGCCAATCATACCTTTTATAACTATCCGGTTAAAGGTAGCGTTTGAATATGTCAAACATAATGTTCATCAAGTGGAAGACTATAATAACTTCATGTCTAAGGATTCGAATGACATAACTAATATGAGATATATGTACGACATAGACCATGACATAAATCTCATACAGCGGGTCATGTCCGGTACCTTGTTCCAAACAAGTACCCATAAATCTAACATGATCATCCCATGATCATTTAGCCTTTATACTAGTGCTTATCAAGTACTAGGGATGGAGATTATTATAGGTAAACATGAACAACAATAATAATCAAAACATCTCTTTATTAATATGAAATAAATGATAACAATTACAACGTTTATTAAACGTGCCTAGGGCACCAACACCAACAAGAGGATTCACCTGTAAACCCAAAACTAGGACGGGGATGGCAATGAGAAGACATAGTAGGTTAAATAACCACATTCCATTCAACACCCACTTTATCACTCCACCTCATCTTCTCTCTCCATCCACCTACTCATTCAACAACCCATCAACTTTTACACCTTCCAATGACTTATTTAATACTTTCCATTCAACACCCTCCCAACTCATCATCCTACCCCACCACTTTTATTTTATTTTATATATTTTATTTTTATGATTAGTAAAATAATAATAATAATAATAATAATAATAATAATAATAATAATAATAATAATAATAATTAATAATAATAATAATATTTTTGGGATAATAATAATAATTTATAATTAAAAAAATCACACTTAATTAATGTTTTTTTTAATTGTAATTAAATAAATACGAGAAATAACGATAATTATTATTAAACAAAAAAAAGTTACAATAAGCTTAACTCGCGATACAAGTAATGAAAGAAAAAAAAACAAACGATACAATAGACTCGACTCACAATGCAATAAAACTATTAAATTATTAATTTCCGAACTTAGCCCATATGTGCTTGACTAGATCCTTCTGCAATTGTTTATGAGCTCTTGAATCACGCAATTCCGCTCTAGTACGTACATGATCTTCAAATGCAGGTAATATCTCAGTCGAGAATGGTTCCTGATTACCAGATCCGCTTGCCTCGGATTGATCATTAAAGTCAAGCCAATTCTGAGTACATGTATCCCGTTCATCCTCAACAATCATATTATGTAATATGATACATGACCTCATGATTAGAGCCAAGTCCTTCATCTGCCACATTCGACATGGTTCTCGGATGATTTTGAATCGAGCTTGGAGCACTCCAAATGCACGTTCTATATCCTTCCGACAGCCTTCTTGAAATTTCGCAAATAGCTTGTCTTCTTCGCTTTGAGGAAGTTTAACCGATTTGACGAAAGTTGGATAATTAGGGTAGATACCGTCAGCAAGATAATACGTCATATCATATGGATGTTGATTCACAAAGAAATTGACTCGTGGAGTCTTTCCTTGTTCAAGACGATCGAACACTGGCGATCGGTCCAGAACATTTATATCGTTCAATGTTCCTGGACATCCGAAAAAGGCATGCCAAATCCATAAATCTTGAGTGGCAACTGCTTCAAGGATAACCGTGGTGGTTCCCTTATCACCTCTAGTAAATTGACCTTCCCAACCAGTGGGACAATTTTTCCATTCCCAGTGCATGCAATCAATGCTCCCGATCATCCCTGGGAACCCCCGCTGCTCATTAACGTCAAGTATTCTTTGCAAGTCAGCTTCGTTTGGGGCTCTCAAGTACTATTGCTCATACAACTGAATGACCCCAGTGCAAAATCTACGTAACGTCTCCAACGTTGTACTTCCTCCAATTTTTATGTATTCATCAATTTGATCGGCGGACATACCATATGCTAAGATTCGCATGGCTGTGGTACATTTTGCTTCTGGAGATAGCCATTCTTTGCCGGCAGCATCAAATCTTTGTGTGAAGTATTCGTCATGGTTTGATAGGTCCGCGACAATGCGAAGGAATACATGTTTCTCCATTTGATATCGTAGGCGAAAAAAATCTTTGTACCTAGCATTTTCGGAAAAGTAGTCTTCGACCAGACTCTTATTGTGCAAAGTGTGATCTCTTTTGAAATATTTTCGGGTTTTTTTCTGTGTTTCGGGTTGAAAAAACCGGTTCACAATAAATCTATCCTCAATTTCATATTGCCTTTTGTAGGTTTCGATATCAAAAAATGGAAGAAGGAAAAGAGAGAGTATTTGATGTAGGAAGAAAGAAAGGAGAGTGTATTTGGTGTCGAAATCTAGTGGAATTTGGCTCTACTTATATAGGAAAAAAAATGCTGAATTTTGGTATAATTTTTTTTTTTTTTTTTTTTATTTTTTAAAGATAATGTAGTTTGAAAAAATGGGTGAGAAAAATAAAACGGACCAACCAGCGGAGGACAAGTGGCTGAATGGGATTGGCTGGGTGGGATAAGGCTCCTCTCCGCACGCCTCACTCTCCCTCGCGCGCGTGACATGCACGCGCCATGTCGGCGCCTATCCTGGCGTGACGCGTGTCTCCGGCTGGCCCACATTTGCTGCATCAATGGGTGTTGGAACCCCCCCCCCCCCCCCCCCAATTCAATAATGTGTTCAATAACCCATTGGGAGCTCCCACCCTATTGACCCCAATCCAATACCCTTTCCAATAAGCCATTGCAGGTAGTCTTATATAATGCCATTAACTTAATGCAACTAAATCCTATTTTTCTTGTACTGTCCAATTAAAAACAAACAAGACAAGCAGAGAATCAGAGCTGCAGCACCACTACCACCATTTACATAAGAAAAAACAGAACATATTCAATTGGAAGAAATCTTCGTTACAGTTAATAAATATTCAGCATCAAATCCAGCAAAACCAAAAACACCAAACCTGTTTCCTATGCAAAGCTAAACAAACCCGCACTTCTGCCCACATTGGTCGTGACAAATTTTATAGAAAATGAACTTCATTTAGGGATGGGCGGAGTACTTTGAACATTGTTGCAGCTGCAATGAAGTAGAGATATATACAGTATGTTAGTTTCATAATCCACACCCCCTCCCCCACCAAAAAATAATTAAAAAAAATAAAAAATAAAACTAGGGTGCATAAGCGTTGGGTACACAAGACTTGGATACATAATTCAAATGAGAAAGTCTGCCAAGGGCAATTCAATAAAAAAAATTTAGCTGGCCAGTGGCATGAACATAGGTAGGCTTAATCAGTGTTCTAAAAGACCCCCGTCTAGGCCGCCTAGGTAGGCGTTCATGAAACGCCTAGTTCCCGTCTAGGATATTATAGTTATTTCTAAATGGCCAAAATATGTTTAGCCCCCTTAAGTTTACACCAAATCACACTTTGCCACTTCGAACGAAATTTGTCCCAGATTGGTACCAAATGTTAAAATTATCCCACTTTGCCACCCAGATCTTAACGATTGTTAGAAATTTAACAGAATATGTAACGAATGGACTAGTTTGTAATGATTATTACTTTTTAAGGGTCAAAATGCAATGTTTTAAATACAAAGTAATAAAAATTTATTTTTTTTCCAAATAATTAACATTATCTTAAATTTGCTATAATTAATATTTCTTGAAAATAATACTAATTTTTAAGCAAAAATATTTTTTAAAAAATAATATATATATTTTTTTAAATAAAAATTTGCCCTTAAAAATATTGGACACTCATTTAGAGACAAAGGTAGTACTATTTTTTTGGTGGCAAAGATTCATATATAATCTTGTATTCTCTTTCCAAACATTTAGCTTTGCACGTATTAAGAAACCGGTGATTTTTTTTTAAAAAAATATTTAGGGACAAAGTTATGGTAAAAAGAGACACTCATTTTGGGACGAAGATTTCTTGAAAATAGACAGTCATTTAGGGACAGAGGGATTATAATGTTTTATTTTTTAAAACATAAAATTCTTACAAATATTACGATTTAAAATTTTTATTTTATATTTTTGAAAAATATAAATAAAACATAACTATGTTTTTTAGAAAAAAAAATCTTTATTTTTTAATAATTTTATTTAAGAAAAAAAAACCGTACTAAATTTTTATTTAAAAATATATATATTATTTAAAAAAAAATATTTTTGCTTAAAAATTAGTACTCCCTCCGTCCCACCCGAATTAAGATTTTTGGGTTGGGCACGGGGATTAAGGAAAAAGTGTTAGTGGAGTAGGTGTTGTGAGTATGAAAAGTGAAATAGGAGAGAGAAAGTGGGGTAGAGAATAATGAGTGGAAAGTTGTTGTGAGTGTGAATGTGGGTCCCATTAAATAAAACATTTCTATTTTTAGGTTGTCCTAATTCGAATGGGACACCCAAAATGGAAATTTGTCTTAATTCGAGTGAGACGGAGGGAGTATTATTTTCAAGAAATATTAATTATAGCAAATTTAAGATAATGTTAATTATTTGGGAAAAAGAAATAAATTTTTAGTACTTTATATTTAAAACTTTGCATTTTGACCCTTAAAAAGTAATAATCATTACAAACTAGTCCATTCGTTACATATTCTGTTAAATTTCTAACAATCGTTAAGATCTGGGTGGCAAAGTGGGAAAATTTTAACATTGGGTACCAATCTGGGACAAATTTCGTTTGAGGTGGCAAAGTGGGATTTGGTGTAAACTTAAGGGGGCTAAACATATTTTGGCCTTTTGTAAAATTTGTGATTTTGAAGAAATATTGGTGGTGGCAGCCAGAATTGGGTAGTGGCGGTCGGAATTGGGTGGTGAAGACTGTCAGAAATGGGTAGTGGTGGCTGCCGGATTTTCGGAGAAATGGTGGTGGTGGTGGTTATTAACTGGTGGGGGTTGGATGGAGAAAACAATTACCACCATTATAACAAATTGACATTTTTGTCCTTCCCTTTTCAAAGAAAATGACCAAAATACTCTGCACATGGCATGCACATGACTATTTCTCGTTAATTTTCTAACGCCGTTTGGGGTCATAGGTCAAACTGGGACAAATAGCAAATTAGAGGGTTACTTTGAGACAAAATTGGGTTTGGGGTGCAAAGTGGGAATGAGTGGATACTTTGGGGGGCTAAACGTATTTTGGCCTTAAAAATTTTACAAAATTAGTTATGTGTGTGTCATGTAATGGGCGTTTAGGTCTTTTGACTCCAAAATTCAAGGGCTTAAGTGCCATTTAACCATTAAAAACTCTCATGCCTTCATCACCATACAACCACCATGACCACCACCACAAAACAGTCACCATAGTACCGCCACCACCATTCACGGCCATAAACAAATTAAAAAATCATTTTCAGTGTTTCCACTTGAATTGTTCTCAATTCAAACAATTGACCTATGACCCCAAACGGCGTTAGAAAATTAACGAGAAATAGTCATGTGCATGCCATGTGCAGGGTATTTTGGTCATTTTCTTGTTAACTTCTAATTAACCTTTAATTTATTATTCTCTTTAATATTATATATCATTATTGTATATAAAAAAGATATTATTTACAATAACAAATGTATTTTATCCAAAATAATAAACTAAAAAAAAAAAGATAGAAAAAGAAAAAGATAAAGATAAAGATAAAAGAGAACCCCTAATTCCTCGAGATTCGCCCCCTCCATTGCACCCCAATATTTCATCCCTCTTCTTCTTCCTCCATAACCACTATCTCCCTTCTTCATACTCCTAACCCCGGCCACCAACCCACCTCACATTCCCAGCTCGTCTTTCTATCACCACCAACCTCCGACTTTCCTTCCTTCTACCTGCCATGTCCTCCCTTCGTCTTCCGTCAGTCTGCCATGTTCGACTCCCATTGTAGCCCATCACCTAGCTACCTTCAAGCTCCTCCGCTTCATCTTTGATTTTTACCATAACCACCATCACTTTTATTCATCTGATTCATTGCAAAGATCAAATCCATGTGATCTCTTGAATCCCTCCCCAGATCTGAGATTCTAGGTTAATATTTTTTCTTTCATCTCGGTAAAAATTATTTGGATTTTTGAATTGTTGGTGATTTGGGAGAATCTATTGTGATTTTGTTTTGCTAATTTGTTTCTTAATTTTGTAAAATTGGTGATTTTGAAGAAATATTGGTGGTGGGAGCCAGAATTGGGTAGTGGCGGTCGGAATTGGGTGGTGGAGACTGTCAGAAATGGGTAGTGGTGGTTGCCGAATTTTCGGAGAAATGGTGGTGGTGGTGGTTATTAACTGGTGGGGGTTGGGTGGAGAAAACAATTACCACCATTATAACAAATTGACATTTTTGTTCTTCCCTTTTTTTTAAAGAAAATGACCAAAATACTCTGCACACGACATGCACATGACTATTTCTCGTTAATTTTCTAAAGCCGTTTGGGGTTATAGGGGGTCATAGGTCAAACTGGGACAAATGACAAATTAGAGGGTTACTTTGGGACAAAATTGGGTTTGGGGTGCAAAGTGAGAATGGGTGGATACTTTGGGAGGCTAAACATATTTTGGCAAATTTTTAACATTCGTTAGGATCCATAGTGCAAAGTGGGATAATTTTAACATTGAGTACTAAAGTGGGACAAAATTCGCGTTAGAGTGTAAAGTGAGATTTGATGTATACTTTGGGAGGGTAAACGTATTTTGGCATATTGAAAATTTGGTCTGTTTGGTACTTTTTTTTTTCCAAATTGTTCCACTTTACCTTTAACAAAATTTCAAACATCACTTTACCCCTTATTAAATGCACAGCGGCAAAGTGAAACAATTTCAAGATAAAAAAATAAATAAATAGACCACTTTTCAAACCGGAGGGGTCCCAAAATGAAATTTACTGGATACGAAATGCTTCAAAACCCTTGGTTTTAATCAGTTGAGGAAAAAACAGAGCAATCTAACTCTTGAGTGAGATTGTAGTGCAGGATCAAAAATATTTTGAATTAAACCGATCACCATTTTTCCGACCGTTGGACGAATTTCTCCTCAGCACATACACCTACTCTTCTCTCTCATTTTGAATTAAACGATCACATTTTTTCCTCCCTTCTTTCTCAATTCCCTTTGCTTTTGAGATTCAAGCTCACTTGAATTCTCTTTGATCATTTTTCTCCAAAACCCCCCATACACACATAGAGAGAGAGAGAGAGATCACTCTGAAGGTCGAAATTTTTGAAGGTTCGATCCAATCCACTTTCAATTTCCTGATTTTTCCATAATCGGAGCAACTTTTTGAAATAGAAAAGGGTTTACTTGAAACATTTCCCGTTTTCTATGAATTTCGTGTGATTTTATGTTATTCATCTGTGTGTGTGTGTGTGTGTATGTTTGTAGTTGAGGATGCCAACAATCTTTGTGCTTTTGCAGGCGGGTTTTGCAAAATGAATGATTTTAACGGCAGAGTCAGAGGCGCGCTGTATGGAAACTAGGTTTGATAATTAATTTCATTTTTACTCTTTCAAGATGATGATTTCCCTCTTCTGTTTCTTGAGTTAAATCCAGATTTCATTGATGAATTCGATTAAGTTATGCTGTTCTTTTTTTTTTTTTTTTTGGACTTCAATTACTACTGTTCAACTGGGTTTAGGGGATTTCAATTTTTGAAGGTTCGATCCAATCCACTTTCAATTCTCCCATGCACACACGTATTCTCTCTCTCTCTCTACCAGCGAAACCCTCTTCTATACTGACCTAGACATTCTCCTTGGGGTTTCCGAGACCTTTTTACTACTGCAGGTTGTTAATGTTGACTTTGTCCTACGAAATAATTATGTCTGATTTTAGGGTTTCACTGAGACAGTGTTTGTTTTTAGCTTTGGATCAAGTGTGTGATTATGGGTCTTTTTGTTTTCAAAATGTGTCAAGTGGTGAAACATATAGGAGAACAAGTCATTAGATCATATTATCATATGTTTTAGTAGGTTTTGTTGCCTCCTGCAGCTATATTCATTCCTGTAAGTCAGTTTGCTGCAAGTATCTAACCAGTTGAATTTTTAAAAATATATTAAGGTTAATTAAATTAATTATCAAAAAATATATATTTAAATTCCTCATATTTTGAACTTTGGATTGTGGTGTACTGGTGAGTTTTCAAGGTTTTGAATTTTCGTGAGGCTTGTCCTTTGATTTGGAAGAATCCTATTCGTGATAAATTAATTGACCTGTGTTATTTCTTGCATTAGTCCAAATTCAGTGTATGAATTGGAAGTTATGCTCTCTTTTGATCTTAGGAAATTCGACTATATTTGTTCAATTTTTAGGGGTATATATAATTTCTTTCACTTCACTTCATTGCTATGATCTTGAATTTATCTTTGATAAATGAATTTTTCTGCTGTTTCTTGCACTAGTCGAGATTTGGTTGATGATTTGGATTAGGTGATGCTTTTTTTTATTGTATCTGTTCAAGTTCTATTTTGAGTGTGCATCTATTGAATTTCAGATCAGTTGTGCGATTGCTGATACCATGAATAGGTAAATCTTAAACGATAAGAAACCATTGATCATCTTTCTTTTTTTATGCAGTGGAGTTAGGTAGTTTTATATCCATTCAATAATTAGATAAAATCCTGCAAAGTGCATTTTCGAAGCCTTTTTGGGAGTGAATGAGAATGAGTGAGTTACATTTTCTGTTGACAAATGTTTCTGAGTAACATGAAAAGTTTGTTCAACCTGTTCCAGATTACAAAGTTTTACTGAAAATGACACCATTAACTCATTAACATTAATGTTTCCTTAAAAGCTTGCTATTGTAATGGGGAAACACCATTAATATCACTTTTAGGATGAGACATTTAGATAATGTAACAGGATTAGCACCCTCACGGTCTCTCCATGATCTGATTAGTTATACAAAGTCAATGAGTTAAACATGATGGCGAGAGTGATGGGGGATTTAATTATTGCTTTTTTTTTTTTTTTTTTTTTAACTTTGAGACAATTAGGCAGAACATAAGATCTCAGTTTTGTGGTCTGTAAACAAGAAAAAGAGAAAGACAATTTTGTCATTATTTAGAAGGCCAGACAGAATAGCAAATTGTTTTGATTCAGAAAATTCAACTGTTTAGATTTTTATTGACAATGAAAATAGTGCGAATCTTTGTATAATTTGTTTTACTAGTTCTTTCTCTCTCTGTCTCTCCATTGACCATTTTTTCCAGTTAGCGTCCCCCAAGCTTCAAGCTGTCATAACTAAAAAGATGGCATTTTATAATGATCTATCTTCCTCTCTCTAAAATAATTACTCTTATTTTGGCTTGTAAGAAACAAGAAACAGTTCATACTGTGTCCTTGTAACAAACAATATACTCCATCGGCCAAAAAAAAAATATGAGCGACCATTTTTGGTGAACTTGAGTAATACTTAGACAATAAGAACAAACCCTTTATACAGGGCAATGTATTCTCTTTCATTTCATATGAGTGCCTTCTAATTGCTCATGTTGTTTCGACGATCAAACCTAAAATCACATCACACTAGATACGTACACTCTGTAATATACAAGTCGAGCGTTGAGGTGAAAGTCAAAGCACATATAACACTATTGACTTTCAAAATTTCAATCTAAAATTCTTCTCTGCAAGGTTGTATTTGAAAACTTTACCCCAAACTCTAACACCAAGAATGAGTCCTCTTCCCCCCCCCCCCACTCCCCTATGATTCTGAGCAATACAATCGTACAACTTTTCCAGCCCTCCGTAATAAGGTCCTGAAAATAAACCAAGGAGCTCACTGGGTGAACATGGTACTTCACAAACCACCTGGACGGTAGTTCTTGATATGATGTAAATGGCCACGAGACTCTCAAAAAAAAAAAAAAAAAAACACTACTAGTAGAATAACAAGTCTGCAACTGTGAAACTGAGGCGTTGTTTCTAGTTGAAATCTCTTGTACCACTTTGTATACCACATCCTGTATCACTTGTAATCCAATGGGTTACATGTTTGGTACTTTATCTTCCAAATTGTTCCACTTTACCCTTGACAAAATTCCAAATCATCACTTTACCCCTTATTAAATGCATTGGGGAAAAGTGAGACAATTTCAAGATTAAAAAAAAGTAAACAGACCACTCTTCAAACTGGAGGGGTCGGAAATTGAAATTTACTGGATACGTAGGGGAATAAGTGTAATTTGGCTTTACCATTGCTTCAAAACCCTTGCCTCGACCCTTGGTTTAATCAGTTGAGGAAAAAACAGAGCAATCGAACTCTTGAGTGAGATTGTAGTGCAGGATAAAAAATATCGCACCGATGATATTTTGAATTTTTACTCTCTTGAATTGTCTTTGATTTTCCAACCGTTGGACGAATTACACCCACTCTTCTCTCTCATTTTGAATTAAACGATCACAAATTTTCCTCCCCTCTCTCAATTCCCTTCTAAGGGTTCCTTTGCTTTTGAAATTCAAGCTCATTTGAATTCTCTTTGATCATTTTTCTCCAACCCCCCCCCCCCCCCACCCCACCCCCCCACACACACACATAGAGTGAGAGAGATCACTCTGAAGGTCGAAATTTTTGAAGGTTCGATTCAATCCACTTTTAATTTCCTGATTTTTCCATAATCGGATGAACTTTTTGAAATAGAAAAAGGTTTACTTGAAACATTTCCTGTTTTGTATGAATTTCGTGTGACTTTATGTTATTCATCTCTGTGTTTGTAGTTGAGGATACCAACAATCTTTGTGTTTTTGCTGGCGGGTTTTGCAAAATGAATGATTTTAACGGCAGAGTCAGAGGCGCTGTATGGAAACTAGGTTGGATAATTAATTTCATTTTTACTCTTTCATGATGATAATTTCCCTATTCTGTTTCTTGAGTTAATCCAGATTTCATTGATGAATTCGATTAAGTTATGCTGTTCTTTTTTTTTAATTATTTTGTTTTGGACTTCAATTACTTCTGTTCAACTTCATTTTAGGTTTTTTTTTTGAACAATATGTATTCTCCTTTCTTTCTCCCATGCACACACATATGTTCTCTCTCTCGACCAGTGAAACCCTCTTCTATACTGACCCAGACATTCTCCTTGGGGTTTCCGAGACCTTTTTCAGGTTGTTAATGTTGACTTTGTCTTACGAAATAATTATGTCTGATTTGAGGGTTTCACTGAGACAGTGTTTGTTTTTAGCTTTGGATCAGGTGTGTGATTACCGGTCTTTTTGTTTTCAAAATGTGTCAAATGGTGAAACATAGAGGAGAACAAGTCATTAGATCATATTATCATATGCTTTAGTAGGTTTTGTTACCTCCCGCAGCTATATTCATTCCTGTAAGCCAGTTTGCTGCAAGTATCAAACCAGTTGAATTTTTAAAAATATATTAAGGTTAATTAAATTAATTATCAAAAAATATATATTTAAATTCCTCATATTTTGAACTTTGGATTGTGGTTACTTGTGAGTTTTCAATTTTTTTTAATTTTCGTGAGGCTTGTCCTTTGATTTGGAAGAATCCTATTCGTGATAAATGAATTTACCTGTGTTGTTTCTTGCATTAGTCCAGATTTAGTGTACGAAGATATAAGGAAATTCGACTATATTTGTTTAATTTTTAGGGGTTTATATAATTTCTTTCATTTCACTTCATTGCTATGCACTTGAATCCTCTATCTTTGATAAATGATTTTTTTTCTTCTGTTTCTTGCACTAGTCCAGATTTGGTTGATGATTTGGATTAGGTGATCCTTTTTTTTTTTTTTAATTGTATCTGTTCAAGTTCTATTTTGAGTGTGCATCTTTTGAATTTCAGATCAGTTGTGCGATTGCTGATACCATGAATAGGTAAATCTTAAACGATAAGAAACCATTGATCATCTTTTTTTCCTTTTTTTATATGCAGTGGAGTTCAGTAGTTTTATATCCATTCAATAATTAGATAAAATCCTGCAAAGTGCATTTTCAAAGCCTTTTTTGGAGTAATGAGAATGAGTGAGTTACATTTTCTGTTGACAAATGTTTCTGATTAACATGAAAAGTTTGTTCAACCTGTTCCAGATTACCAGGATTTACTGAAAATGACATCATTAACTCATTAACATTAACGTTTCCTTAAAAGCTTGCTATTGTAATTGGGAAACACCATCAATGTCACTTTTAGGATGAGACATTTAGATAATGTAACAGGATTAGCACCCTCACGGCCTCTCCATGATCTGATTAGTTATACGAAGTCAATGAGTTAAACATGATGAGCTGGTCACGACAAATATAAACTGGTCGTTGATTTTCGCACAGTCACCAGAAGATTCTTCTAAATTGTTCGTGCCACTGGCGAAGCTAGAGCATAGCTAAGGGGGTCATTCGACCCCCTTGAATTTTGAAATGTGTCAATTTTAGTACTTTTAAAATTTTAGAAAATGACATCTTACTACTAAAAATAAGGAATTTACTCATTTTGACCCCCTTAATTTTGAGAAAAAAATGCACTAAATTATTATTTTGACCCCCTTGTATATTAAATTTGTAAACCTCAAATATAATACTTATCCCACGAACAACCTTGACCCCCTTCCCAAAAATTCCTGACTTCGCCACTGGTTCGTGCCAACAACTCTTTATTGTTGTGGAAAATGATTTACGCGGATGTTTATATTGTACCAAATTTGCACAGAAAGTTTCTGTGTGTTTTGTACTGTTGCAACACCCACAATATTTTCTATATAATCTCTATCCAGAAATTCTGTCTATGGTCGATGAAGATTTGGAGTCTTTTGGCTAAAGCAAAGGGATAGATGGAGGAGATGTTAAAAGTACAAGTTTACAACTATGGCTTGATACTGCCGTCAGCTATGCTCTTTCTCGTAAGTCAATTTTCTGCAACACTCTCCGCATTTGATTTCTTTTTTGATTATAGGTTTCCTCAAGTACTTGAATTTTGGATAGTGGTTCTACTTGGGGAGTTTCAGGGTTTTAAATATATTGGGGCTTGTCCTTCTCTTTGGAAGCTAGGGTTTGAGAAGTTATTTTATTTCAGTTAGTTGCAATGTTCTTGAATTATAGTCATGATAAATGTCTTTTCCTCCAATGTTTTTTTCGATAAGTCCAGATTTTGTTGATGAATTGAATCAAGGAATGCTATCTTTTACCATTTGGAACTTCGATTATATACGTTCATATTCCATTTTTAGGAATTCAGATAATCTCTTTTGTTTAAATAGACTTGCATCCTATTTATTAAACATGATTTCCCCCTTCCTTCACTTATCTATATTTAGTTGATGAATAGCATTAATTATGCTATTTCTTTAGGACCTCATTATTCATGTTCCAGTTTTGGGGATATAGATAATTTCTTCCATTTTGCATGCATAAAACATGAACTTCTTTTTGTCTTCGCATTAACTTATACTCTATATTTTGGACCTCTTCTTATCTATCCAAGTAGAAATTTTAGGGTTTCATGGGATTTTTAAATAATGTAAAAGAAGTTGAAGGTTAGTCACATATATAATTGAAGGTCAGTCGTAAAATAAGTGAGATTGTTGTATTGAATTTTGACCATATTGCTTATTACTTTCCTGCATAAACACGTACTCACGCTCTCACTCCTTTGACGAAGGTTAGCCAGTAAAGTAAATTGCATCGTTCTATTGATTTTTGACCATAGTAAATTACTTACTATTTCCCTGCACACACACCTACTCTCTCTCATTCGACAATATAAATCCCTCTTCAATACAAGCCCAAACTTCCTGCTTAGGCTTTCAGGAACTTTTTGTTATTGCAAGTTGACAAGTTGAACATGTTAAAAAAATAATTTATTTGATCTTATTATTTTCAGCTTTAGATAATTTTTATGGCCACGAGGCATTGTGTTATCTGAATCTGTAAAATGGTGAAACATAAAGAAGAACAAACTATTAAGTCATTATCATATGTTTTAATAAGCTCTGCGGTGTTCAGTAGTCAAGTCAATCCGATTTTTTTTTTAATAACGCATCTTTGTGATTCTAGAGAAGGCCTCCCTGATTTCGCTACATGTTAAATTGGAGTCTGGTACAAATATAAACTGGTCATTGATTTTACACACAGGTATCGGAAAATTCTGCATCAAATGTTATTACGATAACTGCTCTATTGGCTGAGGTCAGTTTTTCGGTTCCAACACGTCTATATTTGTCTGAAATTCATTATATAATTGATGAAGATCAAGAGTCTTTTGGATTCTTAAGAAGAGAGACGAATGAGGATATTTTAAATGAACACCTTGTTTTGATACCTCGTGCAACTATGTTCATTCCCGTAAGTCATTTACTGGTATAATTTAGCCAGTTAATTTTCTTATATAAAATTTTGAATTCTGAATGTGTTACTCAAATTAATTATAAAAAATATACTCCGGCTGTCGCTTAGTAAGCGGCACAAAATTCAGAGTGCACGGGAAGTAAAGAGAGAGTATATATGTATATTCAAAATATATTGGTTGTAGAGTAGGTGTTGTGACTTGTGAGTATGACAAGTGAGGTAGGAAAGAGAAAGTGGGGTAGAGAATAGTAAGTGGACAATTGTTGTGAGTATGATAAGTGAGTCTCATTGAATAAATGCGTATTATGAAATTTTCATTTTGGGTAATGTGACTTATCAATGGGACATCCAAAAACTAAATTTGTGCCCCTTATCATAGGTGGAGTGAGTATATTTAAATCCCTCTTATTCCTTTCGATTTTAGTTTATTGGTGGGTTTTCAGATTTTCATGAGGCTCATTCGATTTGAAAGAATCCTACTTGTGATAATTGAATCATAACCAATGAGAGACCATTGAATACTCCCTCTATCGCACCTCACTTGAGACCTAAGTGTTGGGCTTGGGCATAAGAACTAAGAAAAATTATGAGATATAATTAGTGGGAGGAAATGTTGTGAGTATAAAAGGTAAAGTAGGAGAGAGTATATACTCCCTCCGTCCCACCGAAAATTGCAAAACTTACCAAAATGGGCGTCCCATAGAAATTGCACATTCCATAAATGGAAAGTTTTTAATACTTTTTAATTAGTGGGTCCCACTTCTCATACTCACATCCACTAACCCACTAACTATTCTCTACCCCACTTTCTCTCTCCCACTCAACTATCAACACTCACAACACATCATCTTTTTCACTTTTTCCCTTAATTCTTGTGCCATAATTTTTTTTTGAAGTTTCCGGCGGGACGGAGGGAGTAATTTTTATGCTCTTGTAGGCTCGGTAGTGTTCAGTATTTGAAGTCAATTCAACATTTAAATAAATTTGTGCAAACTGAACTTTTAGAGCCTTGTTTTGAGTGAATGTGTGGGTTACATTTGTTTGTTGACAATTCATGCTTCTCATTACCGTGAAAAAATTGTTCAACCTGTTCTAACTCACAAAGATTTATTATTATCCCATGAGCATTAATGTCTACTCAACAGTTTACTATTCAAAATCTGCATCAAATGTTATTACAAAATGTAATTTAGAGCCGATGAAAGGCAGAGGTAAGTTGTCGTGCCAACACGTTTACGTTATTGTGGTAAAGGATCTACCCAGATTTTTTATTCTACCAAATTGCAATGAATTATTGCTACAACACCCAGCAGAAATTTCTATACAACCTCTATCCAGAAAATCTGTTTATGCTCTTTCGTAAGTAATTATTTTCTGCAACACTCCCTATTTGATTTCTAATCTGATTATAGGTGTCGTCAAGTTCTTGAATTTGGGTTATTGGTTAATTGTGGAGTTTTAAAGGTATTAATTTCCTTGTATGGTTTCACAAATTCCGATTGAGTATGACTTCCTGGCTGCTCTTCTTTAGGTCCTAGGAAGGTGGGTTTGTAGCCAATCGAGTATGGTTGAACCCTGTAGCCGAGGCTTTCTTAAAGAATTAAGCATTTTCATGTTCTTAAAGGCAGAGGTAAGTTCTCTTAATATAAGTTGGACATTGTTTTTTAGATGTGGTGGCGGTATAAGCTCCTGATGTGTTCTTGGAGAATACAAAAGAGCAAGAACATGATTCCATCGTATCACTAAGGTATTTTTTATGTCACCAAAGAAAAAGAATTTCACTTACCAGTTTGTTAAAGATTACCATTTATTATCCGTATCACATTTCTAGTTTATATCACAACTTGAATTTTATTGAGCGCAGGACGAGAATCTATGCCGACAAAATGAATACGGTATTTTTAATGTTTTATTTTTGTTTTTAGTTTTAGTTTTAGCATTTGGATTTGTCTCCGCATTCGCATCCGCATCTCTGCATACGCATCCGCATCTACATCTCCGCATCTTCGCACCCTCATTGGTATTCACATTTGTTTGTTTCTCACTACTCTAATCAGTATATAAATTCTTTTAATGAAGCGCGTGACATCTGCATCTGGTTTCTCGTTACACTAGTAACTCTGTAGTCAACTAATAATGAAGCGCGCGACTCTCTAGCTAGAATTCTGATCTGCATCTGTTTTGTTTTTATGTTTTTCAATCATATGTTATTATTGGTTTTGTTATTGTTGTTGTTAGTGGTTATGATGATCCGATTTGAATGATATTATTTTTGTTTTCTAATTTATATGACTTTTTTTTTCTAATTGCAATTTTGGAAATTATTATCATTGTTCATGTTCTAGTTTTTATATTTCACATACTAGGATGATATTGGAGACGAGACTTGGATCTTTACCAACAAAATTTATACACGAGCTACAAAAGAGTCGGGTAAAACAATATTTTTTTTGACCATTTAATTGATTTCTCATAATATTTTGTTCATTCCACATTCTAATACTTTTTGTTATTTTTTCTAATTTTACTATTTAGACATCATTTTATTTTGTTATTTTTTAAATGTACTTTTGAGTTTGTTATCGTTGTCATAATATAGGTTGAACATTGTTTTTTAGATGTGGTGGCGGTATAAGCTCCTGATGTTTTTTTGGAGAATACAAATGAGCGAGAACATGATTCCATCGTATCACTAAGGTATTTTATATGTCACCAGTGAAGTAATCTGAGTAAAAAGAAAAAGAATTTCACTTACCACCAGTTTGTTAGAGATTACCATTTATTATCTGTATCACATTTCTAGTTTATATCACAACATGAATTTCATTGAGCGCAGGGCGAGAATCTATGCCGACAAAATGAATACGGTATTTTTAATGTTTTTATTTTTTTTTTAGTTTTAGTTTTAGCATTTGAATTTGTCTCCATCTGCATGTGTCTATGTGTCTGCATCTGCATCTGTCCCGCATCTGTGTCTGCATCTCGCCATCCGCATCTCATCTTCATCTCCGCATGCAACTGCATTCACATCCGCTTCTCCGCACGTGCATCCGCATCTCCGCATCCACACTGGCATCTACGCATCCGCATGTGCATCTCTGCATCCGCATGTGCATCCTCATCTCTGCATCCGCATCCGCATCCTCATCTCTGCATTCACATCCCTGCATATGCATCTATGCATCTACATATATGCATCTACATTTCCGCATCTTCGCACCCTCATTCGTATTCACATTTGTTTGTTTCTCACTACTCTAATCAGTCTATAAATGTGCTTTTAATGAATCGCGAGACATGTGCATCTGCATCTGGTTTCTCGTTACTCTTGTAACTTTGTAGTCAACTAATAATGAAGCGCGCAATACTCTAGCTAAAATTCTGATATGCATCTGCATATGTTTTGTTTTTATCTTTTTCAATCATATGTTATTATTGATTTTGTTATTGTTGTTGTTAGTGGTTATGATGATCCGATTTAAATGATATTATTTTTGTTTTCAAATTTATATGACTTTTTTTTCTAATTGCAATTTTGGAAATTATTATTATTGTTTTGGTTTGTTTGTTATATAACTTGTTGTATAGTTGCAGTTGATACTTTCTTTGATAATTTAGCGAGAGCTTCAAATTCATGGTAGCACACAAAGTAAGTAATCTGAATTTGTTTTACCTAAATCGTTTTT
The DNA here is from genome assembly GCA_026119855.1 of Campanula takesimana. NCBI lineage: Eukaryota > Viridiplantae > Streptophyta > Magnoliopsida > Asterales > Campanulaceae > Campanula > Campanula takesimana. The sequence continues at coordinate 493,262 of JAOWBW010000762.1, read as the reverse complement.
TTGTTTTCGAGTTGCTTGAAAGATGACATCTTTTTTCATCTTGTTCATATTCTTGTTTTTATATTTCACATACTATGATGATATTGGAGACGGGGACCTGAATCTTTACCAACAAAATTTATTCACGAGCTACAAAAGAGTTGGGTAAAACAATTTATTCTTTTGACCATGTAATTGAATTCTTATATTATTTTGTTCTTTCCACATTCTAATAATTTTTGTTAGTTTTTTCTAATTTTACTATTTAGACAACATTTTCTTTTGTTATTTTATAAATGTACTTTTGAGTTTGTTATCGTTGTCTTAATATAGGTTGGACATTGTTTTTTAGATGTGGTGGCGGTATAAGCTCCTGATGTTTTCTTGGAGAATACAAATGAGCGAGAACATGATTCAATCGTATCACTAAGGTATTTTTTATGTCACCAGTGAAGTAATCTGAGTAAAAAGAAAAATAATTTCACTTACCACCAGTTTGTTAGAGATTACCATTTATTATCCGTATCACATTTCTAGTTTATATCACAACTTGAATTTCATTGAGCGCAGGGCGAGAATCTATGCCGACAAAATGAATACGGTATTTTTAATGTTTTTTTTTTTTTTTTTAGTTTTAGTTTTGGCATTTGAACTGCATGTGTCTATGTGTCCACATCTGCATCTGTCCCGCATCTTTGCCTCTGCATCTCTCCATCCGCATCTCATCTCCATCTTCGCATGCATCCGCATCTCCGCATCTGCATGTGCATCCGCATCCGCATCTGCATGTGCATCCGCATCTCCGCATCCACATTCACATCCGCATCTGCATGTGCATCCGCTTCTCCTCATGTGCAACCACATCTGCATCTATGCATCCGCATCTCCGTATCCGCATGTGCGTCCTCATCTTCGCATCCGCATCCTCATCTCCGCATTCGCATCCCTGCATATGCATCCGCATCTATGCATCTTCATCTCCGCATCTTCGCACCCTCATTCGTATTCACATTTGTTTGTGGTTTCTCGTTACTCTAGTAACTCTGTAGTCAACTAATAATGAAGCGCGCGATACTCTAGCTAGAATTATGATCTTCATCTGCATCTGCAATAGCATCTATTTTGTTTTTATGTTTTTCAATCATATGTTATTATTGGTTTTGTTATTTTTATTGTTTATGGTTATGATGATCCGATTTGAATGATATTATTTTTGTTTTCAAATTTATGACTCTTTTTTTTCTAATTGCAATTTTGGAAATTATTATTGTTGTTTTGGTTTGTTTGTTTGTTACATAACTTGTTGTATAGTTGCAGTTGATACTTCATTTGAGAATTTAGCGAGAGCTTCAAATTCATGGTAGCACGCAAAGTAAGTAATCTGAATTGTTTGACCTAAATCGTTTTTTGTTTTTGAGTTGGTTGAAAGATGACATCTTTATTCATCTTGTTCATGTTTTAGTTTTTATATTTCACATACTAGGATGATATTGGAGACGGGACTTGAATCTTTACCAACAATATTTATACACGAGCTACAAAAGAGTCTGGTAAAACAATTTATTTTTTTGACCATTTAATTGAATTCTTATATTATTTTGTTCTTTCCACATTCTAATATTTTTTGTTATTTTTTCTAATTTTACTATTTAGACAACATTTTCTTTTGTTATTTTTTAAATGTACTTTTGAGTTTGTTATCGTTGTCTTAATATAGGTTGGACATTGCTTTTTAGATGTGGTGGCGGTATAAGCTGCTGATGTTTTCTTGGAGAATACAAATGACCGAGAACATGATTCCATCGTATCACTAAGGTATTTTTTTTGTCACCAGTGAAGTAATCTGAGTAAAAAGAATTTCACTTACCACCAGTTTGTTAGAGATTACCATTTATTATCCGTATCACATTTCTAGTTTATCTCACAACTTGAATTTCATTGAGCGCAGGGCGAGAATCTATGCAGACAAAATGAATACGGTATTTTAATGTTTTTATTTTTGTTTTTAGTTTTAGTTTTGGCATTTGAATTTGTCTCAATCTCCATGTGTCTATGTGTCCGCATCTGCATCTGTCCCGCATCTTTGCCTCTGCATCTCTCCATCCGCATCTCATCTCCATCTCCGCACGCATCTGCATCTCCGCATCTGCATGTGCATCCGCATCCGCATCTGCATGTGCATCCGCATCTGCATGTGCATCCGAATCTCCGCATCCGTATCTACATTCACATCTGCATGTGCATGTGCATCCGCATCTCCGCATCCACACCGGCATCTACGCATTCGCATCTGAATCTCTGCGTCTCTGCATCCTCATCTCTGCATTCGCATCTCCGCATCCGCATCCGCATGTGCATCATCTCCGCATCCGCACCGACATCTCCGCATTCGCATCCCTGCATATGCATTCGCATATCTGCATTAGCATCTATGCATCTACATCTCCCCATCTTCGCACCTCATTCGTATTCACATTTGTTTGTTTCTCACTACTCTAATCAGTCTATAAATGCTTTTAATGAATCGCGACACATGTGCATCTGCATCTGGTTTCTCGTTACTCTAGTAACTCTGTAGTCAACTAATAATGAAGCGCGCGATACTCTAGCTAGAATTCTGATCTGCATCTGCATCTGTTTTGTTTTTATGTTTTTCAATCATATGTTATTATTGGTTTTGTTATTGTTGTTGTTATTGGTTATGATGATCCGATTTGAATGATATTATTTTTGTTTTCAAATTTATATGACTTTTTTTTTTCTATTTGCAATTTTGGAAATTATTATTATTGTTTTGGTTTGTTTGTTATATAACTTGTTGTATAGTTGCAGTTGATACTTTCTTTGAGAATTTAGCGAGAGCTTCAAATTCATGATAGAACACAAAGTAAGTAATCTGAATTTGTTTTTCCTAAATCGTTTTTTTTTTTTTGGTTTTCGAGTTGCTTGAAAGATGACATCTTTTTTCATCTTGTTCATATTCAAGTTTTTATATTCACATACTAGGATGATATTGGAGACGGGACCTGAATCTTAACTAACAAAATTTATTCACGGGCTACAAAAGAGTCGGGTAAAACAATTTAATTTTTTACCTTTTTATTGAATTCTTATATTATTTTGTTCTTTCCACATTCTAATATTTTTTGTTAGTTTTTTTTAATTTTACTATTTAGACAACATTTCCTTTTATTATTTTTTAAATGTACTTTTAAGTTTGTTATCGTTGTCTTAATATAGGTTGGACATTTTTTTTAGATGTGGTGGCGGTATAGCTCGTGATGTTTTCTTGGAGAATACAAATGAGCGAGAACATGATTCCATCGTATCACCAAGGTATTTTTTATGTCACCAGTGAAGTAATCTGAGTAAAAAGAAAAAAAAATTCACTTACCACCAGTTTGTTAGATATTACCATTTATTATCCGTATCACATTTCTAGTTTATATCACAACTTGAATTTCATTGAGCGCAGGGCGAGAATCTATGCCGACAAAATGAATACGGTATTTTAATGTTTTTATTTTTGTTTTTAGTTTTAGTTTTGGCATTTGAATTTGTCTCAATCTCCATGTGTCCATGTGTCCGCATCTGCATCTGTCCCGCATCTTTGCCTCTGCATCTCTCCATCCGCATCTCATCTCCATCTCCGCATGCATCTGCATCCCCGCATCTGCATGTGCATCCGCATCTGCATGTGCATCCTCATCTCCGCATCCGTATCTACATTCACATCCGCATGTGCATGTGCATCCGCTTCTCCGCATGTGCATCCGTATCTCCGCATCCACACTGGCATCTACGCATTCGCATCTGAATCTCTGTGTCTCTGAATCCGCATCTCCGCATCCGCATGTGCATCCTCATCTCCGCATCCGCACCGACATCTCCGCATTCGCATCCCTGCATATGCATCCGCATATCTGCATCAGCATCTATGCATCTACATCTCCGCATCTTCGCACCTCATTCGTATTCACATTTGTTTGTTTCTCACTACTCTAGTCAGTCTATAAATGCTTTTAATGAATCGCGACACGTGCATCTACATCTGGTTTCTCGTTACTCTAGTAACTCTATAGTCAACTAATAATGAAGCGCGCGATACTCTAGCTAGAATTCTGATCTGCATCTGCATCTGTTTTGTTTTTATGTTTTTCAATCACATGTTATTATTGGTTTTGTTATTATTGTTGTTATTGGTTATGATGATCCGATTTGATATTATTTTTGTTTTCAAATTTATATGACTTTTTTTTTTTCTATTTGCAATTTTGGAAATTATTATTATTGTTTTGGTTTGTTTGTTATATAGCTTGTTGTATAGTTGCAGTTGATACTTTCTTTGAGAATTTAGCGAGAGCTTCAAATTCATGATAGAACACAAAGTAAGTAATCTGAATTTGTTTTTCCTAAATCGTTTTTTTTTTTTGTTTTCGAGTTGCTTGAAAGATGACATCTTTTTTCATCTTGTTCATATTCAAGTTTTTATATTTCACATACTAGGATGATATTGGAGACGGGACCTGAATCTTAACTAACAAAATTTATTCACGAGCTACAAAAGAGTCGGGTAAAACAATTTAATTTTTTACCATTTAATTGAATTCTTATATTATTTTGTTCTTTCCACATTCTAATATTTTTTGTTAGTTTTTTCTAATTTTACTATTTAGACAATATTTCCTTTTATTATTTTTTAAATGTACTTTTGAGTTTGTTATCGTTGTCTTAATATAGGTTGACATTTTTTTTTAGATGTGGTGGCGGTATAGCTCCTGATGTTTTCTTGGAGAATACAAATGAGCGAGAACATGATTCCATCGTATCACCAAGGTATTTTTTATGTCACCAGTGAAGTAATCTGAGTAAAAAGAAAAAGAATTTAATGTACCACCAGTTTGTTAGAGATTACCATTTATTATCCATATCACATTTCTAGTTTATATCACAACTTGAATTTCATTGAGCGCAGGGCGAGAATCTATGCCAACAAATTGAATACGGTATTTTTAATGTTTTTATTTTTGTTTTTTAGTTTTAGTTTTAGCATTTGAATTTGTCTCCATCTTCATGTGTCTATCTGTCCGCGTCTGTGTTTGTCCCGCATCTGTGTCTCTGCATCTCTCCATCCGCATCTCATCTCCATCTCTGCATGCATCTGCATCTGCATCTCCGCATCCGCATCTGCATGTGCATCTGTATCTCCGCATCCGCATCTCCGCATCTTCATGTGCATCCGCTTCTCCGCATGTGCATCCGCATCTCCGCTTCCGTACCGGCATCTAAGCATTCGCATCTGCATCTGCATCTCTGCATCCGCATCTATGCATCTGCATCTCCGCATCCGCATGTGCATCCTCATCTCCGCATCCGCACCGACATCTCCGCATTCGCATCCCTGCATATGCATCCGCATCTCTGCATCAACATCTATGCATCTTCATCTCCTCATCTTCGCACCCTCATTCGCATTCACATTTGTTTGTTTCTCGCTACTCTAATCAGTCTATAAATGCTTTTAATGAATCGCGAGGCATGTGCATCTGCATCTGGTTTCTCGTTACTCTAGTAACTCTGTAGTCAACTAATAATGAAGCGCGCGATACTCTAGCTAGAATTCTGATCTGCATCTGCATCTGTTTTGTTTTTATGTTTCTCAATCATACGTTATTATTGGATTTGTTATTGTTGTTGTTAGTGGTTATGATGATCCGATTTGAATGATATTATTTTTGTTTTCAAATTTATATGACTCTTTTTTTTTCTAATTGCAATTTTGAAAATTATTATTGTTGTTTTGGTTTGTTTGTTATATAACTTGTTGTATAGTTGCAGTTGATATTTCCTTTTAGAATTTAGCGAGAGCTTCAAATTCATGGTTGCACACAAAGTAAGTAATCTGAATTTGTTTGACCTAAATCGTTTTTTGTTTTCGAGTTGGTTGAAAGATGACATCGTTTTTCATCTTGTTCATGTTCTAACTGTTATATTTCATATACCAGGATGATATTGGAGACGGGACTTGAATCTTTACCAACAAAATTTATACACGAGCTACAAAAGAGTCGGGTAAAACAATTTTTTTTTTACCATTTAATTGAATTCTTATATTATTTTGTTCTTTCCACATTCTAATATTTTTTTTTTTTTTTTTTCTAATTTTACTATTTAGACAACATTTTCTTTTGTTATTTTTTCTAATTTTACTATTTTGACAACATTTTTTTTTGTTATTTTTAAATGTACTTTTGAGTTTGTTAGCGTTGTCTTAATATAGGTTGGATATTGTTTTTTTAGATGTGGTGGCGGTATAAGCTCCTGATGTTTTCTTGGAGAATACAAATGAGCGACGAGAACATGATTCCATCTTATAACTAAGGTATTTTTTATGTCACCAGTGAAGTAATCTGAGTAAAAAGAAAAAGAATTTCACTTACCACCAGTTTGTTAGAGATTACCATTTATTATCCGTATCACATTTATAGTTTATATCACAGCTTGAATTTCATTGAGCGCAGGCGAGAACCTTTGCTGACAAAATGAATATGGTATTTTTAATGTTTTTAGTTTTAGTTTTAGCATTTGAATTTGTCTCCATCTGCATGTGTCTCTGTGTCCGCATCTGCATATGTCCCGCATGTAACATCCCGAAAAATTCTGAATTCCATAAATATCAAAATAGTACAATTTACAGCTCTAAAATACTATACAAAGCCTCATTACTAATTATTCTCAAATGCTCTATAAACTGCTCCGCCCCAAATCCTTTCATCCCGATCATCGCTTAACTGCAAAACTGAAACTGGAGGGGGGGTGAGCTGGGGGGCTCAGTAAGAAAGGGGATACACAATATCACAGAAGTCAATGAAACACAAACACCAAATAACACTGTCCATGAAATTATAATTATGGACATGCCAATGAGACCCGTTTCATAAACCGAATAACTGATCATACTTTTAAAGTCCAACGTACTAATTATATTCGGGTCCAGTGACTCAACCAAATTAACCGAATTGTTGGCCGCCCTCGACGGAGCCGGACGCAACACAAACACCAAAACCGAGTCCACTGCGACCGTTACATAATTTGCTACATCGCAACTGTTCCGTATAACAAATCTCATATTTGAGAACAAATAACACACAAAGCATGCTTTTCAAATAACAATGACATTAACCCATCAATTTCAATACCAAAGCAAATATCAATCCGGACCAAGCAATCGAAATGCGTATCAATAAAATGGAGTACTACGATAAGACGGGTATAAATAGAAATGACACGGAATCAATACTGTGTAGTCTCCCTTACCTCAAATTTGATAAACTCAGATCACCGAATATTCACACTCAAATATCGAGACCAAAGTTAATGGCCAAGCACCTGATACTCATTTTGATCGAACCTTATAACCATAATTGTACACCTCAAATATTATCTGAGAAGATATCAAGCTTTGTCTACGATTGTTGATATATATTGGGCATTAAAATGATGAGTCACCAATTCTAAAATCCACCTCCTGCATTGGCATGATTGTACACCTCAAATATCAACTTGCTGGCAACTTATACCAAGTAACATAAAATAATGGGTCCCACCACTTCAACACCAATTTTATTTCCTAAAGTCAATCCGCCCCATATTTTCTATTTATTTTCATTTCCATTTATTTTTTTATCCGATCCGTCTCAAAATGTCGTGCTTAATTTCGGGATGTCACACCGCATCTGTGTCTGCATCTCTCCATCTGCATGTGCATCCGCATCTCCGCATCCGCATCCGAATTCACATCCGCATCTGCATGTGCATCCTCTTCTCCGCATGTGCATCCGCACCGACATCTACGCATCCGCATCCGCATCTGCATGTGCATCCTAATCTCCGCATCCGCACCGACATCTCCGCATTCGCATCCCTGCATATGCATCCGCATCTCTGCATCAACATCTATGCATCTACATCTCCGCATCTTCGCACCCTCATTCGTATTCACATTTATTTGTTTCTCACTACTCTAATCAGTCTATAAATGCTTTTAATGAAGCGCGAGACATGTGCATTTGCATCTGGTTTCTCGTTACTCTAGTAACTCTGTAGTCAACTAATAATGAAGCGCGCGATACTCTAGCTAGAATTCTGATCTGCATCTGCATCTGTTTTGTTTTTATGTTTTTCAATCATAGGTTATTATTGGTTTTGTTATTGTTGTTGTTAGTGGTTATGATGATCCGATTTGAATGATATTATTTTTGTTTTCAAATTTATATGACCCTTTTTTTTCTAATTGCAATTTTGGAAATTATTATTGTTGTTTTGGTTTGTTTGTTATATAACTTGTTGTATAGTTGCAGTTGATACTTCATTTGAGAATTTAGCGAGAGCTTCAAATTCATGGTAGAACGCAAAGTAAGTAATATGAATTTGTTTGACCTAATTTTTTTTTTTGTTTTTGAGTTGGTTGAAAGATGAATTCTTTTTTCATCTTGTTCATGTTCTAGTTTTTATATTTCACATACTAGGATTATATTGGAGACGAGACTTGAATCTTTACCAACAAAATTTATACACGAGCTACAAAAGAGTCTGGCAAAACAATTTATTTTTTTGACCATTTAATTGAATTCTTATATTATTTTGTTCTCTCCACATTCTAATATTTTTTGTTATTTTTTCTAATTTTACTATTTAGACAACATTTTCGTTTGTTATTTTTTAAATGTACTTTTGAGTTTGTTATCATTGTCTTAATATAGATTGGACATTGATTTTTAGATGTGGTGGCGGTATAAGGTGTTGATGTTTTCTTGGAGAATACAAATGACCGAGAACATGATTCCATCGTATCACTAAGGTATTTTTTTGTCACCAGTGAAGTAATCAGAATACAAAGAAAAAGAATTTCACTTACCACCAGTTTGTTAGAGATTACCATTTATTATCCGTATCACATTTCTAGTTTATATCACAGCTAGAATTTCATTGAGCGAAGGGCGAGAATCTATGCCGACAAAATGAATACGGTATTTTTAATGTTTTTATTTTTGTTTTTAGTTTTAGTTTTAGCATTTGAATTTGTCTCCATCTGTATGTGTCTCTGTGTCCGCATCTGCCTCTGTCCCGTATCTGTGTCTGTATCTCTCCATCCGCATCTCATCTCCATCTGCATGTGCATCCGCATCCGCATCCGCATTCACATCCGCATCTGCATGTGCATATGCTTCTCCGCATGTGCATCCGCACCGGCATCTATGCATCTGCATCTACGCATCTGCATCTCTGCATCTGCATGTGCATCCTAATCTCCGCAACCGCACCGACATCTCCGCATTCGCATCCCTGCATATGCATCCGCATCTCTGCATCAGCATCTATGCATCTACATCTCCGCATCTTCGCACCCTCATTCGTATTCACATTTGTTTGTTTCTCACTACTCTAATCAGTCTATAAATGCTTTTAATGAAGCGCGAGACATGTGCATCTGGTTTCTCGTTACTCTAGTAACTCTGTAGTTAACTAATAATGAAGCGCGCGATACTCTAGCTAGAATTCTGATCTGCATCTGCATCTGTTTTGTTTTTATGTTTTTCAATCATATGTTATTATTGGTTTTGTTATTGTTGTTGTTAGTGGTTATGATGATCCGATTTGAATGATATTATTTTTGTTTTCAAATTTATGACTCTTTTTTTTCTAATTGCAATTTTGGAAATTATTATTGTTGTTTTGGTTTGTTTGTTATATAACTTGTTGTATAGTTGCAGTTGATACTTCATTTGAGAATTTAGCGAGAGCTTCAAATTCATGGTAGAACGCAAAGTAAGTAATCTGAATTTGTTTGACCTAAATCGTTTTTTGTTTTTGAGTTGGTTGAAAGATGACATCGTTTTTCATCTTGTTCATGTTCTAGTTTTTATATTTCACATACTAGGATGATATTGGAGACGGGACTTGAATCTTTACCAACAAAATTTATACACGAGCTACAAAAGAGCAAAACAATTTATTTTTTTGACCATTTAATTTAATTCTTATATTATTTTGTTCTTTCCACATTCTAATATTTTTTGTTATTTTTTCTAATTTTACTATTTAGACAACATTTTCTTTTGTTATTTTTTAAATGTACTTTTGAGTTTGTTATCATTGTCTTAATATAGGTTGGACATTGTTTTTTAGATGTGGTGGCGGTATAAGGTGTTGATGTTTTCTTGGAGAATACAAATGACCGAGAACATGATTCCATCGTATCACTAAGGTATTTTTTTTGTCACCAGTGAAGTAATCAGAGATAAAAAGAAAGATTTGCACATGGTTTTCATTGATTTGGAGAAGGCGTATGATAAAGTGCCAAGAGAGGTACTTTGGTGGGCTTTAGTAAAGTAAGGCGTTTCAAAGAAATATATTGATATTATCAAGGACATGTATAATGGAGTTAGTACTAGTGTACGGACAAGTGTTGGGAAGACAGAAGAGTTCCCTATCACGATTGGAGTGCATCAAGGCTCTGCACTTAGTCCCTTTCTCTTTGCCCTGATAATGGATGAAGTGACGAGGTCAATCCAAGATGCTATTCCATGGTGTATGTTGTTTGCAGATGATATTGTGCTGATTGATGAGACAAAAGAAGGTGTTGAAAATAAATTGGAGTTGTGGAGACGCACTTTGGAATCTCGAGGTTTTAGGTTAAGCAGAAGCAAAACTGAATATATGGAGTGTAAATTTAGCAAAGTTGGAAGCAGAGAGGCAGGAGTGATCACATTCGATGGAAAGATTGTCCAAGCTTCCGAGTTCTTTCGCTATCTTGGATCTATTATCCAAAAAGATGGAGAATTGGATGGAGATGTGGCTCATAGGATTAAAGCAGGTTGGTTGAAGTGGAAGAGTGCCACAGGGTTTCTTTGTGATCGTGGCATGCCAAATAGATTAAAGGGAAAATTCTATCGTACGGCAATTAGGCCTGCACTGCTTTATGGCACTAAATGTTGGGCCGTGAAACAGTGTCATATTCATAAGATGAATGTAGCGGAGATGCGTATGCTACGATGGATGTGTGGGCATACAAGAAATGATCGATTGAGAAATGAGGTGATCAGGGGTAAAGTAGGAGTTGCGCCCATTGAGGATAAAATGAGGGAGCATCGTCTAAGGTGGTTTGGTCATGTGAGACGGAGACCGAGTGATGCACCGGTTAGGAGGCCTGAAGAGTGGAGAAGTGATAAAATGGCGAGGGGTAGGGGAAGACCCAAGCAAACTTGGATTAAGGTGATTGAAAATGATATGAGTTTACTCGGAGTGGATGAAGATGTGGCGTTGAAGAGGCCGGAGTGGAGGGCGAAAATTCATGTGAATGATGGGGGTTGATCGTACTTTTTATTATTATTATTTATTTATGTTATTTTATTTTCTCCATCTTTTTCCTCTCTTTCTCTCTCTCTCTCTCTCTCTCTCTCTCTCTCTCTCTCTCTCTCTCTCTCTCTCTTTCTCTCTCTCTCTCTTCCTTTTATCACGATGACATATGAGGATTCATGTTAGCCGACCCCAAATTATTTTGGGACTAAGGCTTTGTTGTTGTTGTTGTTGAAGTAATCAGAGTACAAAGAAAAAGAATTTCACTTACCACCAGTTTGTTAGAGATTACCATTTATTATCCGTATCTCATTTTTAGTTTATATCACAGCTTGAATTTCATTGAGCGCAGGGCGAGAATCTATGCCGACAAAATGAATACGGTATTTTTAATGTTTTTATTTTTGTTTTTAGTTTTAGTTTTAGCATTTGAATTTGTCTCCATTTGCATGTGTCTCTGTGTTCGCATCTGCATCTGCCCCGCATCTGTGTCTGCGTCTCTCTATCCGCATCTCATCTCCATCTGCATGTGCATCCGCATCTCCGCATCCGCATCCGCATTCACATCCGCATCTGCATGTGCATTCACTTCTCCGCACGTGCATCCGCACCGGCATCTACGCATCCGCATCCGCATGTGCATCCTCATCTACGCATCCGCACCGACATCTCCGCATTCGCATCCCTGCATATGCATCCGCATCTCTGCATCAGCATCTATGCATCTATATCTCCGCATCTTCTCACCCTCATTCATATTCACATTTGTTTGTTTCTTACTACTCTAATCAGTCTATAAATGCTTTTAATGAAGCGCGAGACATGTGCATCTGCATCTGGTTTCTCGTTACTCTAGTAACTCTGTAGTCAACTTATAACAGTGGCGGACCCAAGAATTTTTTTGAAGGGGGGCAAAATTATTTTTGTTAGTATAAGGGGGCAAGAAACTAATTTAGTGTATTTTTTCCTTCACTGAAAGGGGGGCAAATATTAATTTATTACACTAACTAATTTAAAAATAACAAAAATTGCACTAGTAAAAAAATATTTTTTTTAGCAAACGGGGGCCGCGGCCCCCTTACCCCATAGGGTAGGTCCGCCAGTGACTAATAATGAAGCGCGCGATACTCTAGCTAGAATTCTGATCTGCATCTGCATCTGTTTTGTTTTTATGTTTCTCAATCATATGTTATTATTGGTTTTGTTATTGTTGTTGTTAGTGGTTATGATGATCCGATTTGAATGATATTATTTTTGTTTTCAAATTTATGACTCCTTTTTTTCTAATTGCAATTTTGGAAATTATTATTGTTGTTTTGGTTTGTTTGTTACATAACTTGTTGTATAGTTGCAGTTGATACTTCCTTTGAGAATTTAGCGAGAGCTTCAAATTCATGGTAGAACGCAAAGTAAGTAATCTGAATTTGTTTGACCTAAATCGTTTTTTGTTTTTGAGTTGGTTGAAAGATGACATCTTTTTTCATCTTGTTCATGTTCTAGTTTTTATATTTCACATACTAGGATGATATTGGAGACGCGACTTGAATCTTTACCAACAAAATTTATACACGAGCTACAAAAGAGTGGTAAAACAATTTATTTTTTTGACCATTTAATTTAATTCTTATATTATTTTGTTCTTTTCACATTCTAATATTTTTTGTTATTTTTTCTAATTTTACTATTTAGACAACATTTTCTTTTGTTATTTTTAAATGTACTTTTGAGTTTGTTATCGTTGTCTTAATATAGGTTGGACATTGTTTTTTAGATGTGGTGGCGGTATAAGCTGCTAATGTTTTCTTGGAGAATACAAATGACCGAGAACATGATTCCATCGTATCACTAAGGTATTTTTATTTGTCACCAGTGAAGTAATCAGAGTACAAAGAAAAAGAATTTCACTTACCACCAGTTTGTTAGAGATTACCATTTATTATCCGTATCTCATTTTTAGTTTATATCACAGCTTGAATTTCATTGAGCGCAGGGCGATAATCTATGCCGACAAAATGAATACGGTATTTTTAATGTTTTTATTTTTGTTTTTAGTTTTAGTTTTAGCATTTGAATTTGTCTCCATCTGCATGTGTCTCTGTGTTCGCATCTGCATCTGCATCTGCCCCGCATCTGTGTCTGCATCTCTCCATCCGCATCTCATCTCCATCTGCATGTGCATCCGCATCTCCGCATCCGCATCCGCATTCACATCCGCATCTGCATGTGCATTCACTTCTCCGCATGTGCATCCGCACCGGCATCTACGCATCCGCATCCGCATGTGCATCCTCATCTCCGCATCCGCACCGACATCTCCGCATTCGCGTCCCTGCATATGCATCCGCATCTCTGCATCAGCATCTATGCATCTACATCTCCGCATCTTCTCACCCTCATTCATATTCACATTTGTTTGTTTCTTACTACTCTAATCAGTCTATAAATGCTTTTAATGAAGCGCGAGACATGTGCATCTGCATCTTGTTTCTCGTTACTCTAGTAACTCTGTAGTCAACTAATAATGAAGCGCGCGATACTCTAGCCAGAATTCTGATCTGCATCTGCATCTGTTTTTTTTTTTATGTTTCTCAATCATATGTTATTATTGGTTTTGTTATTGTTGTTGTTAGTGGTTATGATGATCCGATTTGAATGATACTACCTCCGTCCCAGCTCAATGTGCACACTTACCTTTTAAGTGGGTGTCGTTGATATGTGCACAATCCAAAAAAGGAAAGTTTTTTATTACTTTTATAATCTTCCACTCATCCTCTCTCTTCCTCCCAACCACTCATTATTCTCCACTCATTCTCTTTCTTCCTCCCAACCACTCATTATTCTCCACTCACAATACTTTTGAATATAAATACTCTCTCCTTAAATCTTGTGCCCAACAGTAAACGTGCGCATTGAGTTGGGACGGAGGTAGTATTATTTTTGTTTTCAAATTTATATGACTTTTATTTTTTCTAATTGCAATTTTGGAAATTATATTGTTGTTTTGGTTTGTTTGTTATATAACTTGTTGTATAGTTGCAATTGATACTTCCTTTGAGAATTTAGCGAGAGCTTCAAATTCATGGTAGCACACAAAGTAAGTAATCTGAATTTGTTTGACCTAAATCGTTTTTGTTTTCGAGTTGGTTGAAAGATGACATCTTTTTTCATCTTGTTCACATTCTTGTTTCTATGCATCTACATCTCCGCATCCGCAACCGTATCTGCATCTGTTTGTTTCCCACCACTCTAATCAGTCTATTAATGTTTTTAATCAAGCACAAGACACTACATCCACATTTGTATGTAGTTTCTTGTTGCTCTAGTTACTCTGTAGTCAGTTAGTAATTGCAATTTTGGTAGTTATATTGTTGTTTTGGTTTGTTTGCTATATGTTGTTCACATTCTAGTTTTTATCTTTCATATACGTGGATGATATTGAAGATGGGGCCGGCATCTTTACCAACAAAATTTATATAGGAGCTGCAAAAGAGTCGAAAAAATCAATTTTTGTTTCACCATTTAATTGAATTCTTATATTATCTTGTTCTTTCCACTTTCTAATATTTTTGTTATTTTTTCTTAATTTACTATTTAGACAACATTTGTTTGTTTGTTTATTGTTATTCTTTAAATGTATATTTGAGTTTTTTTATCGTTGTTTTAACATAGGTTGGACAACTTCTTCTTCTTTTTTTTTTTTTTTTTTTTTTTTTTCCGTTTTAGATGTGGTGGCGGTATAAGTGGTCCATGTTTTCTTGGATTATTAAAAGGAACAAGAGCATCGATTCCCTCATCACTAATGTATTTTTGATGTCACCAATGAAATAATCTGACAAAAAATAGAATTTACTTTTACCAAGTATACTAAAGATTACCATTTATTATCTGTACCACATTTCTAGTTTATATCACAACTAGGATTTCATTGGGCGCATCGAGAATCTATGACGACAAAATGAATAAAGCATTTTTATTTTTGTGTTTTTGTTTTTCGTTTTAGTTATTGCACATGCATGTGTCTCCATGTGCATGTGTCTAAGTCTCCGCATCTGCATCTCCGTCCCACATATGTATCTCCGCATCCGCCTCCGCATCTGCATCTACATCAGCGCATCCGTATCTCTGCTTCGCATTCACGCCCGCATCTATGCATCCGCATCCAATTATCCCAATCTGCATCTATGCATCTTCATCTCCGCATCTTCATCCGTATTCGCATCTGTTTGCTTCCCACTACTCTAATCAGTCTATAATGTTTTTAATGAAGCGCGAGACACTGCATTTGCATTTGCATCTGCATCTCCATCTCCATGTAGTTTCTCTGCATCTCCATGTAGTTTCTCGTTGCTCTAGTTATTCTGTATTAATAATGAAGCGTGCGACACTCTGGCTAGAAATATGCATCTGCATCTGTTTTGTTTTTATATTTTAAATTATATGTTATTATTGCTTTTGTTGTTGTTGTTAGTGGTTATGATGATCCAACTTGAATGATATTGTTTTCAGATTTATATGACTGCTATTTTTTTCTAATCGCAACGTTGGAAATTATTATTGTTTTTTTGGTTTGTGTGATATATAACTTGTTGTATAGATGCAGTTGATACTTTCTTTGAGAATTTGAATTACCAAGAGCTTCAAATCTATGATAGCATACAAAAATAAGTAATCTGAATTTGTTTTACCCTAGGTCGTTTTTTTTACGAGGTTGTTGAAAGATGACATTTGTTTTCATCTTGTTCATATTCTAGTTTTTATGTTTCACATATTTGTATGATATTGAAGAAGGGGTTGAAATCTTTACCAACAAAATTTATACCCGAGCTACAAAAGAGTCGGGTAAAACAATTTTTGTTTCACCATTTAATTGAATTCTTATACTCCCTCTGTCCCAGAAAGATAGTCCAATTTTGAATTTTAATGGTCAACAAAAATAGAATTTGACCAAACATTAGTGTCAAGTTAATGATCACAATGAAATTCTAAAAAATGTTATTGATAAATCACTTAATGATTTATCAATTACAAATTTTGGAATTTCACTAGAATGATTAGATCGTTGTCAATGGTTGGTCAAATTTTATTTTTGTTGACCATTAAAAGTCAAAATGAGACTATCTTTCTGGGACAGAGGGAGTATTATCTCGTTCTTTCCACATTCTAATATTTTTGTTATTTTTTCCAATTTTACTGTTTAGACATCATTTGTTTATTTTTTATTGTTATGTTTTAAATGTATATTTAAGTTTGTTCTCGTTGTCTTAATATAGGTTGGACAACTTTTTTTTTTTTGTTTTACTAGTGTTGGCGGTATAAGCGGTTGATATTTTTTGGAGAATTCAAAGGAGTAAGAGCATCGATTCCATCATATCACTAAGGTATTTATGATGTCACTAATGAAGTGTTCTTACAAAAAAAATAGAATTTTACTTTTGTCAATTTGTTAAAGATTACCATTTATTATCCGTACCACATGTCTAGTTTATAACACAACTTGGATTTCATTAGGCGCAGAACAAGAATCTATGCCGACAAATGAATATGGTATATTTTTTTTAGTTTTATTTTTTCCATCTGCATGTGTCTCCATCTGCATGTGTCTATGTGTCCGCATCTGCATCTCCGCATTTGCATCCCCATGTGCATTTGCGTCAGCATCTCAGCATCTCAGCATCCGCATCCGCATCCGCATCTCAGCATCTGCATCTGCAGTTTTTGCATCTCTGCATCTGCAGTTTTTGCATCTCCTAATCTGCATCTATACATTTGCATCTCCGCATCTGCATCCATAACTGTATTCACATCTGTTTGTTCCTCACTACTCTAATCAGCCTATAAATGCTTTAATGAAACGCGAGACACTTAAGCTAGCATCTGCATCTTTCTGCATGTAGTTTCTCGCTGCTCTAGTTACTATGTAGTGAGTCTATAACTGCTAATAATGAAGTGCTCGACACTCTACTTTGTGGGTACGTGAAACTCGGGATTGTAGCAAGGAATCATCAACGCCCCTTAGCCTAGTCTATATCCATAGCTGGGCAAGAAAAAAAGGGCCTGAGACTTCAACAAACTTTCCGGAGCAGAAGGAGTATTATGAAAGATGACTCTATGAGTTCAAGTATAAATAGAGCTAAAGGGTTCTATACTTTAGGCAAGAACGAATTCTTGAGCTTTGCGTTAAACTTGACATATGCCTTGTGTCCAACCTCCATTCAGTGCCTTACTCGGAAACTAGACAAGTGGTTGTGAGTATGAAAAGGGAGATATGATTTGCTGGTGGGGACCACAGTTAAGTATGAGTATGACAAGTGGGATGGTAAATATAGTAATGATGAAAGTTGTCCATTTTAAGAATGTGTGACTTATCAATGGGACACCCAAAAGGGAAATTTGTGCACATTTTATGGGACGGAGGGAGTACATGTATAAATATTTTATTTTTTTCCTTTTCTTTTGAGATGGAGAGTATTACAACATTAAGAGGAGGGACTTGGTTATTTTGTAGTCTCCACTCCCAATTCTTTCTTCAACCCACCTCTCATTGTTGCTCTCTAAAACTTAGGGGAACGTGTGTTTGCTGTAGTTTTTGTAAACATTAGTCCGGATCCCGTCCCCTTAGTCAACCCGTGTGTATCTCAGTGTATAGATAGGAAGATTGTTGAGATTTCCTAGTTTCAAATATTAGGCATAATATCCCTACATTATAGCTAGGATCACTACAGAATATATTATTCTTGTATAGCAAGATTAGGACTCTTGTATAATCTCTACATATACCACACATTGTGAATAAACAAACTCATCGAGGAAATTAATCCCTCTGCCAGTCATCTTCTTCCTTCAACCCTTTCACCATACTAACCCTAGTTGGTGATTGTCTTATATGGTATCAGTTACCTTTCACTGAGCCATGGACACTACTCTCAAACCTCTTCCTCTAAATCTTAACATACAATCATACCTTGGTCATGGACATCTCACTAACGACAATTACATGAATTGGCGTTCCATCTATGACTCGGTCCTCACCACTCATGACATTCTCTTCACCATTGAAGACACCCCGTTATCTTCGGCCAAGCTTTCGGATGGTAAGGACAATCCAGCCCTTCCCTATCACAAACAGGCGTCTAGCCTTGTTTTAGGCTGGATCAAGGCTACCGTCTCGGCCAAGATCCAAGCCCGTATCAATCCCTGCACCACCGCTTTTGAAGCATGGACGCTCCTTGAAAAGAGGTTTGGAGGTAAATCTCGCATTCACATTCAGAAACTCAAATCTGAATTAAATGCCCTAGCCAAGACCCCTGAACTCTCAATTGATGACTATTTTCAAAAGGTCATCACTCTATCGGATTCCCTTGCTAAAGCCGGAGAGGTCATCTCTGATGATGACTTACAACAACGTATTGTCGCGGGTTTAGGTCCGACGTTCAAAGAATTCATCACGTCTCAGAATAATCATCCGGCCTCTAGCCTCGATGATCTTCAGGATCTGTTGCTACAAGAGGAAGACCTTCTCTCCAAATTTAGCACGGTGTCTCTCAATCCCACTAGTGCTCTTATGGCCGACATTGGCTCGTCTAGACAGCCCGTTTCCTTCAACACCACTGGCAATGGGTATTCTCCAAACCATCAAGGCCGCGGTCGGGGCTCTCCTAGGGGTCGCGGTGGCAGAAACAACAACAACCGTAACCGTGGTGGACGTGGCGGCCGTGGTATTCTGCCTACTCCAGTCACTCCACCTCAACACAACCCGAGCCCCTCCTATGGCCAGTTTTGTTTCAAGTTGGATCATACGGCTCCTCACTGTCCAGACCGTGGTAACTTTGCTCTCTATAGCCATCATAGTCCGGCCTATTCTGCTCCTTCTCCTCCAGGTTCATCGTCCATGGCTGTTCTAGATTCCGGGGCAACCGATCATATGACCTCGTCTCCTGACAATCTTCATTATCCCACTCCATACACAGGTATCGATTCGGTAACCATGGCAAATGGTACTCGAATTCCCATTACTTCTGTTGGTCATTCTTCCTTTTCTTCTGGTCATCATAATTTTGTCCTTCGTAATGTGCTATGTGTTCCCCAATTACATAAGTCACTTATTTCAATTCGTCGTTTTTCATTAGATAACAATTGTTTCTTTGAACTTGACGGTTTTGGTTTTCGTGTGAAGGACAACATCACGAAGCAGATCATTCTCTCTGGCAGTAATTCTCATGGATTATACACCCTCCGCTTTGATTCTTCCGCTCGCGTCAGTCCTCTTGCTCTCATTGGCGAACGTTCATCCGCTTCAACTTGGCATGCTCGACTCGGTCACCCTTCCATTCAGGTTTTTAAACAGTTAGTCAATAAAGCACATCTACCAATTAGTGGCAAGATTGCTCCGTCTTTTTGTCATATTTGTCCTCTAGGAAAGTCAAGTCAATTACCGTTTGTGTCTCGTAGTTTTCATGCTCAAGAACCTTTAGCATTATTACATCTTGATGTATGGGGTCCTTCCCCAATAACTTCTAATAATGGATATCGGTTTTATTTAAGTATTGTCGATGACTTTTCTCGATATGTTTGGTTGTTTCCGTTATTTCGCAAATCAGATGTATTGGATGTTTTTTCTTCCTTTAAACTCCAAATTGAAAATCAATTAAGTCTGAAAATAGCGGCCATTCACACTATTAAAACCATTCAAACCGATGGGGGCGGTGAGTTCATAAATCGTCAATTTTCTCTCTTCTTACGTCATCATGGCATTCGCCATCAATCCACATGCCCATACACACCTCAACAAAATGGTACGGTTGAGCGAAAACATAGACATATAGTCGACATGGGTCTCTGTCTTCTTTCCAAATCTGGGGTTCCTCAAAAATATTGGCTTGAGGCATTTAATACATCGGTGTATCTCATCAACCGACTTCCCATGCGCCTCTTAGGTTACATTTCACCTCATCAAAAATTACTCAAAAGTTCTCCGGACTGCACCTTTCTTAAAACTTTTGGGTGTTTGTGCTTTCCTCACCTTGTACCATATAATTCTCATAAACTCATGCCAAAATCCACACCATGTGTGTTTCTTGGCTACGACAACATGAGAAAAGGATACCGATGTCTTGACAACTCTACCGGACGACTCTATATTTCTCGCCTTGTCTTGTTTGACGAAAACACTTTTCCTTTGTTTTCTAGTCAATCTACAGGCAATCTCCAAGGTACCAGCTCTTCTGCTACATGCCCAGCTCTGCACTCTTCGGGCCCATGCCTTGCTCACCCTCCGGGTCCAGACTCTCCTCTAGTCCAGTCCGCTGCACCATCTGCCCGGCCCACTCAGTTGGCATCCCCCTTTGTTGAGCCCACGGTTACCACATACTCATCGAGTGGGCCGCCCTCCTCAAGGCCCAGCAACCAACAAGCAGCCCAGCCCGAGTCTTCTTCACATGGACTGCCAGACTCCCCTCTCCAGTCTGAACCTCGTCACAGCCCAGTTCTGGACACACCGAGCAGTCCCATGGGCCATCCTATGATAACCCGATCTAAAGCAGGCATTTTCCGGCCTCAGCACATTGCTGACTTATCCACGAGGTACCCTCTCCCTCTTGCTCTCTTAGCTACAACTCAGACCTCGCCAGACTTTGAACCAAAAACACTCAAGCAAGCCTCCCCGCTACCTCATTGGCAAGCTGCAATGAATGAGGAGTTATCCGCTATGCACAAAAATGGGACTTGGTCATTGGTTCCTAAACAGTCTTCTATGTATATTGTGGGTAGTAAATGGATCTTCAAAGTGAAACGGCAATCGGATGGGTCAATCGATCGATATAAAGCACGCCTAGTTGCTCAAGGTTTCACTCAACAGGAAGGCATTGACTGCGACGAAACGTTTAGTCCCGTACTCAAGCCTCCTACAATTCGGACTATTCTCTCCCTGGCACATTCCCAATCTTGGCCTATTCAACAACTCGACGTCCGAAATGCGTTTCTTAATGGCATTTTACGAGAAGAAGTCTACATGGCTCAGCCTCCCGGATTTATCCACTCGGATTTTCCTCACCATGTCTGTCGCCTGCATAAAGCTATTTACGGTCTCAAACAATCCCCCCGAGCATGGTTTCAGCGACTACATGACTTTCTTCTCTCTCTTGGATTCTTCAATAGTCGTTCCGACAGCTCATTATTCATTAGACACAAGGGCACTTCAATCATTGCCATTCTCGTCTACGTCGACGACTTCATCATCACTGGTTCCTCTCCTTCTGAAGTAACAACTGTGATTGACGACATATGTGCCAAGTTTGACAGCCGCCGACTTGGTCGACTTGGGTTTTTTTCTGGGAATTGAAACTCATTACTCCACAACCTCCTTAATCCTTAGTCAAGCCAAATATGCATCAGATCCTCTTCATAAGTTCCATATGGATGGTAGTAAACCATCCTCCACACCGTTACAAGCAGGTACTCACCTCTCGGCTCTTGATGGAGACCCTCTCTCGGATGTTACCACGTATCGGAGTATGGTAGGTGGTCTTCAATACCTTACTTTGACCCGTCCAGACATTTCTTTTGCGGTTAATCAGGTGTGTCAATTTATGCATTCTCCCCGCACAACTCACTTGATTACCGTCAAACTTATTCTTCGTTACATCAAAGGGTCGCTGTACATGGGACTTCACTTCTCACGGTCTACGGACATGTCTGTCCGTGCTTTCTCTGATTCGGATTGGGCAGGTTCTTCTGATGACCGACGGTCTACTACTGGCGCCTGCATCTTTATTGGTCCTAACCTAGTTGCATGGACGGCCAAGAAACAAACCACTGTTGCCCGCTCCAGCAGCGAAGCCGAGTACCGTGCCTTAGCCACTGCGGCATCCGAACTTCGTTGGTTTGCCTTCTTATTTCGTGAGTTGGGAATCTTCCTATCATCATCGCATTTATTTTGTGATAATATCTCGGCACTCCACATGGCCCGTAACCCAGTGTTTCACGCTCGTACTCGTCATGTGGAAATTGATCTTCATTTTGTTCGCGATCTTCATCAGCGTGGGTTTCTCCGCCTGTCCTATGTCGCCACTGCCGACCAAGTCGCTGACATATTCACCAAAGGACTAGCTCGTCCTCGTCTTGATCTCTTATCGTCCAAGCTGCAGCTAGCTTCTGTACCGCTTTGCTTGAGGGGGGGGGGTGTAAACATTAGTCCGGATCCCGTCCCCATAGTCAACCCGTGTGTATCTCAGTGTATAGATAGGAAGATTGTTGAGATTTCCTAGTTTCAAATATTAGGCATAATATCCCTACATTATAGCTAGGATCACTACAGAATATATTATTCTTGTATAGCAAGATTAGGACTCTTGTATAATCTCTACATATACCACACATTGTGAATAAACAAACTCATCGAGGAAATTAATCCCTCTGCCAGTCATCTTCTTCCTTCAACCCTTTCACCATACTAACCCTAGTAGGTGATTGTCTTATAGTTTTTACCCAGTAAAAGAAATGTCCAAGTTCTGGATTGGAAAGATGACATGTTTTAAATTTAATTGTCGTTGTGAAACTGGATACACTATACTGTAAGTGCAGATGCTGAAGTTCTAGGTTCGTAAGATTACACGCTTTTCAATTTTTTATGTTGTCATAGTGAAATTGGATTCACTATACTGTTCGAATACGATCCTTACATTCTGCAATAACTTCAGCCAAGGTTTAGATGTTGTTTCATTTTGTAAAGGCTTGACATGAGCAGGGAAGAAGTGGAAATCTGGTGCAAAAGCTACTTCTATGCTCATTATAGACGGTTTGCTGTTCTTCTGCACGTTGGCGATTCATGTCCGGTAATTAGCCTAACCAATGGAAGACTTACTTTTGGTTTTCATTACTGCAAATAACCTCTATATGTGATTGATGAAACTTGTGAAATCAGAAGCGTAAGCCAATTCTCACAGATATTCACGTCTACACAGGCTCATCAGTAACTGCTTGCTTATATGCTGGTTGGTGTAGTGCCCTTATGCAAAGAGGCTATGACAGAAACTATGCAACACGTACTCCTGTGCATCAGCATAGGCCAGGTACCAATTCATAGCAACTGGCACTTCTGATTTACTCCCTCCCTCCCAAAATGAATGTCCAAATTTGTTTTTTTTTTTGACATTCATTTTGGGACGGAGGTAGTACTTAATATTAGCTCTCCCAAAGACACTTTGAGTACCAATATCTAAGGCCAAATTACGTTTATCCCCCCAAAGTATCCAAACAATCCCACTTTGTACCCTCGTTTGAAAAGTCGGTCTGTTTGGTACCAAATGTTTAAATTATCCCACTTACCACCCTGGCACTAACGGAAGTTAGCGGAAAACAGCCATGTGAAGTGCACATGACCATTTATGTGTGCAATTACTTGCATACCCTCACATGAGCCAGTGAATACATAGAAAAGAAAAAGAAAAAAAGTAACCGAAATAAGGAAAAAAGACCTCCCACGTCAAATTAACTCACGTGCCCACTACCTCATCGGCCTCCAACCAACACCCCCTCCGACGATCTGCTTCCCTGCCTTCCTTTTTTTCACTGTAATCAACAATCACTTTGGAAATCAATTTCAACTAGATTTCAATTTTCAATTTTCGAGATTTAGGTTTGCTTTTCAATTTTGGATCTTTAAAGTTGAAGGATTTCGAACTGAAAACTTTGGGTATGAATGATCGTCAAAATCAAAAGCATGAACAAGAAGAGGAAGATTTGGTTTTTGAAAATATGTTTGAAGGATTTTTTTGCTGTAAATCTCCCTTTCTTTCTTCTTTAAGGATTTCGATTTTCAATCTTTGATTTGGTCTGCAAAACCTTGACATCCGTTTTTGATTTCGCTTGACCTAGGATGTGAAGTTTTGAAATCTGGGTTTGCAAATTTAGTATGAAAAGAAGAGGAAGATTTGGGTTTAGATGGCTGAAAACACTACAAGAAAAACCCCTTTTCGAGGCATTCAACTATGCCACCAATTCCCTTTACAGTGGCACTTTTAGGGCAGTGGCATTACATAGCCAATGCCACTTCTAAGGGTGCCACGCTAGTTAAAAATGCCACTAGCAACAATATTTAACGTCATTTTACCATGGCACTAGTTACAATTACTGTGTCACTTTGTAATGCCACCATAGCACCCATATATTGTCATTTCATCGTGCCACCAATTATAACTATAATGTCATTTTGTCACGCCACCCTATTGTTGTGGTGGCGTTTATAAAGGCCATTATATTTACATATAATATGAGTTTAAATTTTCTAGTGACAGTAAATAAGTATAATGGCATGTCTAAATGCCACTGATAATACTTTTTATGCTTAAAATAGATATACAAATGCCACTATTTGATTGTTTGTGACATTAAAGATTACCCCTAAATCTATTTTTAATCTATTTCGTGTCATTCACCAATTGCTTCAAAGATCCCCATTTAATGCCCTAAATATTTGAAACCTGAGATGAATAATAAGAGAATTCTTTTTATGTTTATACTAAGTGAAACCTGAGATGAAATTGCAGAAGTGTACGCTACTTGATCATGGCTCATCCCGGAAGTTTGAATATTCCATCAACTGCACTGACAATTATGCCAAAAAAAAAATAAAATGATTTAAGTGAGTATATATCTAATTTCAATCAAATTTGAAACAGCAAAATAACCAATGGACTTCAATATATTATCACTTTCAATCAGTCACAAATACGCAAAACTTTAAACCCTAATCAATGAAGTTTGAGCCCTAAATTGACCATTTAAAATTATAAAATCAGAAACCAGAATTTAGTTGCTGGTTATCATAGAGATATATATATATAGGTTTGAAGACCACTTAGAAGTAAGATGAGACCAAAATTTGAGAGCTGTCATATCTCGTTTGCAAAATTAAGATCAAACAGAGCAGGGCGGAGGCGGACGGAATAGGGCCGGTGCCGCAGATGAGACCGGTTTCAGGTTTCACATGTCGGTGAGATGAGTACGGTGAGAGGGGACATCGTGAGAGTGTAGAGTAACTTCCTGATGCTTGATCAAAGAATGGACGGGAGACTCTCGAGAGAAACAGAGATGAGTATGCGGCTGTGAAAAAGAGGAAAAAATAACCCAAGTCAAAAAGAGAGAAAAATAACCCAAGTGGCTAATTGAGGATATGCCACAAAGAAGTTATACCACTGACACTATCACAAACTTTAATGCCACTAATTTTGTAATTTCATTTATCATTGGAATGACACTAAAAATATTTCTAGTGTCATTTTTCATTCAAATGCCATTGAATTAGACAAGTCCAATGCCACTATAATACAAATGCCACTACATGAATATTTTAGGCATCTACAAGCATAATGCCACTAGGATTGTGCCACTATAAGCCATTTTTCTTGTAGTGAAAGGTTTTGCTTTTTGGCATTGCTTTTGACTTGGGTATTTAGAATTCGATTTTCGATGTGAAGAAATTATCTGGATTTTGCTTGACTCTGTGTATGAAGAACTTGATTTTGAATGGTGGTTCAGGCGGCATGGGTGGTTTTGCATGTTGGTGGCAGTATGGAGAAGAAGACTTGGGACAATACAAGGTTGAATTACATTTAAGCCCTTATAGTTTCGAGTTAAATGACATGGTTACCCCTCATGTGACAAACACATGAGAAGCTCTGTTAGATTTTTTAACACCTGTTTAACGGAGGGTGTAAAGTGGGACGATTTTAAACATTGGGTACCAAACAGACCGACTTTTCAAACTGGGTGCAAAGTGGGATTGGGTGGATACTTTGGGAGGTAAAATCTAATTTGGCCCTTTACAAAATTAAGAAACAAATTAGCAAAGCAAAATCACAATAGATTCTCCCAAATCACCAACAATTCAAAAATCCAAGTAATTTTTACCGAGATGAAAGAAAAAATATTAACCCAGAATCTCAGATCTGGGGAGGGATTCAAGAGATCACATGGATTTGATCTTTGCAATGAATCAGATGAATAAAAGTGATGGTAGTTATGGTATAAATCAAAGATGAAGCGGAGGAGCTTGAAGGTAGCTAGGTGATGGGCTACAATGGGAGTCGGACATGGCAGACTGACGGAAGACGAAGGGAGGACATGGCAGGTAGAAGGAAGGAAAGTCGGAGGTTGGTGGTGATAGAAAGACGAGCTGGGAATGTGAGGTAGGTTGGTGGCTGGGGTTAGGAGGATGAAGAAGGGAGATGGTGGTTATGGAGGAAGAAGAAAGAGGGATGAAATTTTGGGGTGCAATGGAGGGGGGCGAATCTGGAGGAATTAGGGGTTCTCTTTTATCTTTTTCTTTTTTTATCTTTTTTTTTATTTTTTTGGTTAGTTTATTATTTTGGATAAAATACATTTGTTATTGTAAATAATATTTCATAATATCTTTTTTATATACAATAATGATATATAATATCAAAGAGAATAATAAATTAAAGGTTAATTAGAAGTTAACAAGAAAATGACCAAAATACCCTGCACATGGAATGCACATGACTATTTCTCGTTAATTTTCTAACGCCGTTCGGGGTCATAGGTCAAACTGGGATAAATGGCAAATTAGAGGGTTACTTTGGGACAAAATTGGGTTTGGGGTGCAAAGTGAGAATGGGTGGATACTTTGGGGGGTTAAACGTATTTTGGCCTTAAAATTTTTACAAAATTAGTTATGTGCGTGTCATGTAATGGGCGTTTAGGTCTTTTGACTCCAAAATTCAAGGGCTTAAGTGTCATTTAACTATTAAAAACTCTCATGCCTTCATCACCATACAACCACCATGACCACCACCACAAAACAGTCACCATAGTACCGCCACCACCATTCACGGCCATAAACAAATTAAAAAATCATTTTCAGTGTTTCCACTTGAATTGTTCTCAATTCAGACAACGATAACAAGATATAAGTCTCATATTAACACCAAACAAAAATATTTTTCTTTTTCTTATTTTCTTTCCTTTACTTTCTTTTTTCTTTGGTCTTAATTAATAAGTATAATTTTTATTTACTCTCTAGTGTGCTATTTTATTATTGTTTATTTTCTAGTTTTTTAATATAATATAAATATATAAAGTATTTTATTTTTAATTCAAGCACATAGAAATGGTGAGAGAAATAATTAAAGAGAAATAAAAATTCCGCTTAATTTGACCAAAATACCAATCACATGACATGCACATGACTGATTTCGTGAAATTTCTAATGTTCGTTAGGTTTCAGAGTACACATCGTGATATGGGCAAATTGCAAATAAGGGCCTGAAGTTCACCAGGCGTTCGTAGAAGAGGGCCCATTGTTTCAAAACTCGCACATCAGGGCCCAAAAGATAGAAAAAAACTAGCAAATAAGGGGTTTTGACGGAAATGTTAGATTTTTCAGTTAAATTAACATGTGCCGTGCACATGAGGACTTAACTGAAATTAGTTTAACTTTTTAAGGGGTAAACTAGAAATATTAAAGTTTAAGGGACCAAAAGTAACAATTTCTCCAATATATATTCACGAAATTATTTTTTTAAAAAAATATTTCACTAAATTTATTTTTTTATTTTTTATTTTTGGAAAAAAAAACTCTCTAAATTAGTTTTTTAGAGAAATACTTTCACTAAATAATGCACTAAATAAATATATCCAAAAATCAAAATTGCTAACATATTGCAGTAAATTTTTGAAATTTGTTTTATAAAAAATAATATCTCCTCACTAAATTAGTGTTTTTGAGATAAAAACTCAAAAATTATATCTTCCCCCTTTCTCTCTTTAACCAATGTTATCTATATTAAATTTAACTATGTATATTATTATTAGCTTAGGTTGCGTGAGAGGGTGGGTGACACGGGTTTACATAATAGAGAGGGAGGAGATATAATTTTCAAAACAAAAAAAAGGAAAAAAATCGAAATAAAATTAATTTAGTGATTTTTTTTAAAAAAAATAAATGAAATTATTTTTTATAGAATGAGTTTCAAAAATTTAGTGCAATATGTTAGCAATTTTGATTTTAAGATAGATTAATTAAGTACATTATTTAGTGAAAAAATTATAGGAAAAACTAATTTAGAGATTTTTTTTTTCAAAATTAAAAAAAAATAATTTTTTTTTTTTAAATAAATAAATTTAGTGAATTTTTTTTTTAGAAAATAAATAATTTCGTGAATCATACATATATTGGAGAATTTTTTACTTTTAGTCCCTTAAACTTTAATATTTCTAGTTTACCCCTTAAAAAGTTAAATTAATTTCAGTTAAGTCCACATGTGCACGGCACATGTTAATTTAACTGAAAAATCTAACATTTTCGTCAAAAAACCCTTATTTGCTAGTTTTTTCTATCTTTGGGCCCTGATGTGCGAGTTTTGAAACAATGAGCCCTCTTCTACGAACGCCTGGTGAACTTCAGGCCCTTATTTGCAATTTGCCCTTGTGATAATTTTAACGTTGGGTACCAAAGTGAGACAAAATTCGTGTGAGGGTGCAAAGTGAGATTTGGTGTATACTTTGGGGGGTAAAAGTATTTTGGCCTTTTCAATATGAGGTACAAAATGGGATTTGGTGAATATTTTGAGTGGGTGAATATAATTTGGCTGATGGCCAATTAAGTGTTTGAAATTGGGATGCAATATATAAGTTCATATCTTCTGTATCGTATTATGTAGAATGCTCTGTACCACTAGTGATCCAACGGTTCACATTTCTTAGAGTTGACATCATGTTGATATTATCCAAACATGTAAATCATTGGATTACAAGTGGTGCAGAAGATTTCGACTAGAAACAATGCCTCAGCTTCGCAGTTGCAACAGACTTGTTATTCTACTAGTTTTTTTTTTTTTTTTTTTTTTTTTTATTTGTGCAGATGGAGTATACTGTTTGTTACAACTTACAAGGACACAGTATGAATTGTTTCTTGTTTCTTAAAAGCCAAATTAAGAGCAATTATTTTAGAAAGAGGATGAGTTATGACATCTTGAAGCTTGAGGGACACTAACTGGAAAAAATGGTCAATGGGAGAGAGAGAGAAAGAAAGAGAGAGAGAGAGAGAGAGAAAAGGAACTAGTAAAACAAATGTGAGTTCAGATCTCCTATACCACTTTGTGTGCCCTTTCCTGTGCCACAAGTGATCCAACGGCTTGCAGTCATTAAGATTATCATTATGTTGAAAATATCCAAGCATGTAAACGGTTGAGATTATAATGGAACAGGGAGGGGCACACAAAGTGGTACAGGAGATTTGGACTCAACAAATGTTGGGATAATGCTTTTGAATTTGGGACGCCAAGTTAGAGGATTATACAACAGGAGAATTTCGTAATTCCAAGACGGAGCAGGATTGCAATAAGGATTAGTTAGTCCTTTTGGGATAAGGACTTTTGTACTCCTTATTGGTTCATAGTTGGGGAATATTAGTTAGTCCTTTTGGGACAAGGACTTTTGTAATACTTATCAGGAATGAATTATTAATCCTTTAGGGATTAATAAAAGTTATTCTTTATGTCTTCAGGGTTAGGACCTTATTAGTATAAATAGAGGAGTCATCCTAACACAAATTCATACCTCAGAAAATAGAGTGCTCAGAGAGAGATCAATAATTCTAGATCTAGGGATTAGCACAGTCAGGAATTTTGTGACCAAAATTCGTGATAGCATAGATTAGTGTGATCTTGTAAAAGTTTCTCCAGATTGATAATAATATTCTCTCCCCTCCCCGTTGACGTAGCCTAGTTGGTGAACCACGTAAATCTGTGTTCTTGTGATTGCTTGCTTTTCTCATCAAGTCTTGTTTATTGATCTAACAAGTGGTATCAGAGCTCTGGTAACAAGTGGCACCAGAGTTTTAGTTCATGGTTAGAGATTCAGGGATTCCGCTGCAGAGAATGAGAAGATGGGTCAAGGAGCAGATTCGATCGACAAGATCAATTGGAAGAATAGTTTTTCTCTCTGGCAGATCAAGATGAAGGCTTTGTTGATAGACAAATATTTATGGGAACCGTTGGAGATTGCAATCAGGGATCGCAAGGATCCCAAGGGTAAGGCAGTTGACACAGGATCTACCCCTGCGGTAGAATTGTCAGAGAATGACAAACAAACAGCAGCGAAGGAGGCAACAGCGTTGAAGAAGTTAGATCAGAAGGCTCGTGCCAAGATCATCAGACAGTTGGATGATGAGATTCAAACCAATGTTACAGGATCGGACTCTAGAAGTGATTTTTTGTTAAAGTTGGAAGATATGTGCATGACACGTTCATTGACCAACAAGTTATACATGAAGAAGAAGTTATATGATTGTCGCATGACAGAAGGTACTCCCATTAATGATCATCTTGATAGATTTACTTCTGCATTACTTGAACTGCGTAATACAGGAGTTATTGTGGATGACGAGGATGCAGCCTTGCAGATTCTAGTATCTTTACCTATGTCTTATGAACATTATGTCGATTCATGCATAAATCGTAAAGATGGTATTGTAGACACCCCGCCTTGGACCACTCACCCCGATTGCACATTTGATTTTGTGTTTCTCTTTATTTTAAGAGGGTGATCTTCACGTTTCACTACCTCAGTAAGGAAAGCACACTCAACATGGAGATCAAAATCGCAAGTAGCATAATGATAGTTAGAATTTGACCCATCTCCCCTACAAGCATTGCAAATGAAACCATTGCTTTGGTAAGGAGGGGTCGAGAAAGGGGTAAGTGGGTGACTTGGATGTGATTTGTGTAGAAGAGTTATTTCTTTTTCAAGTTTGCTTGAATCGGATGGTTCCTTATTCGTGGTGTAGGGCCCATTTGGATTGATAAAACTTGATGTTTGATTCGGTTGGGAAAGATTTTGTGGTGATGAGTTGGTATTATAAGCGCAATGGATGTGGAGGTCAAATTCACAAGTGGAACAGGTGTAGGAAAAGCCAGTTCCAATTAGGGTGCAGGTATTGCAGGAGAAAGAAGTGGAGGGGTAAGTTGGATATGGGACTAAAGTTAAAGGGTGCGAAGGGTCAGATGGGTGATGGAGGGCACGCGTAGCAAGGTAGCAATTTAATAACTCTAACCAGGCATATGTTACATGCACCATGTTGACACCGTTAAACATGTTGACGCTGTTAATCATGCTGCTTCTCGTAAATCATAAGTTTGAATTGACGAACTTTCACCATCTTTTATTTGCAAAAACAAGTTTGATAATTGATGTCCATGCCCTAATTAATGAAGTTCCTGAGTTTCAAATGGTTTATTTATTTGAACACCACTTAACCCCTAATAAAAGTGGCCACATAAATCATACGTATATGTATCGCGTAACCACAGACTATCTCTTGTTGGCAGATATTCATGGACGATAAGAACTAACACAAAACTAAAAATCTGGTACCACTTGTAAGAATCGCAAGGTAGTAATATGGATTTTAAGGGAAAATAAAAGTGCAATTTTTTTGTATTGGTGTAGATCAGAATACTAAATTTTGTGTTTTCTCAACTCATATTTTGTACCAAAACTAATTCTTGAACCATCATGTCTTTTGACATTCCTAGCATACACATTAGTCAACCCAGTTTTATTTCATAGTTGGACTACCATATTCTTTTTTAGCATCCAATTTTATTTTAATAAAAATTAAACCAGCAAATACAACAAATGACTTTCATCAAGTACAACACCTTAAAAATCAACAAAAACAACAGAAATGAATTCGTTAATAACGGGCATGTTATCGATAAACCATGCACAAACAATTTCCGCAGTAATTAGAATTGGAATGCATAATTAATTTTGCGAACTTCAAATTTCTCTAGACATCAGCCTATTGACTGGATCCCACTTAGCAGCAATTTGAGTTGCTGCAAGTCGGTCAGCGAGTTCCTCAGCATTACATCCTTTAGCATCCACACACTCTGCGTGACAACCAAAATCGCATCTTTTGCAATAATAAAACCAGCAAATCTTAGGCACAAACGAGTGACATACGTTACATTCAAAATGATGCTCTTTTGATTGGACCGGGCTAGAGAAAATAAGTTGAAGTGAGTGTCGATGATCTTCACGTTTCACTATCTCAGAAAGGGAAGCGCACTTATCATGGAGACTAAACTTGCAAGTAGCACAATGATAGGTAGAACTCAAGCCATACCCTTTACAAGCATGGCAAGTGAATTCGTTGTATTCGTTAGGAGGCGTTAAGACAAGAGTAAGAGGGTGACTTGGATGGGATTTATGTAAGATTTGACCGCGAGTTTCTTTCTTAAATTTGCTCGATTAATCTGAGGATTCATAATTTGTTGTCTGAAAATGACTTGAACTTGATGTCTGAAAGTGACCTCCACATTGGACGTGGAGGTCAAATTCACAATGGGAACAGCAGTAGGAAAAGCCAGTTCCGATTAGGGTACAAATATTGCAGTAGAAAGAGTTGGAGGGGTAAGTTGGAGATTGGACTAAAGTCAACGGATGAGAAGGGTGAGAGGGGTGTAGAAGGGAGCGGGGCGCACGGTAGCAGCTTTCATGAAGAAAGAAATTGCATTTCCAGCACGCGTAGATGGTGCCATTAATGGCTGTTGAGTTGCAGCCTGAGCATGTGATTAGTGTAGTTTGGGGAACCTGGTAGGGATGTAGGTTGTGCCTGTGGCTGAAATGCTTGTACCCTTCCATCTTTCTCGATCTCGTCTATCTCTCTCTCTCCCCCAAACATGGTGTATGCTCTAAAGTTAGTCATAGATAAAGGAACAAGAATTTACTAAGCTACACACAAGTGTTGCAAGTTGGAAGCATTGACTTTTGGAATTTGGTGATAATGGATGCTCTATAATTCCATGTGAGGTTCCTTAATGATAAGCTATGTTCATGGTTGACTTTTAATATGTACGAACATTACCGAAGTCCTCACATGCTAATTTCCATAATATGTTGCTCCTTTGAACGTGCTGCATACTCCCTCCGTCCCATAACAAATTCTCTACCCGTTTATGTACAGCGTGCACTTGGTATTGTTCTGGTCGATCTTACTTGTATCTGTACATCTTGCACTAGTTGTTTGATGTATTTAGCTGCTAGATGACTTATTCCTGGACCATGACATGAGCTAGCTTTATAAAATTTTCGGTGTGGAATCATGATTAACAATAATGAACATTTGGGATAATATACATTATATATTTATCATATTATATCTGTCAACAAGCCATATATAATATTGCAAGCCTTGCTAGCTAGGTTCATCGAATTCATCCTCCAAATTGAGAATCTTTGACATTATGGATTTCATCTACATCTTCATCATCTCACATACACTGTTTAACTATGCCAAAGTATGTATGCAGCGCGTTCAAAGGAGCCACAGATTATTGAATTGGTATTATGCTGTGGGCCTTAGAGAGCGACATCAGCACACAGGACTTTCGTACCATTCGTACAATAAATATTAAAAAGTCAATGACCCTTATCTTTGTTGGGGTGTCAACCCAAGTCCCACATCGGCAATTGAATGAAGAATTGCATAGTATATAAAGGTGTTCACACACTCCATTAGTATGAAGCCTTTTGGGAGTTGACCAAAAAACAAATCCGTGCGGGCTGGGCCCCTTTAAGGAACCTCACATGAGATTATAGAGCATCTATTTCCAGAAGTCAATGCTAATCTTAATTTTTAATCTTTACATATGCAACTTGCCAAAAACTTGTTGAACCTCTTGCTCCTTTAGCCTTTATCTATGACAACTTTGGAAATGTAGACACCAAATTGTGAGAGAAGAGATCGAGAAAGATGGAAGGGTACAAGCATTTCAGCCACACGCACAACCTTAATCACCACCATGTTCCCCAAGGTACACAATTCACATGCTCAGGCTGCGAATCAACAGCCGTTAATGGCACCATCTACGCTTGCTGGCAATGCAATTTCTTTCTTCATGAAAACTGCTACCACGCTACTCGTTCGCTCCAACATCCATCTCACCCTTCTCACCCTTTAACTTTACTCCCATTTCCAACTTACCCATCCAGTTCCTTCTATTGCAATATCTGCACCCTAATAGGAACCGGCTTTTCCTACACATGTTCCAATTGTGAGTTTGACCTCCATATCCAATGTGCTTATAATACCAACTTTTCGCAACAAAAATTTTCTACCCCGAATCAAACATCCAGTTCTATAATCCATCATCATTCTATGCAAAATCACTTTCAGACACCCAATATTCCATCAACGCGGGCCCAATCTTCAGATTCGAGCAAACCTGAAAAAGAACCCCGTGTCGAAATTTTACATAAATCCCATCCAAACCACCCTCTTACTCTTATCTCGCCGCCTCCTTATAAAGGTAAGAAATTCACATGCAATGCTTGCGACGAAGAAGGTTCCGGTTCTACATATCATTGTGCTACTTGCAAATTTGATCTCCATGTTGAGTGCGCTTCTTTAACTGAGGTAGTGAAACGTGAAGATCATCAACACCCACTTCAACTTATTTTCTCGTGCCCGATTTTAGCAGAAGGCAATATCTTTGAGTGTGATGTGTGTTGCGTGGAGATATTAAATTACAATTGCTGGATTTATTATTGCAAAATATGTGATTTTGGTTGTCACACGGAGTGTGTGAATTCTAAAGCGTGTGATGCTGAGGAACTTGCTGACCGACTTGCAGCAGCTAAAATTGCTGCTAGGATAGAAGATGAAGGGCGACAAGCTGCGCTCGATTTATGGGACCCGCCAGGCACAAAATATAAGTATAAGTATAAGCATGATGATTTATGGTAAACTCACCGTTAATTTTGCAACAATTGTTGTGGTTTATTGATAACATGTTTATCGTTAGTGCTGTCATTTCTGTCATAATTGCCTTCGGATTGAGCTGACATCCGTTACACGGTCGTCATTCAAGTCATTTAATTTGCTGTATTTGCTTGTTTAAGTTTGATTGTAATAAAATTGGGCTGGTTACTTTCATTGCATCCATTGTTCAAGAAAAATAATCTGATAACTCTACTATGGAATTGCCTTTGCGGTTCTGTTATGAATTTCATCTTATTGCGCGCAGCAAACTAGTTCATAATACTCAAAACTATATTGTTGTTGCTGATATGTTTTACTATATGTAAATAACTGGTCCAACTATGGGGTACTATTTCAGATCGAAATAAAAATTTGTTGTTGCTGATTACACCGAAAATGGTCAATTAATCATCTGCTAGAACATAACCATCCTTGATTTAATAGTAGACTCTAAACTAGCTTCAAACGTGTTAATATGAGTATGATATACATTGTGAGTGCTCTCTCTAACAGCTTAATATCAACATGATATACAACGTGTTAATAACATTGTAAAAACAGTTACGTTTACTTGTATAATAGTATATCCATATGTTTTTAAATAATAAGTTACAATGAGTTCAATTTATCATGATACATGTAAAAGTATTACATTATTTATAGAAATCTGTAACAATTTCATCTACTAAAGTGTTACATTTACTTGTACAATAATTACATTCATGTATATAAGTTGTTATTGTTCAAATGTTACTTTCTTTCAAAAAAAAAAAAATCAAAATACTAAAAAAAAAAAAAAAAAAAAAAAAATCTGCAAAAACACTACTCCCTCCATCCCAGTTTAAGGTTCTTACTTTCCTTTTTGGTTTGTCCCAGTTTAAGCTTCTTAGTTGCTTTATTCCATAAATGGAAAAGAATGAATAGTGCTTGGGAGAATCTTGCCCTCAAAAAGTTCATTTAATTACCAAAAAAAAAACCATTACTTATCTAACTTACTTTCACTCATTTGCTTTATGAATAGTGTTTTAGACATTTGTATCTTTCACTTTCTTCTTTTGGTTGACTCATTTCCATTGTTTTTGCCTTATTTCTTAATAAGCGTGCTTAGTCAAACTAAGAACCTTATATATTTCAGTATAACGATAATTACATTTATTTATAGTTAGTATTACAGTTGAAAGATGAGTAAAATGAGCTATTTTTTTAAAAAAAAAAAAAAAAAAACTGGTGTTACGTTTACTTATAAACAATGTTACTTTATAAGTAACACAGTTGTTACATTTGGTTATATTAAGTATTACTTTTGGCAAATGAAAAAAACTGTCAAAAAAAACTTAAAAAAATGAAAAAAAAATTCCTGGGAAAAAAATTGGGACATGGGCCGCTGCCACGTGGCAGATTTTGAGTGGAGCATGGGTTGGGATCCTATGCTTCGCGGATAATATTGTACACGAGTCATGGGTCGACCCGTCTCTTCTATGAGACAGTTCTAGGTGTTGTCACAAGAGACCACCTTATTAGCAAAAGGAAATCGTTTTGGTAAAAGGATTAAGGTTTATTGGTTTAATTAGATTTCTTATTGGTACAAGGAATTGTTCAAGAATTAAAAAAGTCGTTTCCTAATGAGAATATAATTACTTTGTACACAAGAAATAAGATTCCAATTACATTGTACACAAGAAATATGATTTCTTCTCCTTTAAGGATTTAGGTATTTATGACTATAAATACTACCCTATCCCCCTAGCATAATTTTTGGCTGGTCATCTTTGAGAGATACAAGTAGAGATCTAAGATCTAGATTTAGGTTGACGGAATTATTTGCCTAAATAATTCGTGTAACTAGATTAGTGAATATCGTCTTTTGTAATTGTCATTTAATAGTAATATATTCTCCCTCCACCCGTGGACGTAACCAAGTTGGTGAACTATGTAAAAAAAATTGTGTTTGTGTTTGATTATTTACAGTTTTTTTGCTCTAACAGTATGTGTGTTTAAATGCTAGTGTCGACACAAAATAATTTTTCCTTAAGCTTAAAAAAATTAGTTTTTCATAGAACCAACTATTGTAATTGTTATATTTGTAATAAACATTGGATGTTGTTATACACAGTAACGACCCAAACTTTCCAATAATATAAATACTCTTTAATTTAAATAATAACTATCCCAAAACCAGGGAAATCCCAAACGTTAAACACAATTCAATATTCAACATTCAACATAACGGCTAGTACAACCCACTAGCTCTAAAATAACTGTAAATAATTGTTTCCTTGCGATCTAACTGTTCCTCCTACTCTTTACCTGAGGAAAATAATATAAGAAAGGGGTGAGCGAACAATGCTCAGTAAGTTTATACGGGATCTCTTCGGGTACTAGGAAGAGATGATCGAAAGAACGGAGCCAAACAAACACTTCAATGAAAGGCTAAATATCAATAACTTAACTGTACATATCTCAAAATACAGTTACAATACTTAAAGAAGTTGTGGCACTATCACAGGTACGTCAATTCCATGGTAACAATACACCTTTTCAGGGTGCTAAGTGAATAAGAGACCTTACACCTTTTCAGGGTGCTCCCTTATTAATATTAGATCATGATAATTAAACTACCTCATTAAGCAACACAAAGTGTCTAAGTTCTTTTCAATCAAACTATACAATTTCGTTTAGTCATTTTCAATCAGACTAATTCATGCTAAGTCCTTTTCAATCAGACAAAGCTAACTGCACATGTTTCAATTAGATACAGTAACATTCATTCAAGTGTTCAAAGGTACAAGAACACATAACACAATTCAATCACTTTAGATACCCATTGAACAATACACATCAAGGGTAAGATCAATCCAAAAGACGTTCATGTCATAAGAGTTCAAATACTACCGGCCACTTGGTAGCTATACTTTAGAAAGAATATGAGGATCCTATTTCAACGGAGGAAACTCAAAAAGACTTAAGAACGTAATCCCTTACCTTGGCTTGCGTACTTCTCTTTGCAAAACCACGCGCACGAATCTACAAATCATACAAATAATACTTTTAGACAAAAGTAACACTATTTACTTCCATCCCCAAAATACTTTACTTTCTTTTGTTAACCTATGAGTTAATCTCTTTTTAACTCCTTCTAAGGTTAACTATACTTCTAGGGTTTCACATATTACTCCTTTAATTTTACGAAAGTACCCCTAAGGTTTCACCCAAAATACCCTTAGGGTTTTCCGTATTCAATCCCCATCAACATTTTCTAATACTTCAAATACACATACTAATCTCACCTTCACAGCACCCACACCCAAACACACGCACCGGCATACACACTGCCACTATAGCGCACACACACACACACCGGTGCACATACACACGCACACCAGCGCACACACATGCACACCAGCGCGCACACACACAACATTGCACGCACACGCACACACCCAACGCACACACTGCCCATACACACACATACAACACGCATGCATACACACACCATCTTCATGCTTAACCCTAATCAACCAAACCTTAGTTGATCAATTATTATTTTTAGGGTTTCTTAAAACATTAATTCTCCATGTTTCAAAGAAAGAGAAAAGATTAGGGCGATTGGAAGTACATTTGATGAACACTCGGACTCCTCTTCTTCCTTTCTCCACCCTCTCTCTCTCTCTCTCTCTCTCTCTCTCCTTCTGCCGTCTCTCTCTCTTTATCTCAGATTTTCTTTTCCTTTTTGACAATTAGAGAGACTAGGATATTTTAGAAGGGTTTATATATATTAAAAGGGTTTTCAACTGCTAACTCAAAAAGGATTTCTTCCCCAATCAAAATAATGACTTGGGCTTTTCTACTTTAACTCAATAACTTAAGCCCAATACTTATCATTAATGACTTGGCCCACATAATAAATAAAAGAGTCCAAATAATAAAAATAGGGGAGGAGGGGCTGGTTATTACAATACACACCACTAAAATTAATGAATACACTTGTAGTATGCTTGAAATTTTAGATTGTACAACACTGTAATGCACAGTTAGGGTCCAAAGTTAGGAGGTGTGTGCCAATAGGGGTCTGATGTATCAATTTTGTCAATTTAGGGTCCAAAGTTGTAAAAGTTGTGCATGTTAGGGTTTTTTAACGATTCTGTTAACAGAATCTAGTCAAGTCAAACGTGTTTTGCACGTGGACTTAACTGGAGTTTGTTTTGAATATTTGGATGGTTATATCGTCATTTCAGACAAAGAAAATTAGTAATAATTTTTTGAAATATTAAATTTTATTTTCTTATATTAAATTAACTAATAATTAAAACGTTATTAAAATATTTTTTAAAGATTTTTTTTTTCATTTAGAATCACTATAAAATAAAATATATAATTTTTAAAAAGAAAAAAGTGTAAAAAAATTATATTAAAAAAACACTTAATTTTTTTAAAAAAGAAGAAAGTGGGGATTGGACATTTTTTTGGTGGTGGTTAGTATTGTTCATTATTAATATTAGTATTCTAATTATTTAATTTTTTTTCATAATTTTTTTTTAAATTTATTAATAATTTTCCTTGTTTATAACTTCATTTTTTGTGTTTCTAAAAAAAAAAAAACCACTTTAATTTTTATTTGCTTTTTTGATTTATTAGTATTTTTAAAATTAATTAAAATTATTCAAAAAATAATAATAAGAGTAAATGAAAATTTAGGTTCTACTGTATAAGGGATGTGTGAAATGACACAAAGCCTAGACGAATATCCAAAACAAACTTCAGTTAAGTGCTTCTGTTACTTAACTAGATTTTCTTTACAATTTAGTCCAAAAACCCTTAATTGACTAACGTTGTCAACTTTGGACCTTAAATTGACAAAATTGATACATCAGACCCCTATTGGAACACACCCGCTAAACTTTGGACCCTAAATTGTCATTACCCCTTTTACCACTGGTGTGTAACATCAAAATTTTGTAAATAACTTGAGAATTGCTTGTTCTATGCCCACGGCCCAGCCTAAAGACAAAATTTGAATTCACGCTCTTCGTCGCAACAAAGGGCTTTGTGTAATGAATTTTCTGCACCCTCAAACGAGAACGGAGCAATAGTCATCATTTCTCGTGGCAGATTTCCACTCACGCCCGCCCCAATTCCTGAACCAACTCTAAAGAAACTCTCTTCACGCTTAAGAGCCCAGATCAGTAGTTGTTTGTACAATGAGCACCACACAATCCATTGATGCCCTTTTCAGAAACTGAGTTAATCAGGTTCGCAAATTTCTCACTACTATACAAAACGCATGTTTCAATTTATTTTTATTTTTTTTGGGAATTAATTCATTGTTTGTATCATCAGTTCTTGGTCTATAGAAACCCTAATTACTGACTGAAGACTCAATTTCATGTATATAGGCTGTAATTTGTTGTAAGTGAAAAGGGTTTTGGGGGTTTTGATTGGAATTGATTGGTTTTCTTGATGGGTGATAATTCAAGTGATGATATGGTCATGGATTTTGATTTGAACCAAGAACCCTTGGACCCGCCTGTTGCTGCACCTACAGCTCCTGTTGTAGGGTTAGGACCTTTATTTGGTGAATTAGAGACTGCACATGGCAGAATTGAGGATCGAATTCGATATCTGGAGGCTGCTACTGCTAGAGCTAGACAACGACAGCGATGGCGACAAGCTAGGAACAATCCTGAGATGAGCTATTTTCCGGTTGAACCGGAGGCGGGTGCGAGTAGTGCTTCTCATGAAAGGGCGGGTTGTAAAAGAGATAGTAGCCATTTGGTAGCGGAAGCATTGGAGATGGAAATGGATGTTAAAAAGGATGATGTGGGTGGTGGGAGCTTTTACGATTGTAATATATGTTTAGAAATGGCCAAGGATCCTATATTGACTTGTTGTGGTCACTTGTTTTGCTGGGCATGTTTTTATCAAGTGCTCCGTGTTGATTCAAGTTCAAAAGAGTGTCCTGTTTGCAAGGGAGAGGTGACTGATTCAAGTGTCACGCCAATATATGGGAATGGAAGTGATGCTCGTGTGTCAGAGGTAGAGTCGGGGGTGAAGGTACCTCCTAGGCCCCGGGCCCGCAGGATAGAGAGTGTTCGACAACAGCGTGCTAGTCGAGTGATTTCATCTCATATTCCTATGGTGGAAGCACTTCGAAGGATTAGGATGGGTATTGGTGCAACTGGCGAGCACCAAGCTGACTCGGCTGTTGTGGGGTCGAGTCAGCTCGGTGTAGAGGCTGGGGGCATTCAGCGTCTCCGTTCCCGTGAGTTCTCGAGAGTGTTGTCAGAAAGTGCTGCTTCTTTATCTTCCATTTCATCTGCATTGAACAATGCTGAAAGGTTAGTTGAGGATCTCGAGACATTCTTGCATGACCGTCTCGTACAAAGAACACATGCTCAGTTTCTACCTGCTGATATTGAGAATACTTTTATTACCAGTGTTGATGCTACACAAGGAGAGCCTCTCACTATGGGTTCTAGGGCTGAGGTGGACTCTGCAATGCCTCGGTCTTCATCTGCTCAAAGATCAGTGACTGAAGCAACTGTTAATGTTGATCTAACTTTTCGCGAACAAATAAGGAGACTATTGGGGTGATGCGATGTTACTTACAACTGAAAAGAGGGTGAGATTTCCATTGCCTACATTGTACTCCCTCCGTCCCGAAATGAATGTCCATAAAAAAATCAAATTTGCTCTTGATAGAGTAAATTTGGAAAGATTGGACATTCATTTTGGGACGGAGGAAGTACTAGTTTTGTTGAAATTTGAAGATTTGAAAGTTCCCCACCCCCTATTGAACATGCTAGTTGACTTGACATATCTTAAAATCAACTCACTGCAAAGTTAATTAGCTTCATTTGTTTCAGCACTTTAGTTGTTGCCCAGGAAGTTGCTTGTATTGTCATATGCTAATGCTGCTATCGAAATGCCTACTTTGCCCATAATATAGTGGCTTGTTGAATAATTGTAGATGCTTCTTCCAACTAGGAGTTTTATCCGCTAATTACTATGGGAATCGTAGTGGTATATTAATGCAACTGATGTTGCGGTTAGTTCTGGAGTTCCTTACCCTGCCTCAGTGTGACTTCCATGAAAGTTTTATTTAACGTGTTATTGTTGACCCTAACATGTAACATCCCAAAAAATAAGGTGATTGATTTAGACAAAATGGAAAATTTAATACATTAATGAGTTAGACAAATAGAAAAAGAGCGAGCGAGAGGAGTAAAATATGGGCGGATTGGGTAATTGTTGTTTTGACTACTGGGACCCTTATTCTTTTTTACTTCATAAGTTATTGATTGACACCTATTCTAAAAATGGCCAGCAAGGGAAATAGTTACTGCCATTAAGGGATGAATCACTCATCTTGGTGTCCCTCGCCTAGTTATTGATTGACACCTATTCTAAAAAATTCCAATTTTTTTCACTGGTCTCTTTATACTTGCAAATGAAATGTTTGGAAATATGATTGCAAGAATATGTATGAATCTTTGCCACTAAATTATATAAAAAGCAGAGATTTACAAACTATCCCTTAGAATGAAACTTGGACATTCATTAAGGGACGGAAGGAGTATATCTTAAATGTTGGCTTGAATTAAAAAAAGATTTGGCTTAATTGTGGGATATATAGTATTTTCATTTCGGATCTTTAAGTTTTTGTCTCGGTAAAGATGATGTATTGTTTATTTGGCTATATGGTTCCTTGAAGTGGTTTTCAGTCGAATCGGAACCTAAAGGTCTGGAAAATCCCCTCATGGGTCAGTCTCCGTTGCCGTAATGATGTTGTTGATTAGCCGTGCATTATTTCTTCTTTTTCTCTCTAAAAAACTGTACTACCTCCGTCCCAAAATGAATGTCCTAATAATTTTCAAATTTTCGCCTAATCAAGAGAAAATTTGAAATTTTTTGGACATTTATTTTGGGACGGAGGTAGTACATTCTTTGTCTCATTTGACGATGTGTGTTTGACCAAACATGCAAATTAGGTTAATGGTTGACAATTGATTGATTCCCTAAATTTCCCTCATAACATTTTACATCAAAGGGGTGGGATTTTAAAGTAAAGAACTTTGAAAGCAGTGAAGAAAGAAAGGAAATAAAATTATTATAGAGATTAAAAGAAATCAAGATTAACAAGGAGTTTGCAGTCGGATTAAAACTATAGGGGGTTAACCCTGTAACCCGAGATAGATCAGAGGGGCTTGCTGTAATCACTCTATTCTTATAATTGAACTCTGTTTATGATCTTTGCAACATCTTGTGCTTCTAGGGTTCATGTATAATTTATTTTTCCTGCAGTAAAGTGTTATGATTCTGGGTGCAATCCAATTTAAGTATGGGATTAGGTGAGTCAACTTGAGGAATGGGATTCAAGTTTAAGAGACTTGATCTCACGCCATCACGCGTTCCATCAGTTATATGGCTTTGGCGTATTGGTCGAGGATCTTAACATAAAGCCATTGCTTTTACTTAGTAGGCGAGGTGTTTCCCCTCTTTTGTTTTTTCGGTTTTCTCTTTTTTTAGTGTATGCTGCTGAATAAGCATACCGTGCATAATTGGATGTTTGATGGTGTAGATGCTTGTGGCATGGGAGTATAAGAATAGAATAAACT
This sequence comes from Campanula takesimana, assembly GCA_026119855.1. Lineage (NCBI taxonomy): Eukaryota > Viridiplantae > Streptophyta > Magnoliopsida > Asterales > Campanulaceae > Campanula > Campanula takesimana. Next base: position 449,528 of record JAOWBW010000762.1, on the reverse strand, counting down.
TAATAAGGAGAAATCATACGCTGAAAATCATAAAATCCTCGTGACAAGACATGGGGGAGAGACGGATTTATCGCCTGACTTGCATTTGCTAAGCATTTGAGACTGGCACTACTTTATATCTGCCTTTATGTGACAATCTTAAGATCAGTTATTAACTTTATGGTATTTATAATCTCTTTTTTTTTTTTTTTTTTTCCAGTTGATGTGATTCCGTAAAGCAATTAGCGTACCGTTTATGGGAGATCAACCAAGGAAGAGAGGGAGATACATAAAGAAGCTCTAGTTGTTGTGGACAATATCTTCATTTAGTTGTTTCAGTTGTTGGAGTATTTTTCAAATTTGTTAGTTTGATTAGTTGGTAATAACTGTTAACTGTATTGTTGTAAAACTCAAAACTTTTTTTTTTTTCTCCTTTTTTAAAGCGTTTAGGGCTGTTAACGAGTTGAGCCGAGTAGAGACTCATTTTATGTGATTCAAATAGAATTCATTCAATCATACTCCCTCCGTCTAAAAATAGATGTCGTTTTGAAGTGTTTCACACATATTAAGAAATGTTATTAATGCATGCGAATAAGTCTCAAATACCTCTAAAGTAATTCAACTACCTAGGTAATTAAATATTTAGGTAAGAGATAGTTCACTATCCTTATTAAGGGTATAATTGGTATACAACAATAAAAACAACTTTGAAAATAGTGAAACGACAAGTATTTTGAGACAAAAATTAACTCTAAAAACGGCATTTATTTTGAGACGGAGGGAGTACATCCTAGTTGAGTGCAAATTTCATAAAATCAATGAAACTGCGAAATTATTAGGGTAGTTTTTGGATTGCTAAAATTATTTTCTGGCTAATATTTTAAAGAGAAGAAGAAACAAGCATGATGGGTCAGTAATGTTTTCTTACGGCCTTCTTTATTCCAACTCTTTTGTTTATTTCCACTTGACAGTGGAAATATTTGGATTGCTAAAATTATTTCCCGGTTTAGTGGTACCGCACGTAGTGTAAGGGCCTCCCTTTGTAGAAGTTTTGGGTTCAACTCCCCATGGGGGTGGTGTGGAGAATCCTTTGTTCTTTGCCAAGTTTATAATGTTTTTATGAGTGAAACTCCCAACGAAAGAAAGTATCAGTTTCTGATCTGTAATAGGCTCTCATAGGGATTAAACAACCTAATAGTGAATTGAAAATAACTTATTAGCGAAATGATTACAATACTAAAGAGAAGTAGAATATAAACTTAATTAAATGAATACAATACATATTGAAAATACAAAACCGTCTCGGACGATTTGTCGTCGATTCATGATTCATGTTAGACACTCTCTTTAAGAAAAAAAAAATCACATCAACTTGTTATGCTGGATAATCTTTACAGACGTATGTCTCTAGGATACAATAGACGTACCAGAGATGGTCTACTACCATTCTTGAAAACTCCGGGGAATCTAACAATGCTTGAAAATTATCACCAACGAATGGAAGGGAGACCAAAGGAGGAGATGACAAAATGCAAGAGGATGAAAATGGAGATTGTTTTGTGTATTGTTTCTCTCGATGTTTGTGGGTGTCTCAATTTATAGCTCAAAGATTCAAGGTTATTATTGTCCAATAATCCCCTCAATTAATATTGGAATCGTTGCAAATCAAACATGAGTCTTTAACCTAAAAATTGTTACAATTTCAGAATTATCTTGAGATTTTCAGTTTAGGATCTATGCACACGCATAATGCGGCCACTTAGATTCTCTGAACTCTATGTACGCGCATCAAGGCCGCATTGAATCTCTGAAACTTTAAATTTCTGGAAAATTGGCTAAACATAATCTTGTTTGAGTTCTCGTATTCGGTGATACATTCTTATTCGCAGGACACACTCACACATTAACTCGCTGGTTAAAAATATGGAATGTAATTATAATTATAAGACCAATAATATGAATTATATGAATAACATTAATTATAATGAAGTAACAATGATGAAAAAAAAAAGTCATAATAGTTATACTTGTAAAATAATATCCATGATGATGATAATAATAATAGTTTAAAACTCAAATTTCCTTAAATTAATAATTATAATAATTATGGAAATTATAGACATAATAATGGAGTCGTCGTCATCATCTTTTATTATTTTAATAAAGATATAATGATAATAAGAAAATTTATTTTTATTATAAATAAATAATAATTGTAAAATGTGTTTTGCATGGCCACATTAACATTATTATCAATCATAATTATCATAACTCACTTACTAGCAAATGTACATACGCATTTAAACGAGTTTTCTTACCTCATGGCCTCAGAAGGAAATTCATTATAAGAATTATGAGATTAATGTTTTGATTGTTGGTTGAATGATAAGTTACAAGACTTTGTGTTGCCCAAAAAATAAATTAACATTTTGAGGAAACCTTATGGTATTTTAAAATAAATTATGGATCTTAATTATGATGCTAGTATGTATGAGAAGCCACTATTTGTACGAAATTCAAATAGTTTCTTAATTAGTAGTATTTTTTTTTTTTGGTACAAACTTAATTAGTAGTATTACATAATACTAGTTACTACTTCTTACAGCTGGGTGGGTTATGGGCTTGACCCATGGAGGATCTGTCTCACCATGTGACCAGCTGTAACCCGCTAAGCTTGTCCTTTGTCCTCCCAGCGCGCGACACGTGGCGTACATTAAAAAAAAAAAAAACCTCCCATAATTTTAAAATGCAATATCTTGTGATTTTGGAGTCGAAAAAAAATCTAAAAATACCGGTGTGTTCGTCCCGGCGAGACGAATAAAACTAGATAGATCATGGTATAGTTTGATTTTTTTTAATATTTTTTTAACACATAAAAAAAAAAAAATTGGGCTGCTCGTCTCCTGAGATGTAACACGTTCTTATGAAGAAAGTAACAGTTTGGTCTTTAAAAAGTAACACTTTATTGTAAGATGTAACAGCAGTTTCGCAAAATAATATAAATAGTTTTTGTGGCTAGAAAAAGTAATAATTGAAAGTAACACAGTGCATATATGATTGTAATATGTTATATAGATCATAGTTATAAATACCGTCCCGGACAGCACATCGGTTTTTCCATTGGGACGGGACGTACCGGAAGGTACCAGTGTACCATACCGGATTTACCGCACTTTTTAGTAATTTTTAAGATAATTATATATATAACATATGTTCAACAAAAAATTACAGAAGCTTGTATTTTATCATCAAACTATACCAATACAAGCATATGTTTAGTCTAGATTGCTTACAAATTACTGATCTGCAGCTTCAATTTCTTTGACTACACAGGCTGCTTTGTTCCTGTTTTGCGACTTAACGACCTTGAAAGTTCTATTGCGGTGAATGGATGTTGATTAATCGTGAAGTATAAATTTATGGCATAGTTTTTTTTTTTTATATATAAAAAAACTCAAGTTTGAATATATTTTTATTAGGTCCGACAATTAAAAAATTATTTAAAAGTCTTTCTTTTCGCGTACCGATCGGGACAACCATCTCAGCCGGTTCGGTCCGGTTCGGACCGGTTTGGATGGTACGTGGCGGTTCACGGCGGTACAGAAACTGAGACGGAATTATACATGTAGCGCACCGGTTTTCGACTGGGACGGGACGTACCGGCCAGTACGGACCGGCGGGACGGGATTTATAACTATGATATAGATGAATGTAACAGTTTATAGGTTAAATGTTATATTTATTTTTTTATAAAAAAAGAAGAGTAAAAAATCATGTATATAATCGGTTTTGCATTTCAATTGAATGTAAAACCCTAGAAAAGTGTTACAGTTAAGAAAAAAAGGTTATATTCATTTATTATAAAATGTAACATTAGTTTAGTTATCAATCTTATGTTATCTTTAATTTATTTCAGCAAAATTGTGGTAAAATTTTGAAGAAAAAAGTGTTACATTTCTTTATAAAAAGTGTTACTTTTGCTGGCAAGCAAAAAATGGCAGGGAAAAAAATATTTGGAGGGCAAAAAAAAAAAAACAAATTGGCTTGGCTCGGCTGTGAGCCGTCTCACGCCGTGAGACGGTCTTACAAGACTCCACCTTACTCTTTGGGAAAAATGTGATTTTAAACTGGAAAGTGGTCTCTCTAATACATCTCTTTTGGCGTTTGAAGAAGCTTGTCTTTATGAAAGTATAATTGGAGGAGTTCATGTTGATCGTTAGGCTTCAATGGGTAACAACGAAAATTTTGATTACGAAAAGAATACGGCTTTCAAACAGTTAAAGGAAAACGAGGAAAATCCGGTTCGAAAGCTAGATCAAATAATATTAAGCCTATGAGACCTTGGAATAATAAAAAGAAATTTGATTAACCTTCATATTTTATTTTTATTTTTTCTTGTTTTTCCTTTATTTTTTTTTCATATCTTTTTATGATGGTTTTGGCCTAATCTCTCATCACTTTGTATCTTTTTATTTCATTTTAATCTAGTGGCATCGCCCTTTTCGCATGAAAAAAAATACATTACTGGCTGGCTACAATTAGACGAGGCATAGTAAAGACGATAATTAATAATTATAAGTGTGTGTATTTAATATTAGAATAAAAATAAACGGTAAATTGCAATTTAGCCACACATATTTTATCACCTTTTGTCCTAACATCAAACTATTTAGCAATTCCCCACATTATTTTTGTTTGTTGCAATCCAATAAAAGGAATGGATGGAAAGTTTCCACTCATTAAAGGGGTAATGACAATTTAGGGTCCAAAGTTTAGGGGGGGGGGGGGGGGGGGGGGTGTGTGCCAATAGGGGTTTGATGTATCAATTTTGTCAATTTAGGGTCCAAAGTTGACAACGTTAGTCAATTAAGGGTTTTTGGAGTAAATTGCAAAGAAAATCCATTTAAGTAACAGAAGCACTTAACTGAAGTTTCTTTTGGATGTTCGTCTAGGCTTTGTGTCATTTCACACATCCCTTATACAGTAGAACCTAAATTTTCATTTTCATTTACTCTTATTATTATTTTTTGAATAATTTTAATTACTTTTAAAAATACTAATAAATCAAAAAAAGCAAATAAAAATTAAAGTGTTTTTTTTTGGAAACACAAAAAATGAAGTTATAAACAAGGAAAATTATTAATAAATTTAAAAATAATTTTATGAAAATATGAAATAATTAGAATACTAATATTAAAAATGAACATTACTAACCACCACCACACCAAAAAAATAAAAAAAATGTCCGATCCCCACTTTCTTCTTTTTTAAAAAACATTAAGTGTTATTTAATATAATTTTTTTACAGTTTTTCTTTTTAAAAATTATACATTTTATATAATAATGATTCTAAATGAAAAAAAATATTTTATTTCTTGAAAAAGTATTTTAATAATATTTTAATTATTAGTTAATTTAATATAAGAAAATAAAATTGAATATTTCAAAAAAAAAATATTAATTTTCTTTATCTGAAATGACGATATAACCATCCAAATATTCAAAACAAACTCCAGTTAAGTCCACGTGCAAAACACGTTTGACTTACTGGATTCTGTTAAAAGAATCGTTAAAAAACCCTAACCTACACAACTTTTGAAACTCTGGACCCTAATTGGCAAAATTGATACATCAGACCCCTATTGGCACATACCCCCTAAACTTTGGACCCTAAATTGTCATTTCCTCTTCATTAAAACATAAGTAGTGTGCCGTGCGCATATTTTTAAAGGCAATATTACGACTTAATTTAACTTGCCCATTAACCTTATAAAAAATGCATAATAGGGAGAGTTGGTATCTTGTAAAACGCGTTTTTCCTAATTGTTATGAAAAACGTGTTTTTTCAAAACCCACAAAAACTTTTATATTGATATCTAGAAGGCTTTATACTGATATACAGGACCCTTCTAGCTATCACTTTCAAATGTCTGGCTATCAATCTCATATCCAGAAGGCTTTATATTGATATACAGAACCAGAGAACCCTTCTGGCTATCAATTTCAAAGGTTCTGGCTATCAATTTCAAAGATTCTGCTATCAATCTCATATCCAAAAGGTTTTATATTTGAAAGATATGTAGCTAGGACTGTTTCTGGGCAGAACCACTTGTGAGTACAGTTGATCTCACAAGTGACACCACAAATGTCGACGAACAGAGAACAAATGCAGCGGAAAATAAAACTCAGAATTTAAACACTTCAGCAAGAATGACTTGCTGTAAAACTTTCATTAATAAAGATCTTGCAGAATACAAGATTATGAAAGAACAAAAAACAATTAAAATATCAAACCTATTCTAGACTCCTAGAATAAATCAAACATCAAAACAATCTTGAAGTCTTTATGAATAAGAACTTCAAGATAAACAAGTACTCTCTCACAAAATGATTGTCTCTCAAGAATCCCAGAATCGTTGATGTGAACTGAATGGGATTGCCTCATTTATAGATGCGGCATAATGGTCTTCTTTGACGTGAAGATATTCTTGATCAATACTCATCCAATCACCTTTCAAGAAGAGAGTCCAACTTTCCTATAATACAAAAACTAACTTACGAAAGATAACTATTAATATGTTAGTCAACTAAATCAAAATCAATATCCTAAAATAAACTACTCCTAATATAAACAATTATTTAAACTAAAATTGAATTAAACTAAATATACACATAATTCCTAAATTAAATAAACTCTAAATATATACACTAAAAAATCAGAATCACAAAGATACAAAATAAAATATAAGAGTATTTCATACTCTTTCAATCTCCCCTATCTTTGTGGTTCTGATCAAAACATCCAAATCAATAATCTCTCCTCCTGAATTTGTACATTGGATTCTACTCCCCCTAAATACATCTTTAGAACACATCTTTCTCCCCCTTTTTGAGAAGAACCATCAAACTCAAAGAAAGAAAATTGTGAATATATTCCACTCCCCTTAAATTTGAATCTCTCCAAAAAAAATACCTCTAAGAGCATCATCAATCTTAACTCATATCTCAGCAAACCTTTAGAGACCACAGAGTTCTGCAGAAGATGTACTTACCCCTTAAAACAGTAGCAGACTTACCAGTTGACTGTCCAGTTGAGTGACCAGTTGTCCGCACAGTTGCACGAACAAGTTGCTTAGCACCAGCTGGATGCTTAACAAAAAAATGCCTGAGCTTGATCAGAGCAGCGACAAACAATCATTTTGAGTCACAATCACTCAGTGTTTCTCCTGAATTCTCAGATATTTCTGCAAAAATGTTAGAGAGAGTGCATTTGCAGAATAGGAACAAGATGAAATGAGAGAAATGTAGCTAGAAAACATGAGGAAGACGATATACTAAACCATAACTCACAACCAGATTTGACATGGAGGAAATATCAAGGGAGGACAGTGATTCTTCCTAAGAACTCGGGTAGGCCAAGGAGTAGGGAGAACCGAGTGACTTTGAAGAACCTATTTGAATTCCAAAACAAACAAGGATTTTGATTTTAAAATTCAACTTTTTCCATGTTTTGTGATAAATTGTCCGTCCCAGAATTAGAACTTGCCAAATTCAACTGAATCCATTTATCCACAATATACCATAATTTTCACCAACTGCACAATGAAACTTGAACATCACGCCATTAGATTATCGTTAATCACATGAAAAACATCAATCATTAACACATAAGAACAACAATTCAATTTGCTGATGTTAATACCAAGGGAGAAAAAAAAAACTTTGAAAAATTATGCCTAAACACACAAGTGAAGTTTGTCTCAATTTTTGTGTGACATAGTATGATCAACTTAGTCCATGACTCGGTTTTAACTCACAGGAATTCAATGAGATTTTCATTCAATCATGTAGCCTCTAGAACACTCCAATTGAAGGCTTATGACTTATGAATCAGTTACGGGGATGAGCTTTTCACTCTCTCAATACAGTGTTACCCTGATTCTCAAGTTATGTATGGATACACGTCAGCAATTTGCTTAAATGAGTAGTAACTTCAAAGACTGGAAGCAGGTTGTTTTCCCCGTAACCTTAGATTAAGTGCCCACCCCATGATAACCCAAGGAATTAACACGATAATTTTGATTATCATGTCAAGAAGGGTCTCACATTCAAGGGTCAAAACTCAGTCAAGGAACTTAGTTGACCAAGTGATCACAAGAGACAATCGTGCAATAGAATGAATGCAGACTACTTTTCCTTTTTTTTTTTTTTTTTTTTTTTTTTGTGTTTACTGTAATATACAATTATACAGTTATGCAGTCAGTTATCTGCACACTTGTGCAGTCAACTGGTATCACACAGTCTGAGAGACTTCTTAAGTGAAGAAAATCTCTCAAAATCCAAAGTCTTGGTAAAGATATCAGCAAGTTGATCCGTTGTGCGTACATGTTCTAGAGTAATGATTTTTTGATCAACGAGATATCTAATAAAATGATGCATAATATCTATGTGCTTTGTTAGGAAATGTTGTACCGGATTCTTGGTAATATTCTGGGGACGTAAGCTATCACAAAATACAATCAATGTTTCACTTTTAAGACCATAATCCTTTATTATTTGGTTCATCATCAACAATTGAGTACAACAAGTAACAACTCCCATATAATCAGTATTAGATGGCCTACGAACCAAGAACCTAGCATCTTTCCTTTCAAATTTTACCACTTCCTCTTGCATGACATTGATCCAATTATTAACTTTTAAGGTTTTTGACTCATTCTCATGCTTAAAATTACCAACGAAACAACAAGAGCTTACCTGATGGTACGCGGATTGCATGCATACCAAACCGGCTAATTCCCGGTAATTTATTCGTTTTCCTCTTGTTTTCATTCCTTCATCCACTCCCCCAATGACTTGGGAAGTTAGATAATCTCCTTGTATCCTTGTAGCAGCAACAGATCCTCTGCTTTCATGATCTTCATTGATTTCAGAATCTGAACTGGAACTGCTGCTGTCTGACCATCTGTCGTGGCAGGTAACTATTCATCTGGTTTGTCAACTGACCTCACAAGTGTTAAATCTGTAGATTCTTTTGTACTCTTCTGTTCAGATTCATCATTAATCTGTTCAGGCTCCCCAAGTGAAATCCGTAATACAATTCTCAACACAATTGACAATAAGATCAGGAGCATTATCAAAAATTAAGTTAAAACATGAATGATTTTCAACCAACTTGTAACAATGATCAGAGGATCTTACACCTTACAAAACACATCTGTTTGAATCATCGAAGACCTCACAGATCTTTTTATCAAACTTGACATGTAGATCATCATCACACAATTGGCTTATGCTAATTAGGTTTGCCTTTAACCCATCAACATGCAAGACATTATGCAAGTTAGGCAAACCATTAACATTCAGCGTACCTTTGCCAATTACCTCACCTTGAGCACCTCCACCAAAATTGACTTTTCCACCTTTAAAGGCTTCATAGTCTTTGAAATGCTTAAGAGAGCCGGTCATATGGTGGGAGCAGCTACTGTCAAAGTACCAGGCTCCTTCCATACTACTCTTGAAGGAGGTAAACACCACTTGACACTTTAGAGTGTCCTTTCTTACCCATGTGGCTTTTGGAGCAGACTGACTGCTGTTGTTTGGGCAGTTGTGTCTCCAACTGTGCCCACAACTGTCTTGTCAAGTGGCCGCTGTTCTTCTCCAAGCCAAGTTCCTGTTTCAACTTGTAATAAAATGGACGTATATGTCCAGGGGAAAAACAATGGTGACACACGTATCTCCTTTTTCTATTTCTTCTGTTTTTGTGAGGAGACACGTGATTAGCATTAAATCTCTTATTGTTTTTCGAAGCACCCTCACCTTCCTTAACAAAAAATGGATCTCCATAGCCTATACCTGATCTTCCATGATTCCCTATTTTCAAAACTTCATCTAACTTAGCCTTACCATTGTTAAGCTTTGTGAGAGTATTAGTTTCTTTTTCATGTTCGCTTTTATACTTCTCACACTTATTGTCCTTTTTGGTAGGCATGACAGTTGACAGCACATCCTCACTATCAGATTCACTGTCAGAAAGGGAGGATTGTGATGATCCTAAAAATGACAGGTTTGCTTTCTGATCGTCATCATCTGAGTCACTTATAGTAGCATAAAAACTCATCCCTCTCTTTTTGAGTGTATTAGCACACTCATTGGCATAGTGTCCAAATCCTAAACACGCTCTACACTGAATGGACTCAATAGATCTTTTGTTTTCAGAAAAAGGTTTGTTCTTACTTGTTTCTTTCTTGAATTTTTGAGTGATCAAGTCACATTCATCTTCCTATAAGTTTGAGTCATCAATATCCTTTGATAATTCTAAAAGATCTTTGGACACAGTAAAAGCACTAGCAAGAGCAATTGAATTTGCTTTACTGGTCTCTTGAACTTCGAGATTCAACTCAAAAGTGGTAAGGATACTTAGGACATGATCTAAACTAACAGTGCGAGCATCACATGTTTCTTCAATAACAGCAATCTTGATATTAAACTTTTCTGGGAGAGTCCTTAAAATTTTGCTAATAAGTCTTGCATTGGAGATGGATTCTACTAAAGCAAAGGATTCGTTAGAAATGTCCAAAATTTTAGCAGAATAATCCTTGATGGTTTCATTCTCTCCCATTCTTAAGTTTTTAAATTTTGTCATTAACCTTCTTAGTTTAGTTTGCTTCACACTATCCGATCCTTTACAATGGAGTTGAAGAATATCCCCAGCAATCTTGGCAATAGTATGGTTAGAGAATAACCTATACAGATGAGGATCTACATGGTCAGAGATTGCTGCCATGGCCTTAGTATTGTAATTTGCAAGAGCAATTTCCTCATTGTTCCAAGTCTCTTCGGGTTTAGGGATATACACTTTTTCCTTATTCTCCTCCCCGGCTGAAGCTGTAGCAGTCACTTCAGTCCTTAGAGGAGTATATCCCACAAGAATACTAACCCATGAGCGATGATCAATGTTTTTAATGTACATGATCATTTTTGCCTTCCAAACGGTATAGTTTGAACCATCTAGTGTAGGCGGCTTATTACGAGTATGAGTAGAGTCCATAATGGCTACTTTCAAAGATCGATCTCAGTGTGTCGAGACCAGGCTCTGGTGCCAATTGAAAGATATGTAGCTAGGACTGTTTCTGGGCAGAACCACTTGTGAGTACAGTTGATCTCACAAGTGACACCACAACTGTCGAGACAACTGTTGACGAACAGAGAACAAATGCAGCGGGAAATAAAACTCGAAATTTAAACACTTCAGCAAGAATGACTTGCTGTAAAACTTTCATTAATAAAGATCTTTCAGAATACAAGATTATGAAAGAACAAAAAACAATTAAAAGATCAAACCTATTCTAGACTCCTAGAATAAATCAAACATCAAAACAATCTTGAAGTCTTTATGAATAAGAACTTCAAGATAAACAAGGACTCTCTCACCAAATGAATTCTCTCTCAAGAATCCCAGAATCGTTGATGTGAACTGAATGGGATCGCCTCATTTATAGATGCGGCATAATGGTCTTCTTTGGCGTGAAGATATTCTTGATCAATACTCATCCAATCACCTTTCAAGAAGAGAGTTCAGCTTTCCTATAATACAAAAATTAACTTACCAAAGATAACTATTAATATGTTTGTCAACTAAATCAAAATCAATATCCTAAAATAAACTACTCCTAATATAAACAATTATTTAAACTAAAATTGAATTAAACTAAATATACACATAATTCTTAAATTAAATAAACTCTAAATATATACACTAAATAAATCAGAATCACAAAGATACAAAATAAAATATAAGAGTATTTCATACTCTTTCTATATTGATATCCAGGACCCATCTGGCTATCACTTTCAAAGGTTCTGGCTATCAATCTCATATCCAGAAGCATTTATATTAATATCCAGACCCGTTGAGAAGTTACGATTATTTACAAAAATGACACCGCGTTTTTTTTAAAACACGTTTTTCCTAAGTGTTTGGAAAAACACGTTTTTCCTAAGTGTTTGGAAAAACGCCTTTTTCCCAAGATTTTGCTTAATAGGGAGGAGGAGTTTCCGCCTAACAATCCTGTCCTCGGCATGTTCCGGGTAAAGTCGTAATTACATATACGTGGAAAATGACCTAGGTTTTTAACGAAAGTTACCTTTTCATCATTTTCCACTGAATTGCAACAAAATATCAATGTGAGGGACGGTTGCAAAATTTAAATGTTAAGGAGCAAAGTTATAAAAAATGGTAAAATAAGTAAATTGAAATTTGTCATAAAACTAACTAATAAGTTCTGTAATTTTGATAGACTGAATTATGCTACGATACAACACTTGAGGTATACAATGTTGGAGTGCATAGATAGGTTGTTTGGATAAGTTCCCCATCGCGCAATCTGAAACTATTCAGCCAGGTGCGGACTTAGAATTTTTTTATAAACTGGGCAAAAAATGCATAAGGGGTAAAAAAGATGTTAGTGTATTTTTTTATTTTACATTTAGGTAGGGCAAAAGCTTACTAAATTGCACTAATATCCCTAATGTTTACAAAAAATTGCACTTATAATTTTTTATTTTTTTCTAACGGATGCCACGGCCTAGGGATGGCCAAACCGAACCGGAACCGGACCGGAACCGCTAAACCGGACCGGAACCAAAAAGCCCGGAACCGCCTTGATCCTTGACGAAAACCGGAACCGTGTGAACCGGAACCGTTTGTAACACGGTCCGGTTCCGGTTCATCCCCTCTGAAAACCGTGAACCGGCGGTTCCGAACCGCCATGAACCGCTAAGACCGGAACGGTTATCAAAACCGTTAGGAAACCGTCAAAATCGTTAGATTTCTAACGGTATCATCAGAATTAACCGTTACTAGCGGAACATTGACAAGAAAAGTTGAGTTTTGACTGAATTTTTAGCCAAATTCAGTGATAAAAATAATAAAAATTTGTTGAGTATATAAAAGAAAAGAGGGACGGACCTCTTTAATTTTTTAAACATTTTTTCTATACCTTTTTGTAAAAAAAAATCGGCAATAAAATATTATTATAATAGTTTTTTCTGTTAAAAAAATATTTTTTTTTAAAAAAAGGAAACTGTGGACTGGCGGTTCTGAACCATGAACCGGCAGTAACCGGCGATTCCAAACGGTAACCGTAACCGGAAGAGAAACGGTTCGGTTACGGTTCAAGCTTTTCTTAACCGGAACCGGCGATTCGAAACCGCACCGTGTTTGGTCATCCCTACCACAGCCCCTGAAACCCTCATCCTAGGTCCACCACCCTGTATTCAGCATAATATTCATAGTAATAAAACAAATCTCACAATTAGGTAATATTCTTGTCAACTTACACTAAAAAGTGATGAGCGCATTAGGCAGATGGAGATAGTAAAAATAATTTTGCATTAATAAACTAAAGTAACTATAAATAAGTAATCATTAATTGTGAAAGAAATTAATTTATCGTTTGCTCAAAAAAAAAAAAAAAGTAATCATGACACTAGTAAAAATAATATCCATCATGATGATAATACTAATACTAATAGTTTGAAACTCAAATTTCCTTAAGATAATGAAAATAATAATAATGGAAATGAAAGACATACTTCATCTGTCTTTTTAGTCTGTTCACTTTTGGTCAACGTGAGTAAACTTTGACCAAGCATTTAATGTCAATCTAATAATCAAAATGAAATTTTAAAAATTATTATTGATAATTTAAATAATTATTTATCGATTACAATTTTTAGAATTTCATTAGGATGATTAGATTAACATTAAATGTTTGGTCAAAGTTTACTCCCGTTAACCAAAAGTGAACAGATTAAAAAGACGGAGGGAGTACATAATAATAGAACTATCGCGTCATTGTGATCTTTTATCGCTTTTTAAGAAAAATATGATAATAAGTAAAATAATTTTTATAATTGGGAAAATATAATAATAATTGCACAATGTGTTTTGCAAGCGCATATTATCATCATTATTATTATTATGATCAATCATAGTCATTATAACTTGCTAGTAAATTGTACATACGCGCTGAAAAGAGTTTTCTTACATGAGCGCTTTAGAAAAATTCTTGTAAGAATCATTTTAAAGATTCTAATTTTGATTTTGAGTTTTTGAATCATTTACAAGACTTGTTGGTTGCCAACAAAATAAAATAAATTTTAAGGAAACATTATGGTATTTTAAAACTAAATTATGGTTCATAATGATATCAATATTCATGAGAAGGCACAAATTGGTATGTCAATTCAATCCTTTTGTCATGAATCAATATAGAATGATATTTGCACTTCAAATTTAATGGCGAAATATATGAATTCATCATTGCGGTAACTAACATGCTATAGATTAATCACTACAGTTAGGGCAAAGTCAGAAATATTTTTAAAAAGGGTCATAATTATTTTAAAATAATATATATATATATATATATATATATATATATTGGAAATTTTGGCACCAAAAAAAAAGTCAAAATGATAAGGTGGTCCAAGATTGACCACATATCAAGGGAGTTAAAATTGACACACAGTAATTTTAATAAATAAAAAAATAAAATAATGTTACTAAAATAAAAAATCTCAATAGTTAAGGGGGTCAAGTGACCCCTATCTATCAAAATGGCTTTTCGGACGGTTGTCATCGAAAATTGTAGTGATAAAAAGTGATTTAGTAATCATTGTTGGAGTAGAGATCCTAAAAGGAGATGAAAAGAGAAACTCTGGCACAGGGCACCAAGCGGGCGCTCGAAGCATTGCAGGCGCGCGCTCGGTTTGATCAGAAGGACAGGTTCTGGAAAGAGAGAAGTAAGCGGGCGCTTGGGGTATGTTGAGCGGGCGCTCGGTAGTCGCGCCAGGAAGTGCAGATTTTCGGGATTCCTTAATAATCTAGGTTTAGGTCTTATTCTTAGGTGTATATTTAAGCAATGTTCCACCCCCATACTAATTGTAACTCAGATTTAACATATTATAGTGCAATATCCTGGCTTGGTAGTGCCCCCAGACGTAGTCAAACATATTGACGAACTGGATAAACAATTTCTTGTGTCTTTTGCTCTGCTTTATTTCTTGTGCTTGTTTGTGGTGCTATTATTTTCTTGGGATATTGCTTGGGTGTTGGAGGGTCAATTACACAACAACTGGTATCTAGAGCTCTGGTTTATCGTTCCGGGTTATAGGGCAATTAGGGTTTGTTCAAGCAATCAAGAATGTGCAAGGATAAACAAGCGGTGGAGAAATTCGATGGGTTTGACTACGGGTTTTGGAGGATGCAAATAGAGGATATCTTGTACAACAAAGATCTCTATAAGCTTCTAAAGGGAGTCAAGCTGAAAAGCGAAAAGCAGGAAGATTGGGATCTTATGGATCGGAAAGCCCTAGGGGTGGTTAGATCTACTTTGTCAAAGTGGATCGCGAAGACTACCAAGAAGGCGAAAACCACCAAGGAGCTATTGGATTATCTTACTAAGAGATTTGAAACTCCATCTGCTGCAAATAAGGTTGATTTGATACGCAAGATGGGTAATCTCAAGATGCAAGAGGGAGGATCCATAGCTAAACACATCGATGAGTTTATGGATGTTATAGACTCATTGCTGCGTTGGATATTACGTTTGGGGATGAGGTTCATGCTTGTCAATTGCTAGCATCCTTACCAGGAAGTTGGAGCGGAACGGTGACAGCGTTAAATGTTTCAGCGGGTAAGAATAAATTGAAGTATGATGATGTTAAGGACTTTCTTTTAGGCGAGGAGAATCGCATGAAGAAGTTGGGGACACCATCTACTTCGGGATCAGATTTAGCTACAACTAGTAGGGGAAAGCCGGGCACTAGCAACAAGGGGAGAACTGAGTCACAGGAAAACGTAGGAGGTGGTGAGTACAGGCCTAGGGAGAACAAGAATGGACCAAGGGTTGCCAAGGGATCGGTACAGTGCTATCATTGTAAGGAGTTAGGTTACTACAAGAAGGACTGTCCCATGCGAGGGAACAGAGCGGTGAATGTGATAATCGAAGGTGAAGATGCACTGGTTCTAAGTGTTAGTAGTGCGCTAGAATCATGGGTGCTGGATTCGGGGGCATCATTCCACTCATGCGGGTATGCAAAGGAGATGGAAAATTATACTTCCGGTGATTTCGGTAAGGTCTATCTGGCGGATGGCGAGCCTTTGGAAATCAAGAGAAGGGGGATGTCAGAATAGGAGCATCGGACGAGAAGGTCTTATATCTACACGGGGTCAGACACATTCCGGGTTTGAAAAAGAACCTGTTATCAGTTGGGCAGCTTGATGAAGAAGGTTACAAGGTAACTTTTAGCTGCAGGAACTGGGTTATTACTAAGGAGGATTCAGAGATCGCTCGGGGTAATAAAGAGGGGACATTGTATTTGGCAAATAACACCAAGGATAGTATTGCGGTGGCGTCAGCCAAGGGTGATACGGATTTGTGGCACTGTCGATTGGGTCACATGAGTGAGAAGGGGATGAAATTACTTTGCTCAAAGGGATTACTACCGGGTTTGAAGACATTCAACGTGGGGATCTGCGAAGATTGTGTGTTTGGCAAACAGGCGAGAAGCAACTTCTCGAGGAAAGGTAGGGCTTTGAGGGAAGCAAAGTTGGAACTGGTTCACATGGATTTGTGGGGGCCGGCCCCGATAACTTCTCTGGGTGGTGCGTCATATTACATGTCGTTTATTGATGATTCGACAAGGAAAGTCTGGGTTTATTTCTTGAAACACAAAGATGAGGCATTCGAGGTGTTTAAGAAATGGAAGGCTTTGGTGGAGAATCAGACGGGTCTTAAGCTCAAAAGCTTGAAGTCTGGCAATGGTGGGGAGTATGAGCTCGGGGAGTTCAAGGAATATTGTGCAGCGAATGGTATTCATATGGTGAAGACACCAAAGGACACACCTCAACACAACGGGATTGCAGAGAGTATGAACAGGACATTGAACGAGCGGGCTAGAAGTATGAGGCTGAAGTGTGGACTTCCGAAGACATTCTGGGCATATGCAGTTGACACGGCGGCTTTCTTGATCAATAGGGGACCATCAGTACCATTGGGGAATGAAATTCCAGAGGAAGCATGGAGTGGCAAGCAGGTAAATCTGTCCTTTCTTCGCATATTTGGCTGTGTTTCATATGTTCATATAGACTCTGCTGATAGAACTAAATTAGATGCTAAATATGTAAAGTGTACGTTTATTGGTTATGGTGGGGATGACTTCAGGTATAAGTTTTGGGATGACCAAAATCATAAGGTTATTCGTAGTGGGGATGTGATATTCAATGAACAGGTTTTGTATAAGGACAGAAAGGGGGCATCTGATGGGGTTAGTTCGGTGCCAGACATTGTTGAGGTAGATATTCCAGACTCGGGTGGGAGCAGGACGGTTCATGATGACCATAATCAGGGGGTCACTGAAGATGAACCACATAATCCAGGATGGGATATTCCGCTGCGCAGATCCAGCAGATTGCGTGGATCACCTGATAGGTATTCTCCTTTGAATTACTATTTGTTGTTAACAGATAGTGGTGAACCGGAGTATTATGCGGAGGTTGTTCGTAGTGCACTTTGTGATCAGTGGAAAGCTGCGATAGATGATGAGTTGGACTCATTAAAAGCCAATAAAACTTGGGAGTTGATTAAACTGCCTAAGGGGAAGAAGGCGTTGCATAACAAGTGGGTTTACAGCATCAAGGAGGAAGCAAAGGGCAGTAAGCGTTACAAGACAAGATTGGTTGTAAAAGGGTTTCAGCAAAAGTATGGTATTGACTACACCGAGGTTTTCACTCCTGTTGTGAAGATGACCACTATCAGAATGGTTCTGGGGATAGTAGTGACAGATAACTTGTTGCTGGAACAGATGGATGTAAAGACGGCCTTTCTTCATGGTGATTTGGAGGAAGAAATTTATATGGTACAACCAGAGGGATATTTGTCTAATGGTAACGAGAAACTGGTTTGCAGATTGAATAAGAGCTTGTATGGCCTTAAACAAGCTCCTAGGCAGTGGTACAGAAAGTTTGATGGATTCATGCATGACATTGATTTTATCAGATGTGAGGCGGATCATTGTTGCTACTTTAAGAACACTGACAACGGGTACATAATCTTCCTATTATATGTGGATGACATGCTAATAGCGGGCTCTAGTAGTAGAGAGGTAAACAGATTGAAGGCACAGTTGTCAGAGAGGTTCGAGATGAAGGATTTGAGGGAGGACAGAAAAATCTTGGGTATGCGGATTGACCGGGATAGGGAGTCGGGTAAGTTGGTTCTTTCACAAGCAGAGTACGTCGAGAAGGTCTTGGCAAGGTTTTGCATGGAAGAGGCAAAGCCAATGGGTACACCATTGGGTATGCACTTTAAGCTATCCGAGAAGGACTCATCTAAGGGCAAGGAGGAGCGTGAAAAGATGGAAAGGACTCCATATGATTCGGCAGTGGGGAGTCTAATGTATGCCATGGTGTGTACAAGGCCGGACATTGCACATGCGGTGGGAGTAGTCAGCCGGTACATGGGCAATCCAGGGAAGCAACATTGGGAAGCGGTTAAATGGATCCTTCGTTACTTAAAGGGTACTGCTGGTAAGGCTCTATGTTTCTCAAGCAAGGAGGTCGTGTTAGCGGGTTATGTTGATGCGGATTTGGCATCAAGTGATCTTGATAAGAGGAGAAGTACTACGGGTTATGTGTTTACATTGGGTAGTACGGCAATCTCCTGGGCTTCTAAATTGCAAAAGATCGTGGCTCATTCGACTGCAGAAGCAGAATATGTGGCAGTGACAAAGGCAAGTAAACAGATGGTATGGTTGCAGAACTTCTTGGGTGAACTTGGGAAGACGCGAAGTGGTAATGCTCTCTACAGTGACAGTCTGAGTGCAATTCATCTAGCAAGGAATCCGGCGTTTCATTCTAAGACGAAGCACATCGAGCTGAGGTTTCATTACATCAGGCATCTCTTGGAAAGGAAGATCTTAAGGCTGGAGAAGGTTTTGGGATCGGAGAACCCGGCTGACATGTTGACCAAGGTGTTAGTACCCGATCCTAAAAATGAGTTTATTAGGGATTTCCCAAATACACAAGGACTTTATAGGAATTACAAACCTTGCAAAGACTTGTCCCGGATTCCCAAAATATACCTCATTGTTCTAGAACATCTTAAAGATGGCCAAAATAGGGTTTCCATAAAACATGTAAAACCCTAGCTTAATAATTAAGTCAGCCAGGAATGATGGCCACGCGGCCACATTCGCCAAGCTCCAACCTTGGCCACGCGGCCAACATCGCCGCCGCCTCCATCTTGGCCACGCGGCCACATCCGCCCCGGATGATCTGGACCGTCAGATCTCTCCATCAGTTTCCTATTTAAAGACCTCCCTTGCCTCATAATTGGGAGGATCCGAATTTTAGAGCTTCCAAGTGACGATTTTGCTCCCAAATCAAGTCATTCAAGCCTCCAAGAACACTCTCAAGAATCCCAAGAAGATCCAAGGTTATTTCTTGTCAACAAAGGTAAGTTTTCTAACTTTTTCTTCATGTTCTTGCCATATTATTAATTTAGATCCATAATATTCATATTCTTAATATGTTTATTCATATGTTCTTCATAACATTCATATTCTTAATATGTTTATTCATGTGTTCTTCATAATATTCATATTCTTAATATGTTTATTCATGTGTTCTTCATAATATTCATGTTCCTAACATCTTTATTGATATTTTCTTCATGACATTCATATGTTCATTATATGTTCTTCATATGTTCATCATGTTCTTAGATTAAAACCTTATTTATGCTATATTTAGGGTTGCGATCTTCATGTTAACATGTTATTTCATAGCCGATGATGATCTAGGGTTCATCAACCCGAGGATGATCTAGGAACTACTTCTAAACCCTAATCTTTAGGTAATTCCCCCCTCATTATGCATGATCCCGATTCTTCTGCCTATTCTAAATTCTTCTCGAACTACGCTGACCTGAGCTTCTCACATTGAGAGGAACGTAGGCAATCTTCGGATCTGGTCTCAATCACTAACACACTACATACACCGCATCATGATAGAAAGACCGATCAATTCGGGCAATAGGAGTGATAACGTGAATATTCTTCTCTTGTTGTAATTTGACCCCCGAACCCATTAACATGCTTTTCTCAAAGTTTTGGCTATAATTAAAACGGCGTGGCGACTCTCATATTTTTTAATGTTGCAATGAATATCCCAAATTCAAACACACATATTCACAGTGGCGACTCTGCTGGGGACTGCTTTGAAACTTTTTCAAACTTAGTGGGTCTAACTTTCGTTTACATCATGATGTTTTCCATGTTTACACATACACCTCACACTTTGCCATGTTTACACATGCACCTCACACTTTGCCATGTTTGCACATGCACCTCACACTTTTTCCATGTTTGCACATGCACCTCACACTTTGCCATGTTTACACATGCACCTCACACTTTACCATGTTTGCACATGCACCTTGTATTTTTGCCATGTTAATATGTGTACCTTGTATTTTTTCAATACATGTATTTTTTGTACTTTCCCTATAGTACTAAGGTCAAACGAGACTTTGCTATGCTCCCTTGTACATTCTTATCCTCTCCCTCTTCTCTCTCTCTTGCATTGCATTGCATCATTCAAGCATTCAAAAACTTCTCTCTTTTCTCCCTAAAAAGAATTAGTTTCTTGCCACACACTACCACTAGTCCGTGTCAGCACTGCACAGGTCCCCATTACCCGGAGTATTCGATGTGCAGGAATTTGTGCGCTACTGTCGCACTCTTTTCGAGTCACTCGTCTACTCCACTCACCGTGTACGTTCCACGAGCGGTGGGAACCTTTATCCTACCCGTGTCAACCCACACATAGAGATTAGGACACTCCTTGGACCAACCATTTAAGATGTAAATAAATGCAAAACTTTTCGTTAAATAAAATGTGCATTGCAACTAGGCGACCTCTAAGGTCCATCGCTCACCCCTTGGGCCATCTATCAAAATTCCTCATCTTGGCCTATCTAGGTTACCTACCCATCATTGCGATCCATTTGGGTCTGCCCTTCATCTAGACTCGCTTTGGTCAAAATCCCACCATCCTTTGGCCTCTTAGGACAACTTTATCCGCCTTTCACCTCTTAGGTCTACCCTTGACCGCCTAGGTCAACCTTCCCAACCTTTGACCTCCTAGGTCAACCTTATCTACCTTTGACCTCTTAGGTCAACCTTTGACCCCCTAGGTCAACCTCATCCTCCTAGGTCAACCTTATCACCTTTGACCTCTTAGGTCAACCTTTGACCCCCTCGGTCAACATTATCACCCGTTGACCTCTTAGGTCAACCTTTGACCTCCTAGGTCAACCCATTCACCTTCGACCTCTTAGGTCAAACTTGGACTCCTAGGTCAACCTTATCCGTTTTGACCTCTTAGGTCAATCTTTGATTCCATAGGTGAACCCAATTACCTTCGGTCCTAAGCTTAGGTCAAACCGTCATCTTGACCCACCTAGGTCATTATTTGACCCAAGTCGTCCAGACCAACCTAGGTCAACCCGTTTAGGTCCACACACCATCCTTGACCCATTTAGGTCAACTTGTCCATCTTAGGTTAAAACTACCCCTTCACCTTTGACCCGTCAAGGTCACCCCGTGACCCGCTTAGGTCGACTTACCTATCTTGGATCCATCTAGGTCAATCTCCAACCTTCCTTAGTCCACCAACCCGAATAGGTCAACCTTAGACCCGCTTAGGTCAAACCATGTCTATCTCGCTTAGATCATCCCATAGGCAAACCGCTACACCCGCTATCTTGATTCATTCACCATATAGGTCAATCCAACCCTTCTCATTTAGGTCGACCTATCCTTTAAACCATCTAGGTCAACCCACCATTATCGTCGCATCCTAGCTTGAACCATTTCTTGTCTCAAACCTTAGGTCAAACCTTAGGTCAAATTTAGGTCAAACCTTAAGTCAAACCTTACCCGATTCCTATAGGTCTTCCTCACCCATGCTTGACTACAGACCGAGTCATCTCCCTCTTTTTGACCCCTATGGTCATCTCTCACCTCTTTTTAAAAGTCTAACTTGATTCGAACTACGGAGACCTGAGCCTCTTATTGTGTGGGACCTCTCCCTCATGATAAGGGGAACGTAGGCAACTTCGGCCCGGTCAAACTTTCAAAGTGCATTTCAAAAATGTGGAGACCGACTCTTTTCCAAAAAATGATTTTATAACGATGCCTTATCATTCAATACGAATCTAATTTAATTCAACTAAGAGGCTTAATTCTTTCATGACAAGAGTTCTGCATCATGTCGGCTGCAAGGAACATCGAAGTTGCAACTGAAGCTGCTACCCAAGATCCCGAGACAATCCTCTACACCGGTACTGCTCTCAGTAAGCAAGCATCCCACTTCGAAGACATCCTCGATGAACAAGCAATCCACTTTAAGGCCATTCTCAACGAGCAAGCAACACACTTTCAGAAGGAGATGCATAAGACCCTAAGAAATATCGAGAGGCGCCATTTGTCTGACATTCGTGGCGTTTATGATTACCTCAGCCGAGTTCTCCCTCTTGCTCAATGTCAACACCCGTACGCTCCTCAAATGTACGGGCCGCCACAGACTTTCCCCGTCGGGATGCCTCCTATGACTACTCATCAACAAGGGGTACCGGTACCTAAATCACCCTCAAAGACAGTTCGTGAAAGGAAGGATGAGCGCGAATTCGACGACTTAGGTATGCCGTTAGCCAAATTCTTCAAAGGTTTGGTTCGAGCCGGCAAGTTGGCTCCTCTACTCAACTATGAACCAAACAGGGTAAGACCAGACTTGGATCCCTCCAAATACTGCAGATACCACCAGTACATTGGGCATGACACTAAAGGTTGCCTCCAATTGAAAAGGAAGATCCAAAGCCTCATTGATAGCGAAGCCATCACCCGCGATAGGAATGCATGGGCGTGAGCAAAGTCCAAACAAGAAAGAGCAAACTGGGGCTACCTCTTTTAAATAATAAATAAAAAGGGTCATTCAGTCTTCGTAGGTTCTAGAGTGTCTTTAGTCAAAAGTCCACCTTGGACTATTTTTGTTTCTTTAGTAAAAGTCCACCCCGGATTAGTCGTTTTTCTTTCAAATAATAAAAGAGTCTTTATTTCTTTTCTCTCTAGACTTGAGACATAATCTTGCATAAATCAATTCCATGAAAATTGTCTTATTCACCATCTTCACTTGATTGCTATATCTTTATATGATGAATTAATCTTAATCTTACTCATTAATGACGACTCATTAAAAGGTAAATGGACCCATAAACCTTTCACATAACTAAATACACAATTAGTCTCAAGATAACAAATGCTTTGACCAATTGGGATGAACGAATCACTTTCTCTTCTCTCTACATTCTACCCCCATACACTCTCTCTATACACTCACCCCTTGTACACACTTCATGTACACTCTCTATATACACCTTCTCCCATACACTATCCTCATACGCCTCTCATCCCACCATTAGACCCCTTTTCCATACGGTCATGACAAAGAAATGGACTGCGGTTGCTCATCATCAAATAGACATCCATGCTGCCACAATTTAAGGGGTTGTCTGTTCCCTTCATAAGTACTACATGCCGATACACCGGGGCTGTCCGTATTCCATCGCAAATATAAAAGAAATGCACGAAGTTGTTCATGCCATTAATAGGTGCCACGTGATAATCTGATGGAGCTCTACCGGTATAAATCAAGGGGCTAGGATGCCCGCCGTCAGCAAAAGGCCGCTTGAACTATAAAGAGGCTACCTCGCAATCGAGAGAGGCGAAAGCAAACTAGGGGCTCGTCTTGCCCAATGTTTCATGTACAAATATATAAAAAAAGGCTCGCTAGGTTGAAACCCAAAAGGGCAACCTAGGCAAAAGTTAGAGCATTTCACCAAAAAGAAGCCCGCTAGGTTGAAAACCTGAAAGGGCGGCCTAGGCAAAAAAAGGGTGTGCACAAGGAGATAAAATAAAAAATAAAGAAAAATAGAAGGGGCTATCACAATAGAAAAGTAAAAGTCCCCCATTTTATTTTCACTTCAAATGTTCTATTTTCTTTCTTTCCCTACAAAGAAGATTAACGCGGTAGCAGCAGCCATGACAACTACAATGGAGCAATCCAAAGCAACAAGCTACAACGGATCAACCTATCGCGACAAATGAACCTCATACTCAAACCCAACTCCATCATCAGCCAGGATATCCCTGAACTACGCGGACCTGAGCTTCTCACCTTGAGGAGAACGTAGGCAACCTTAGGGTCCGGTCCAAAATATACACAACCCACCTCGTAGCCAATTTTCCTTCTCTTCTCTCTTGCCCCATATTTCTACTCCTGACTTCTTCACTCACAATTGATCAAAACATTTATTATTTCGAGACTACTAGTCTAAAACATAATCATAAGATGCATAACTAATCAACGAGGTCCATTCTCAAGCAATCAAATGAGAATCTTGAATAAAACAATTTTCAAATGTCTCGACAAGTCTTCCGTTCTACAATCTAGGAAAGAGCTAAACACTTACTTTCTGTCAAGCAGGGGATTCCTCCCTTTTGTACATATATACACTCAGTTGCCCAAAGAGTCAAAATGTGAGTACTATCTCTCTCTCTCTTACTCTCCCCAAAATGCCCCCGCATGTTTTCAAACAATTCTTTTTTCCTTTTTGAGTCGACTGAATGATTTAAAAAAAAAAAATGATGACGCAAAAGATATGCCCGCTAGATTGAAAACCCGCAAGGGCGGTCTAGGAAAAAAAAAGGGGTGCGTCTTAAAGAAGGTAGGATACCCCGCTCTACACCCTTATCGAACTAGGGCTTCCCCAACAGAATGGGTCGACTATGTGGTTTCTCAGAGAATTCGAGGCTTCAACAAGGATGTACCCCTCATCGTCAAACTCTGCACATGACGAACACTTTGAATTTGTTAGAATCATAACTAATTATAAGGCATCTTTATAAAATCATAACACTTTCAAAAGTATTCTCTTCCCTGACACTTTGTTTATAAACCCGCATTCTCGGTCTCCACAAAATTGTAAAAACATCCTCGATCCATCTGAGACCCATCTCCATGATTCTTGAGTTGACTCGGTCCTTTACCCTATCTCCTACACTTTAGGGAACCCCTAGGCCTAAACCCTCAACTCTCTACGTCCCAATCTGACTTGATGCAAAACCTTAGGTCCCGCACCTACCCGGTCAGTCTTACATAGGTTACACCATAACCCCTTAGCTCGACCCTCCACAAGTTAGTAGTGGGACTCCTAAAGATTCAAACCAGTCTTATCCAAAACCTCAAGCCATAAACCAGTCTACCGAATCCAAATCCTTAGAATGACCCATTAGGTCCCGAACCTACTGGTCTCGAGTCTACCTGATCTCTTAGATCCCAAACCTACCAATATATATTCATCCTTACCTTGTCCAGACTATATCTCCCTTATCCTCTTAGGTCCAACCTCTTAGGTCTACCCAGTCTAATCTATTGAACGATCCCTTAGATCCCAAGTCCATTCAAGTCTACCAAGCGCCTACCTTGTAGGTCTCTATCATATCCGATCCACACTTTAGGTCTCAACTCCTAAACCCTTTAGATCACAAAAATGTCTACCCTCTAGGTCTATAACCTTAGATGTCGACCCTTAGAACTCTTTAGTTCCCAAGCCTGCTCGGTCCAACCAAAACAATGCCATCTACATCTACCGTCATACCCAAACCATGGCCCTGCCACTCTTAAGCCTAGTGTCACTCCTTAGCTTCAAAAGACTTCCTAGTCTGACCTTCAACCCCTTAGGTCTCTAACCTACTTAATCCGAGCCGAGTCCAAACCTCGCCACATACAAGGTCCACCCTTGAACTCCATGGATCTCAAACCTTTCTTCCCCACGAGTCCAAACCTCAAACATGCTCGAACGCACAGGATCTCCCGCGTACCGTGACATGCCATAAAGATATCAAAACCCGTCCGGTCAAAACTCGTGCGCTTAACACCTTTGGGTCCCATCCCTAGCCTACCTTCACAATCGCCAACGAGTTTGGTCACGCGCAATGACCTCTAAGACAAACTTCGGTCCTAAGCATACCCAATCCAACTTAGGCACCTATTGTACTCGAGCAAAGTCTTGGACACTCAATCCCTTTACCTAAAGCGCCAACGTGGTCACATATCCAGACCATCTCCCGCACATGGTTCGCACCTAGCACACCTTAGGACCCAAACCCGCCATGTCCGCCTTACACCCTTAACTGGTTAGGCATTAGGATCATCCAATCCTAATCCGTTTCTCTTTAGCTCCACTCAAACCTGCTTGGTCTTAACCCATAACGCGACCTTTTAGGACAAAAGACTTATCCGCTTCAAAACCTCATGTCCCAACGCTACCCTGCCTAGCCTTCGATCTCCTTGATCTCGCACCTACCAGTCCATTAGGTCCCGGTCTCCTTGGCACTTGTCTAAATCTTACCCTAGATAAACCCTTATACTTTGGTATAGTTTACTTAAGCCTAGGTCTAACCTATCAAGCCTACCCATCCTTGAGGTATCACGCTCACCTGCCCCAAACTATAACACTCATGGACCTCAGACTTGCTTAGTCTAAACCAAGACCAACCTTCAAACTTCCGGTCTCCAAACCCTAGCCTCAAGCCTAGGTAGTCATCATTCTCTCTAAACCCTGGGCTTAAGCCTAGGTAGCCGCACCATCCTTCCTAAACCCTAGCCTTGATCCTAGGTAGTCATATTCCCTCCAAACCCTAGCCTCAAGCCTAGGTAGTTACATTCCTTCCAAACCGTAGCCTCAAGCCTAGGTAGTCGACATTCCCTCCAAACCCTAGCCTCAAGCCTAGATAGTCACATTCCTTCCAAACCCTAGCCTCGAGCTTAGGTAGTTACATTCTTTCCAAACCCTAGCCTCGAGCCTAGGTAGTTACATTCCTTCCAAACCGTAGCCTCAAGCCTAGGTAGTTACATTCGCTCAAAACCCTAGCCTCAAGCCTAGGTAGTTACATTCGCTCTAAACCCTATCCTTAAGCCTAGGAAACCACAGCATCCTCTTTAACCCTAGCCCCAAGTTCTAGGGAATTTCCAAAGCCCCGTATGAAACACCTTTCCAAAACTCCTGAAACCCTAGTCTCGAAACCTAGGAAATTTACAATCTCAATCCCCATCTTATTGAACCCTAGTCTTACGCCTAGGATATGATGCCCTAGCGTCGAGCTTAGGATTCAGCAATCTCTCCAAACCCTAGCCTCGAGCCTAGGTAGTCGCATTATCTCCAAACCCTAGCCTCAAGCCTAAGAAGCCGTATTCACTCTAAACCCTAGCCTCGAGCCAAGGTAGTCCCATTATCTCTAAACCCTAGCCTCGAGCCTAGGTAGTCGCACTCTTTCTAAACCCTAGCCGCGGGCCTAGGAGACCATATCCTCACTCAACCCTAGCGACGAGCTTAGGATTCAGCATTCCCTTCAAACCCTAGTCCTAGACCTAGGAAATTCCTTCACCTTAGTCTCAAAGTATAGGGAGCTTACAATCCTTAACCTTAAAACCTAGCCTAAAGCCTAGGTTACCACGAACATTTCCAAGCCATAGTCACCAATCCCAGAAAATGGTGAACCATAACATCAAGCTTAGTAAACCCTCCACAAAATCAATCCCTCTTTCCAGTGGTCCCTAGTCTCAAGCCTAGGAAGTCACAACCTTTCTAGCTCCCAGACTTATGTCTAAAAGCCAACGCCTTTGCAACCTCTGAGCCTACCACAACTCTAAGCCCTAGCCTCGAAGCCTAGGATATTTCTAAAACCCTAGTCCCAAATTTGCGGTCCTTAACGCCAGTTTTCCTGAACACTTCTAAACCCTAATCTTTAGGTCCTCATTCCTCAAAAGCCTTAGGTCCTACCCTAAGCAACCAACCAAAAGGTTCCTTACCTAATGCCTTGGCTTGTAGCCTCGTCTTATGCATTCCCTCCTAATTTAAGACAAGTGGAGCCCAAACACTATGCTCTCCATGATTATCCTTGCTCACATGATATTATAGACTCCCCGAGAGTCCCTCACCTTTGTGACTCCCCAAGAGTCTATCACCTTTGTGACTCCATGAGAGTTCATCCCTTTTGCAACTTCATAACAATCCGTCATCTTCGCGACTCATGATAAGTTCGCCAGCTTTATGACTCTGCAAGGGTCTATTGTCCTTTAGAACATCATTTGGTTTTAAAAAGCCTAAAAAAATCTCTAAATTATCATTTGTTTAAAAACTATCGTGGTGACCGGGAGTTATCCCTACTGCACGAATGTTTCATCTCTTTAAAAACTATCGTGGTGACCGGGAGTTATCCCTACTGTACGAATGTTTCATCTCTTTAAAAACTATCGTGGTGACCGGGAGTTATCCCTACTGCACGAATGTTTCACCCCTTTAAAAACTATCGTGGTGACCGGGAGTTATCCCTACTGCACGAATGTTTCATCTCTTTAAAAACTATCGTGGTGACCGGGAGTTATCCCTACTGCACGAATGTTTCATCTCTTTAAAAACTATCGTGGTGACCGGGAGTTATCCCTACTGCACGAATGTTTCACCCCTTTAAAAACTATCGTGGTGACCGGGAGTTATCCCTACTGCACGAAGGTTTCATCTCTTTAAAAACTATCGTGGTGACCGGGAGTTATCCCTACTGCACGAAGGTTTCATCTCTTTAAAAACTATCGTGGTGACCGGGAGTTATCCCTACTGCACGAAGGTTTCATCTCTTTAAAAACAATCGTGGTGACCGGGAGTTATCCCTACTGCACGAGTGTTTCATCTCTTTAAAAACTATCGTGGTGACCGGGAGTTATCCCTACTGCACGACTGTTTCATCTCTTTAAAAACTATCGTGGTGACCGGGAATTATCCCTACTGCACGAATGTTTCATCTCTATAAAAACTATCGTGGTGACTAGGAGTTATCCCTACTGCACGTACGTTTGTTATTGCTTTGTTATATTATCGCGATGACCGAGAGTTGTCTCTACTTCGCGTACGTTCTGTTGCAATTTGCAGAGGCCCGTCTACCTCTATATTGCGTAATATCCAGCACTTGTTATTTTATAAATTGCGATTGACAGATGCCCGTCTATCTTTATATCGCATAAGCTCCGGCTATTACCATTTTACCATCTTGGGATTATTTAGACCCCGCCGTCTATATGTCTCGCACCATTGTCACCCTTACCTTCTTTCCCCAATATTTGTTAGTTCGATCGTGATTGGCAGAGACCCGTCCGTCTCTAATTGCGAGAGTTCCAGCATTTATTATTTTAGCCCATCTTGAGATTATTTAGACGCCGTAGTCTTTATGTCTTGCACCATTATCGCCCCTACCTTCTTTCCCCAATATTTGCTTAGGATTCGTATGATTGCAGAGACCCGTCCGCCTCTATGTCATGCGCATCCTAGATCGATCGTAATTGGCAAAGGCCCGTTCGTCTCTAATTGCGAGAGATCCAGCATCTATTATTTTAGCGCGATCGGCAGGAACCCGTCCGTTTCTGATTGCGTTTACCCCGGCAGTTACCATTTCCACCTTGAGGCCATTTAGACGCCGTAGTTTTTATGTCTCGCCCCGTTTCCCTTACGAATGTTCAGTCTTCATACAGGATAGTATCCGTAGGATTGTTATCCCCAGCAGTAGCCTGATGTCTCATTTCCCTTACGAATGTTCAGTCTTCATACAGGATAGTGTCCGTAGGATTGTTATCCCCAGCAGGAGTCTGATGTCTCGTTTCTTTCTTCCTTCTTTCCCCAGTACATCCGAACTACGACCGGCTTGATTCCTCCGAGGATACGTAGGAAGCTTGAAAAGGTTCAGCCACCCGACCAACGTGGTCATCTCTCATCCCCAGCAGTTGCATTTTCCCCGATGGATGAATTTTCCCGCAGATCAGATTTCTCCCCATCTGAGGACAATCATTCTCAATTCAGATTTGAACTACGTTTGGCTTGATTCCCCCGCGGATACGTAGGTCGCCTGCCAAGGTTCAGCCGTTCGCTTACCTTTCATCTGTTTTGAAACTCATGTTTCAGAACGGTTCCTATTTTTATCGTCGACCCCACCTTGCCTTGCAAGAAGCGTCGCCGAGGGGCTACTGTTAGTACCCGATCCTGAAAATGAGTTTATTAGGGATTTCCCAAATACACAAGGACTTTATAGGAATTACAAACCTTGCAAAGACTTGTCCCGGATTCCCAAAATATACCTCATTGTTCTAGAACATCTTAAAGATGGCCAAAATAGGGTTTCCATAAAACATGTAAAACCCTAGCTTAATAATTAAGTCAGCCAGGAATGATGGCCACGCGGCCACATTCGCCAAGCTCCAACCTTGGCCACGCGGCCAACATCGCCGCCGCCCTCCATCTTGGCCACGCGGCCACATCCGCCCCGGATGATCTGGACCGTCAGATCTCTCAATCAGTTTCCTATTTAAAGACCTCCCTTGCCTCATAATTGGGAGGATCCGAATTTTAGAGCTTCCAAGCGACGATTTTGCTCCCAAATCAAGTCATTCAAGCCTCCAAGAACACTCTCAAGAATCCCAAGAAGATCCAAGGTTATTTCTTGTCAACAAAGGTAAGTTTTCTAACTTTTTCTTCATGTTCTTGCCATGTTATTAATTTAGATCCATAATATTCATATTCTTAATATGTTTATTCATATTCTTCATAACATTCATATTCTTAATATGTTTATTCATGTGTTTTTCATAATATTCATATTCTTAATATGTTTATTCATGCGTTCTTCATAATATTCATGCTCCTAACATCTTTATTCATATTTTCTTCATGACATTCATATGTTCATAATATGTTCTTCATATGGTCATCATGTTCTTAGATTAAAACCTTATTTATGCTATATTTAGGGTTGCGATCTTCATGTTAACATGTTATTTCATAGCCGATGATGATCTAGGGTTCATCAACCCGAGGATGATCTAGGAACTACTTCTAAACCCTAATCTTTAGGTAATTCCCCCCTCATTATGCATGATCCCGATTCTTCTGTCTATTCTAAATTCTTCTCGAACTACGCTGACCTGAGCTTCTCACATTGAGAGGAATGTAGGCAATCTTCGGATCCGGTCTCAATCACTAACACACTACATACACCGCATCATGATAGAAAGACCGATCAATTCGGGCAATCGGAGTGATAACGTGAATATTCTTCTCTTGTTGTAATTTGACCCCCGAACCCATTAACATGCTTTTCTCAAAGTTTTGGCTATAATTAAAACGGCGTGGCGACTCTCATTTTTTTTAATGTTGCAATGAATATCCCAAATTCAAACACACGTATTCACACAAGGTTGTGAACCTTGAAAAGTTGAAGCTATGCATAGCTTCAATTGGGCTTGGAGAATAGGAGAGGAGAAAGGCACTACCATGATCAAGGTGAGCACTAGGAAGACACCAAGGATGAGTTGAAGACGGATATGGGGCTGATATACGCGGTTGATCTCTAGGTGGGAGATTGTTGAAGCATAGATCCTAAAAGGAGATGAAATGAGAAAATCTGGCACAGGGCACCAGGCGGGCGCTCGAAGCATTGCAGGCGCGCGCTCGGTTTGATCAGAATGACAGGTTCTGGAAAGAGAGAAGTAAGCTGGCGCTCAGGGTATGTCGAGCGGGCGCTCGGTAGTCGCGCCAGGAAGTGCAGATTTTCGGGATTCCTTAATAATCTGGGTTTAGGTCTTATTCTTAGGTGTATATTTAAGCAATGTTTCGCCCCCATACTCAATGTAACTCAGATTTAACATATTATATTGCAAGATCCTGGCTTGGTAGTGCCCCCAGACGTAGTCAAACATATTGACGAACTGGGTAAACAATTCTTGTGTCTTTTGCTCTGCTTTATTTCTTGTGCTTGTTTGTGGTGCTATTATTTTCTTGGGATATTGCTTGGGTGTTGGAGGGTCAATTACACAACAATCATCAGATACTAAAATAATCTATACTCATAATTTAATGGACTTTAATTTTTGGTTAACTGCCCGTGAAACCTAATATTTAAAAAGTTGTAATTTCATATAAAATTTTGACAATAAGTTACAGTTCACGTCTTGTTTGAACGGTTGTTGAAGAAAGTGGACAACATTAACACAATATTACCAAATGGATGGGAACTTTAACAAGTTTCTTTTAAAATTGCATTAACCACCTTTAAAATTTTAAGATTATATCATTTGTCACAATTTCATTAATTATATTGTAAAATCCACAAAATAAAGTTAAATTTTTTTTTTTTGAAAGAAAAATAAGGTTAAATTTAAAGCACATACTCCCTCCGTTTCATGAGAATTGAGACTTATTTCCCTTTTCGTCCGTTTCACCTCAATTGAGACTGCCCAAAATGGCAAACTTTTTATATTTTATATTCACCCAACCCCACCACTCATTCTCTCTCTTCATTCTCCACCACTCATTTTATTCAACCAACACTACTATTTACCCCACTATTCTCTCTCTTCATTTTCTACCACACATTTTCCTTATTTTATTAGTATTCCTTAGTTCTTGTGCCATTTCTTTTAGTCTCAGTTCTCATGAAACGGAGGGAGTATATTGCTAAACCTTTTTTTTTTGTCAGTCAAAATTTTTACTCCCTCTGTCCCTAAATGAGTGTCAATTTTCAAGAAATCTTTGTCCCTAAATGAGTGTTTTTTTTTAACATACCTTTCTCCCTAAACGTTTTTTTTCGAATTTTTTTTTACCAGTTTCTTTATACGTGCAAAACTAAAGGTTTGGAAAGGAGATTACAAGATTATATATGAATCGTTGTTACCAAATTGTTCAAAAAGTTAAGATTTTCAGTGTCCCTTAAAATGAAATTTGGACACTCATATAAGGACAGAGGGAGTACTATGTAATAAACAGAGTACACCCTCAACCTCAAAGGGGCATCCGCAACCTCAGCAAACAATGCCTTCTTTACAACATCAATACTTTATCATTTAGTGGCAAAGCTAGAAATTTTTGTTAATGGGCATAAATTGCACAATATATACTTCTTCCGTCTCAAAATAAATATCTTTTTGGGAGTTAAATTTTGTCTCAAAATACTTGTTGTTTCACTATTTTCAAAGTTTTTTATTGCTTTATACCAATTCTACCCCTAATAATGATAGTGAACTATCTCTTACATAACCATTTAATTACCTAGGTAGTTGAATTACTTTAGGGGTATTTGGGACTTCTTCACATGCATTAATGGCATTTCTTAATATGTGCGAAACACTCCAAAACGACATCTATTTTGAGACGAATGGAGTACATTTTAACTGTATTTAGTCAGTGGGGGCTAAAAACAATTTAGTGTATTATTAATTTTATCTCAAAGGGGGAATATTTCAACAAATTGCACTAAACTCTGATTTTTTTTTATAAATTTTGTACTAATACTCTTTTTTTTTAGAAAAAAATAATGGAATTAATTGTCTCCTTTTGAGCGCCATGTAGCTCTGCTTATCAACGCCCCCATATTTACAAGTGCACCAGTTATGAAATGCATGTTGCAATGCTTCCAAGTAAGAATTCTAGGTACAATTTCTTGTTTAATCTTACCCCTAACCTTATCATGAATTGTGTTCTCCTGCTAAAAAAGTGTTCCTTTTATGCTTCCCATATTTAAATCGCATACTCCCTCCGTCCTAGTATAAGTTGGGCTTCTTTTCATTTTAGGCCGTCCCAAAACAATTGAGACTGCATAGGATGGAAATGTTTTAAGGGATTTTTACCAATAAGTCCCTTAGGAAATGTGGTATTTGCCAATAAAAACACACAATTTCATATTTTACCTTAGGATCCTTGGGTTGAAATCAATTTTACCAATAGATCCCTCGCACTATTTAAATGACAAAAACACCCCCAGCACAAATAAAATCCTATCACACCTGTAACCATCTTTGACCACCTCATTTACTTTTGACTTTGACTTACTGTCCCCGCCTACCGCTGCCGCCCACAGCTGCCGCAGCCATTATCGGCAGCCGGCACCGCCGGACCTCTGGTCGCCTCCGACCGGTGCCACCCTTCCCCACCTCCATCTTTAATGACTACAAATAATTAAAAATATATTGCTTTCAGCAAGGTTTGGACCCAAGACGTCTTGGTCTTAAATGGTGGACTCTACCACTATGTCAACGTCATCCTTGTGCCTTCTATGAACTGTTTTAAATTTAACACAACAAAATCACATTTCTCAAGTTTTTTTTTTTTTTTTTTTTTTTTGTTGTGTGTGTAGAAGCCTTCTTCAGAATTAAACACTTACTCAATTTTTAATGATAATAAAAAAAAAGCCAATTTATTATTGTCCAGCGTGCATATGAGAGTATGTTCTTTTTTTTTTTTTTAACTTTAAACAACTACGAGATTGAGTTATCAATTGTTTCGCACATGATGTCACTTTACATTTATTAACTAAATATTTAGCTTCAAACAACGGAATAAATTTATTTAATAATTGTATAAAGATCATTTAACAATACAACTGTGAAAATGACTATCATTTGTGAAAATTTGAGAGATGAATTTTCAATTATTATACTCAATTCATGTGTGAACAATTGAGAAACGAATGTCCTAGTTATTATATTTAAATTTATGTGAAAAAATGTTAAATGAATGTCTCAGTTATTATGTTCAAATTCATGTGTGAAAAACTTTGCAATTCATGTCTCAGTTATTATAATAATTATGAAAAATTGAGTAATGAATTTATCAGTTTTCACAAGTGAAAAATAAAAAAATGTCACAAATGAGAAATCACACAACTGTGAAATCATTTATGAAATGATTTTATAAGTGGCAAATGAAAACATGACACAACTGTGAAATCACACATCTGAGAAATCAGACAATTGTGAAATCATTTGAGAAACTATTTTACAAGTGAAAAATATTTTTTGTATAAAATTTAATTATATGTTTTGATCGAGCATAAAATGTGATCAAGGCCGGAAGAGCGGTTGGATACCTAGAAAGCCTGTTAAACCTGCAAAAATGAACACCGTGAGCTAAGCCGGGGTTGTACCGGCAAAGACCTCCGGCGTGAGAATAAATTAGCCCGTTCAAGGATCAATTCCTAGAGAGAGTAAAAAAGTGAACCTCTGGAGTGGAGGCTGGGGTCTCCTTTTATGGTGGTTAGCTTTCCCTCCAAGTTGAGGATAAGGTGAGGTCAGTGTGTCCTGGTATTAGGTCATTTAGGTCATCCTTATCCACAGTAGGGTTTGAGTGGGAGGCCGAGGCCCAAAGTGCCTGGCTGGGCTGGGCCCGGGTAGATGTAGTCCGTCCTTGAGCTCTTTCAGAAGATCTTAAATGAGAGAGAAGTATTAGCTCGTCCGGGGCGAGCAGAACAGGTAGGCAGGGGCTTCAAACTAATGTGGCTGGCTGGATGAACTTTCTTAGAGAAGTCCCCGTCGATGGTTCTAGCTCGGTAACAAGTGCGAGCTGGACCGACCACTTAGCTCGGTGGATCGACCGGGCTGGTCAGTGTTCTTTTCGTTGTATAAATATGGCCTAGTCTTCTTCACCTCGGGGAATCGACCGGGCTGGTCAATGTGCTCGACTTCGCGGACCAGACCTGTTTAGCATGGGCTAGCTTATATGGATAGTTCCCTTCAGTGGCCCCCTGTTTCTTGATAGAGACGAAGTGAGAGCTAGAAACACAAGGTTTTGTCGCTGTCCGGGTGCGCCATAAGTGGGACGAAGGTACAGCTGTAGTCACGAAGATACGTGTCGCTTAGAGAGGGGTTGGTTGTACTGGCGGTTGCAGGAATTCGAATGCAAGGAAGTTGATGGTACGTTTTGGGACTTTCCATGGTCACGGCACCGTTAGGTCAATTAGGGCACAAAAAACGAGGCAGACATGACGTTTGGGAAAGGACCCCTCATTAATGCTTCCCTTTCCGTGTCGGGTTGTCGATCGGTTCGGGGCAGCCCATGGGTTTGGCCCATTTTAGGGCTATAAAACCCTTGACTTTGCCTCCCCTCATCTTCTTTACACTATTTAGGCAACCTTGAAGTGAGGATTATCTGCAACTTCTCCGGCGACAACTATTCCCGGCACTTCTTCGCTTTCCGACTGGTTTTTGCCGTTTAATCCTTCAGCAAACAGGTAAATTACTTTTAACTCTCGTTTTCACCGTTTATTTTTGAGTTTTTTCTCCCCTTTTTGCGTTTACTGGGTAATCTGTTGTCGGAAAATTTGAATTTTCCGGCACCGGTGGGAAGTTCTTGGTCAGTCATAGCCTATTTCCTCAGCAATGCCGTTGGGGTTCTGCTATCACGAGCAGACTAATTTGGTGTATAATAGTGAGGAAGGTGGTTGGAAAAAATTGAGTTTGGGATCCGTCCGGAAGTTTCTAGAGTCCCACCAAGTTAGGGACGACTTGAGGTTGCCCGTCTTCAACAGCGAGAACTGGCTGGGTCCTGACCACTCCAACGTGGTCCGTTTCACGAATTTTAGTCATCTCCTCAGGCACTTAGCTATACATTAAACCTTTGGGGGTAGATTCTCTTCTCCGTTTATCGCGATGAGCACCAACTTAGGAGAGGGGTCTAGACCTCAAACGGGCCCTAGTTCGGCTTTTAATACGGGGTCTAGCCCCCATGCTACTCTTGCAGGTATGTCTCAGGAAGGGTTCAGTATCTAGTGATGTGGGCGCTTCCCAGGACCAACTACTCCTCGCCAACATACCGAGCAATGAGACGAAAATCGTATTTGATGAAGAGATTGACGATGTCGATCCTATATCTATGTATCGACCTGATGCGGGGACGAGCTCAAGGCCTTGTCCCTTAGAGAGTGATGATGAAGATGCTTCCAGGGATGAGGACAGTGGATGTGATGCGGAAGGTCATGTATATGTGAGTGACAAGGATGAGGGCGAGAGTGAGGTTGACAGACAGATCATTGAGGACATGGGCTACGACTATCTGGCGAAGGAACTTGCTCGGACAGCTGTGCCGTTGTCCTCTCGTCAATTGGGGGCGGACCCTCTTCCTGGTGACTTGCCGCGTGTTCTTCCTCATAAACAACCCACACCGGCTCAAATAAGAATCGTCAATAAACTTTACTCGGTGTACAGAATAAGCCGAGCGGACTATAAGATAACATACGTTCCCAAAGGGAGTGTATCCATTGATTCTTTAATAAAAGACAAGGAGCTAGTGGATTTCTACATCGGCCAATTCGAACAGGGCCTTAGGTTGCCTTTGGATCCTTTCATCAATCAGTTTTTGACGGAAACCACATCGGTTCCCATTCAGCTCGTTGCCAATGCAATAAGAACGATCACTAGCTTCTTAGTTGTTTGTCGTCACCTCGGCTTCGAGCCATGTATGGGTGTTTTCAAGAAGTTCTTCAGGATATCCCGAGTAAAGAGCAAAGGCGCTGATCCCCCTTTCAAAACTGTATGTTTAGGGGCCGTCCCCAACGCTCCTCGCTTGTTGTACGCGTTTCCTGGAAAGCTCAACACTTTTGCTAATCACATCGTATTGGTAGAGAGCAGGAACGGTTGAGGATTTGAGTGTTCCCAGGGTGTACTTGGTCGGCTCTCCGGAGGGTGGGAACCTGACTGGAGTAAGGACTTGGAGAAGGCGTTGGGCCGTAAATTGGGAAGAGCTAGAGAATCGAGCTTGCTATTTTGCTCGAGCTGGGTTGGCTGGTTGTTTTGAGGACCGGGTGGAGCCTCTTGTCTCGATAGTGTCAGACAGGCGCTACCCCAGTTGGGTGATCCATGAAGGATGCTCGTTCAAAGTGGACTGCCCATTGTGCTCGGGCTCATCTGCCCCGTGTTACAAGTTTGAGCATCTTGGGGGTGAAGATCTGGACTTTGCTTCTAGCTGAACATGTTTTATGAGTCTAATTAATTTTTCTTTGTCTTACAGACATGAGCGGTCATGGGGAGCAATACATAGCGGATACTCAGAAGAAAAGGGTCAAGATGTCTTTTCGCCAGCTCGGTAGCTTGAATAAGAGCACTAGTTCGTCGATGTCTAAGGAGCATGGGAAGGCCCGTCAAGCTGAGCTGAGCAAGAAGGGGCCGACTAATGTTCCCCTTTCTAGCTTTGACGGGCAGAAGGCTAGGGAAACGGGGGGAATGGCAAAGTCATCTGGGGGCCCTTCTGCGATCCTTTCCCGCGTCGAGGTTCCCAAAAAACCTCAGGGAGGGACTGGGGAGGAGGTAATGAAGAAGCGGAGCCGATCTCATGACTCCGACGACCACATTCCTCTGGCCAAAAAGGCGGCCACTAAAGGGTCGGTCACCCGCGAGGAGTTGGCCAGCGCCACCACCGATGGGGAGGTGGATAAACTCGCTGATCGGTTGGGGAACGTGGCCCTTTTGAGGGGGTTGAATCTTAATGCTCGCAAGGGAGTCAAGATGGGCCTTGGTCGTGCCGTCCTCCACCGAGCTGCTGACTTTGATCACTTGGTGAAGCTGAAAGAAGAGCTGGCCCCTCCCTCCGTTCTTCGTGACCGCATGGGCCTGGTCATCTCTGAGGTATTGGTTTAAATGTATTATCCTCATTGATTTTTTGTTTCTTTAGGTTCTAACTCGTGGTTTCCCTTTACAGATCTCCACTCTTGCTATTCGCCTATCTCAGACCGGCAAAGAATTGGAGGACCGTGCCAACAACAAGGCGGCCACTCTCATAGAGAGGGAGAAGGAGTTGGCTGCCCGCAACAAGGAGTTGGAGGAAGAAAAGAAGACGTTGGCCGAGGCTAAGAGCTTGGCTAAAGAGAGTCAGGCCGAGGCCCAGAAGGTGGAGGCATCTCTAAGGGCGGAGAGAGAACGAGCAGATAAAGATCAGGAAGAACTTAGCCTTTCTATGGGTTGTACTAGGGAGGCCCAGGCTCGCGTCGATGGCTTAGAGGCAGATATTGCTCAGCTCAAGGAACAACTTGCTAATTCCAGCTCGCCAAGCAAGGAGGACATCATTGATGAGTACTGTTGGGTTTCGATCAAACATGCGCAGCGGAAATTAGCATTTAAATTTTTGAAACCCAAAGCCCATAGATCCGTTCATATGATTAAATCAAATACAACATAATAATAAAGGAATAAACTAACCCTTGATGGCTATCAAATTCTCTTGGTCTTTGGTGGAGGTTTGAAGACTTGATTACGATCACAAAGCTTGAACACGAACTTTGAAGATGATGATTTTCACCCTCTAGCGGTATCCACACTTCGAACGAATATCAAAGGAGCTTCTTTGATCTTGGTTGCTAGACCAAATTGTGAAACACTTTTTCACAATCAAAAGAACTATATGGAATTTATTTTGTGTATTATTTTGTTCCTCAACCAAGAATGTCTTGGAACAAAATAAACCCTCTCTCAAACTCTTTGAGACTCACAAAATCAATCGTATTGAGTGCTGGCCGAATTTGATCTTTTATACACAAGTATGACCTATTCCAAATAGGAAACTTGTGTCAAAATCCGTCCAAAATTCGTTTCCTAATCAAATTAGGAATCTGCCACCCGACAGTACTGTGCGGCCGCCCAAAAACCTCTGTGCGGTCGCACAA
This sequence comes from Campanula takesimana, assembly GCA_026119855.1. Lineage (NCBI taxonomy): Eukaryota > Viridiplantae > Streptophyta > Magnoliopsida > Asterales > Campanulaceae > Campanula > Campanula takesimana. The sequence continues at coordinate 409,892 of JAOWBW010000762.1, read as the reverse complement.
CATTCTGAAACAAAACTGGTACATTTCTGAGCTAAGTGTGCGGCCGCCCAGTCCAGAATGTGTGGTCGCCCACTTCCCAGAAAGTCCAGAATTTCCAAAATTCCAATGTAGCCCTTTTTAAAGATTCGTTCTATTGTGTGTGACCCTCTAGGATTATACTAAGTTGGCAATGAGCTCAAACATGATCCCATAAGATATGATTAGGTTCTAGCAAACCGTCATACCTACCCAAATAGTATAACTAGATACAAGTTCGCATTCTTTAGAATATGTCACAATCCCTTTATCCACGATGTCATTGAACACAAGTCATGGTCAAACAGTCAACTTGTTTTGTTCAATACTTTCTCGATTCCGAATATGTTGATAATTCAAATGCTATTGATCCAATCAATCCATTTGAGTCCGGCCGAACATTTCATCAACATCATTCCTACGAGTGGCCCAAGCTTGACATCTCTCCGAGGAGGAACAAATCCATTTAGCTTATTATTCTTCCCTACGTGAATCCGATTATGCCAATCATACCCTTTATAACTTCCCGGTTAAAGGTAGCGTTTGAATATGTCAAACATAATGTTCATCAAGTGGAAGACTATAATAACTTCATGTCTAAGGATTCAAATGACATAACTAATATGAGATATATGTTTGACATGGACCATGACATAAATCTCATACAGCGGGTCATGTCCAGTACCTTGTTCCAAACAAGTACCCATAAATCTAACATGATCATCCCATGATCATTTAGCCTTTATACTAGTGCTTAACAAGTACTAGGGACGGAGATTATTATAAGTAAACATGAACAACAATAATAATCAAAACATCTCTTTATTGATATGAATAAATGATAACAATTACAACGTTTATTAAACGTGCCTAGGGCACCACTACCAACAATCTCCCACTTTCCCTAGGCCCAATCTCCCATGTATCTAATACCCATGGACCTAACATGACCATCATGTTTAGCTTGTGGAAGTCCCTTTGTTAGCGGGTCCGCAACATTGTCATCAGTAGGTACTCTGCATATATTTACGTCTCCCCTATCAACGATCTCTCGAATGATATGAAAACGCCTAAGTATGTGTTTGGATTTCTGATGTGCTCTTGGTTCCTTTGCTTGAGCAATAGCACCATTATTATCACAATAACGGTCTATTGGATTAGCAATACTAGGAACCACTTCAAGTTCAGTTATGAACTTCTTAATCCAAACAGCTTCCTTTGCAGCATCCGATGCAGCAATATACTCAGCTTCTGTTGTAGAATCAGCGGTTGTACTTTGCTTGGAACTCTTCCAGCTTACAGCTCCACCATTTAACATAAACACAAATCCCGATTGCGATCGGCTATCATCTTTGTCGGTTTGGAAGCTTGCATCCGTGTAAGCATTTACAACGAGATCATCTTCCATTCCTCCATAGACCAAAAACGAGTCTTTAGTCCTTCTCAAGTACTTAAGAATCGCTTTTACAGCTATCCAGTGATTTTCGCCAGGGTCGGATTGGTATCTACTTGTCATGCTCAAAGCATAAGACACATCCGGCCTAGTACAAATCATGGCATACATGATGGATCCAATTGCCGAAGCATATGGAACATCATTCATTTTCTCACGTTCATCTTTTGTCTTAGGACATTGAGTCTTGCTTAGAGAAACTCCATGTAACACGGGCAAGGTGCCTCTCTTAGAATTTTCCATACGGAATCTTCTAATGACCTTGTCAATGTATGTACTTTGGCTTAAACCAAGTAGCCTCCTTGATCTATCTCTATAGATCTTAATGCCAAGTATATATGCGGCTTCACCCATATCTTTCATTGCGAAGCACTTTCCTAACCAAGTCTTTACAGACTGAAGTGTAGGAATGTCGTTTCCAATGAGCAATATGTCATCCACGTATAAAATAAGGAATAGCACTATGCTCCCACTAATCTTCTTGTATACACAAGGCTCATCTTCGTTCTTGATGAAACCAAACTCTTTGACCGATTCATCAAAACGGAGATTCCAACTCCTTGAAGCTTGCTTCAATCCATAGATGGATCTTTGCAATTTGCATACCTTAGAATCTTGTTCAAAACCTTCTGGTTGTGTCATATACACATCCTCTTGTAGTTTTCCATTCAGGAAAGCGGTTTTGACATCCATCTGCCATATTTCATAGTCATGATATGCGGCAATGGCAAGCAAAATTCTTATAGACTTGATCATTGCTACGGGTGAAAAGGTCTCATCATAGTCAATACCATGAACTTGCCTATAACCTTCGCTACAAGCCTAGCTTTGTAAGTATGCACCTTCCCATCCATGTCAGTCTTCTTCTTGAAGACCCATTTGCATCCTATGGTTTTTACACCTTCGGGCGCATCAATCAAATTCCAAACTTGATTGTCTTGCATGGATTGCAATTCGGATTCCATGGCTCCAAGCCACTTGTCCGAATCAGGAGAAGACATCGCCTCTTGGTAGGTTGACGGTTCATCATTCTCAATGATTTCTACCTCATTACTATCCGTTACGAGAAATCCATATCTCTCGGGCTCGGATCGTAACCTACTAGATCTGCGAGATGCTTGTGTATTTTGAACAGGTTCCACAACTCCTTGTGGTTCTTGTTCTTGTTCCACTATTGGTTCAATGTTATTTTCTGGGTCTCGAATTTCTTCAAGATTTATTTTACTCCCACTGATTTCTTTGGAGAGAAACTCTTTCTCTAGAAAGACACCAGTTCGGGCAACAAACACTTTGTTGTCCTCTCGGTTGTAAAAGTAATATCCTTTAGTTTCCTTAGGATATCCCACGAAAATACATTTATCAGATTTGTGTGCTAGTTTGTCAGAGATAAGTCTCTTGACATAAACTTCGCAACCCCAAATCCTCATGAAAGATAAACTAGGTTTCTTTCCACTCCACATCTCATATGGAGTCTTTGGAACCGATTTAGTTGGAACTTGATTTAGTGTGAAAGCAGCGGTTTCTAGGGCGTAACCCCAAAAGGATATTGGAAGATCAACTTGACTCATCATTGATCGAACCATGTCTAACAAAGTCCGATTCCTCCTCTCGGACACACCATTCCATTGTGGTATTCCAGGTGGAGTCAATTGTGAAACTATTCCACAATTCTTTAGATGATCATCAAATTCTTGACTTAAGTATTCACCACCTCGATCTGATCGAAGTGCCTTTATACTTTTGCCAAGTTGTTTTTCTACTTCATTTTGAAATATTCTAAATATCTCAAATGCTTCACTTTTATGTTTCATTAGGTAAACATACCCAAATCTACTATAATCATCAGTGAAGGTTATGAAGTATTGAAATCCTCCCCTAGCATTGCTACTTAATGGTCCGCATACATCGGAATGTATCAACCCCAATAAGTCGCTTGCCCTTTCACCCAACTTGGTAAAAGGTGTCTTAGTCATTTTTCCAAGAAGACACGACTCACAAGTGTCATATGACTCAAAGTCACATGAACCCAAAAGTCCGTCCCCATGGAGTTTTGAGATACGCTTCTCATTAATATGACCAAGACGGCAATGCCACAAATAAGTATGATTTATATCATTAGGTTTAGATTTCTTATTTACATGATAGACATTATTTTCATTCTTGATATCCAAGACATAAAGGCCATTAAATGAATTAGCAATACCATAAAGAACATCATTTAAATAAATATAAAATTTCTTATTCTCAATAAGAAACTTAAAACCTTCATTATCCAAACAAGAAATTGAAATAATATTTCTGCTTAAATCCGGAACATAATAACAATTGTTCAAAACAAGAATTAATCCGGAAGGTAAAGTGACTTCATAAGTCCCTACGGCTAATGCAGCAACTCTTGCTCCATTCCCCACGCGTAGATCTACTTCACCTTCTTTAAGCAGTCTCCTATTCTTTAGTCCCTGCACATTTAGACAAATGTGAGAACCACATCCGGTATCCAATACCCAAGAATCAGTGGTAGAAAGGAGAATATCTATCATATAGATACCTGAAGTCGACGCAACCTTGCTGCTCTTCTTCTTCTTTTGCTCTTCCAAGAAAGCCTTGCAATTACGTTTCCAATGACCAATTTCTTGACAATGGAAACAAATTGCATCCTTTTGTGTATCGGGTTTTGCCTCAGAAGCCTTGGCAACCTTTGCCTTGCTTATCTTGGGTTTGACAACTTTTGCCTTACCCTTGCCTTTGGCACCAGGCTTCTTCCCATCATGAACCAAGAGCACAGGAGAACCTTTCTCCACAATTTTCATCTCTGCAGTTTTAAGCATCCCATGCAACTCAGAGAGATTCTTATCCATTCCATGCATGTTATAATTCATTACAAACTGATTATAACTTTTAGGTAATGAATTAAGAATGAGATCCGTGGCTAGCTCCAATGGGATTGGATAGCCAAGTTTCTCAAGGTGCTCTACATAACCTTTCATTTTAAGAAAGTGAGGACTCACTTGTTGCCCTTCATTCATTTTACTAGTAGTGAATGCAACAATGGTCTTGTACCTCTCTTGCCTAGCTTGCTCTTGAAACATGGTTCTCAACTCCACGCCTATCTCATAGGCTTCCAAATGTTCCAAACTTTGTTGGAGTTTTGAACACATAGCAGCAAGCATGAGACAACTTACATCTCTAGAATCATTACGATGTTTCTTGTAATTGTCTCTTTCTACCCTAGGGGCAGTAGGCGGTGGTTCAGCGGGGAGAGGCTCATCGAGAATGTACAACTTATCTTCTTGCCTAAGAACGATTCTTATGCTACGGATCCAATCCATAAAGTTGGTACCATTCTCTTCGAGCTTATCCTTCTCAAGGATCGATCGCAACGACATTGATTGAGTGTTATTAGTCATTATCTATAAATATGCAAAATTTCCAAAATTTAATAAGTACCGATTTTCATTAAAGAGATAAATAATGTATTTTTCAAACAAAATACTCCCACTAAATTAGATAACCTTCATATACATCCAATGTATAATATAATTTAAATGGGTTAAGATCCAACTTTAATTTAATTTCAAGTCCGCTAAGGCGGATTACACAAAATCAAATTAATTAGGTAGACAACTCTTGTCAATCATATCTCATATGACTCTTAGTTCCTTTTATGAGATTCTTTAAGAAATCCAATTTCAAAAAGCATGTTAAACCTCATCTTTGCCTAGGCCCAAAACTGTTTTGACGCCCAATTAAGTCTAACCATTTTAAACGCATAGTTAATGTGTCCCGCTAGGGCGTGCCCACAGTATCTATCTTGCTCATACATAAACAAATTTAATGCATCTCGCTAGGGCGAATCTACATTAAAATCACTCATGTACTCACAAGTGTTTTAATCATGGCATGGCAATAAAAGACTTAAAACTTTCTTTGAAGGTTCCTCACATGTAGCATATAACACATTTATGAGCACATAATATAAACATGTTACACATCAAGTTTAGCCACTAAATTAATCTCCATTAATTTAAGCATGGTATTTATGTGTCATTAGTTTCTCTATAATTATGAGGATGAGACTATTTCAACTTTGGTTATTATCTCCAAATCAAGACAACAAGAAGTGCGGTCGAACTAAACCATTAGGCAACCACAATCCCGCACTAATTCAAGAAACCAAGAAAGTAGTCCATGTGGCCGAAATTAAGCAATAGATGGTCTCGATGAACGTAGGCCAATTGCATTCACAATTCCACATGGATCTCCAATCATTGAATCAAGAACTTTGTTTCTAAATTTTAGCAATTATGAACTCTTCATAATTCTAACTTCGTTTTATCTTTGAAACTTTGATTGCGATCAATTTTGGGAAACACAATCTCGATGAACGCAGATTAGCCATCCAAAACTTGAACCAATCTAGGAATCACAAGACTAAAACAAATAGGAAAATCAAACCCCAAAATCCATACACAAACCAACTACCCAAAACCCATTCCAGATCAGCAAGTCTGGACTGGTTCTGTTACTGGTTCTGTTGAATCTTTCGAAAAATTCCAGATTCTGGTTTTCAACCAAAATCAGACCTTCTGATCCCCTTGTGCGGCCGCCCAAAAACCCTTGTGCGGTCACCCAAAACTGTGCGGCCGCCCAAGGCGTTTTGTGCGGTCGCCCAGTGCCATCAGAATGTGCAGAATTTTTAAGTTCGAAAATTTTGTCTCAAAATTGTTTTTCCCCGATTATTAAAACTTTGATCCAATCAAAAATTAATAACCAACAATTCTGAATCCACCATAATTTATTTATTGCGATTGAATCGTGCGATTAAAGTTGTAAAACAATAAACCACATAAAATCACATAACACATAAACATCACATATTCCAATATTCATATCATGCAAGGCACATAAACAATTTATATACACATAACATGATCTAGGTATTGAAATAATCAACATGAACGAAGCTCTGATACCACTGTTGGGTTTCGATCAAACATGCGCAGCGGAAATTAGCATTTAAATTTTTGAAACCCAAAGCCCATAGATCCGTTCATATGATTAAATCAAATACAACATAAGAATAAAGGAATAAACTAACCCTTGATGGCTATCAAATTCTCTTGGTCTTTGGTGGAGGTTTGAAGACTTGATTACGATCACAAAGCTTGAACACGAACTTTGAAGATGATGATTTTCACCCTCTAGCGGTATCCACACTTCGAACGAATATCAAAGGAGCTTCTTTGATCTTGGTTGCTAGACCAAATTGTGAAACACTTTTTCACAATCAAAAGAACTATATGGAATTTATTTTGTGTATTATTTTGTTCCTCAACCAAGAATGTCTTGGAACAAAATAAACCCTCTCTCAAACTCTTTGAGACTCACAAAATCAATCGTATTGAGTGCTGGCCGAATTTGGTCTTTTATACACAAGTATGACCTATTCCAAATAGGAAACTTGTGTCAAAATCCGTCCAAAATTCGTTTCCTAATCAAATTAGGAATCTGCCACCCGACAGTACTGTGCGGCCGCCCAAAAACCTCTGTGCGGTCGCACAACATTCTGAAACAAAACTGGTACATTTCTGAGCTAAGTGTGCGGCCGCCCAGTCCAGAATGTGCGGTCGACAACTTCCCAGAAAGTCCAGAATTTCCAAAATTCCAATGTAGCCCTTTTTAAAGATTCGTTCTATTGTGTGTGACCCTCTAGGATTATACTAAGTTGGCAATGAGCTCAAACATGATCCCATAAGATATGATTAGGTTCTAGCAAACCGTCATACCTACCCAAATAGTATAACTAGATACAAGTTCGCATTCCTTTAGAATATGTCACAATCCCTTTGTCCACGATGTCATTGAACACAAGTCATGGTCAAACAGTCAACTTGTTTTGTTCAATACTTTCTCGATTCCGAATATGTTGATAATTCAAATGCTATTGATCCAATCAATCCATTTGAGTCCGGCCGAACATTTCATCAACATCATTCCTACGAGTGGCCCAAGCTTGACATCTCTCCGAGGAGGAACAAATCCATTTAGCTTATTATTCTTCCCTACGTGAATCCGATTATGCCAATCATACCCTTTATAACTTCCCGGTTAAAGGTAGCGTTTGAATATGTCAAACATAATGTTCATCAAGTGGAAGACTATAATAACTTCATGTCTAAGGATTCAAATGACATAACTAATATGAGATATATGTTTGACATGGACCATGACATAAATCTCATACAGCGGGTCATGTCCAGTACCTTGTTCCAAACAAGTACCCATAAATCTAACATGATCATCCCATGATCATTTAGCCTTTATACTAGTGCTTAACAAGTACTAGGGACGGAGATTATTATAAGTAAACATGAACAACAATAATAATCAAAACATCTCTTTATTGATATGAATAAATGATAACAATTACAACGTTTATTAAACGTGCCTAGGGCACCACTACCAACAAGTACGAGAAATCTGCGGAGTACGAGGAAAAGTTGATAGCCAAAGTTTTTCCGTACTGGAAGTCTGGTCACAGGCACGGGTTGAGGGATGCCTATGGTCGAGGGTTTCTTCCCCAACACCCCGAGACCTTGGCCGATTTGGTGGAGTGTTCTAATGTGCAATTTAACGACTTCGCCCGAAATGCCCATGCCATGATTCCCTTTAATGAAGATGAGCTGGACCAACTGGCAGGTGAGGATTGTAAGGATCCCGTCCTCGGGGCGAAACAAGCAAAGTTCGCACGAGGACAAAATGCCAAACACGGGTGGTTTTCACACAAACAACGGAGTCGCCACGTTAGTTTAATTTTTAACCCAAACTTAACGAAAAATGGTTAGAGAAAATGAGTTCGGAGGTCACGTTACACTTTGGGAAGAACTTGGACAAAGTTCACCCAAAGTGCCTCGGTAAACCGAGTCTCTCTAAGTTTGTTGACCAAAACGTGCAAGTGTGTGTGTGTGTGTGTGTGTGTGTTTAAAAATGGGAGAAACCAATCTTATTTTAGAAAATGGTTTTGGGGATGAAATGTAGGCATATTAATGCCCTTTGTTCTTTTTAATGTTTTTTTAAAGAGGCAACAATAGAATGTTCATCCAAGTAAAAATAAGGCATTTTGGGGATGGACTTTAATTAATCATGGTAAGGATTAATAAAGTCAAGAGGGACAACTTTTTCATCCTATGTACCAAATTCAAGCCAAGATGAGAGCCAAGGCCATGAATTGGACAATCATTGGAGCAACAATACCTTTACTTGGACAAATCCCCAACTTGGAGGATTAAAGATTGTGGCCAAACAAGAACAATATTAATAAGATATTTAACAAATCATGATTATATATAGCAATAATATAATAGCTTGAGAGGACAAGACTTTTAATATATATATATATATATATATATATATATATATATAGTGCTTGATTATGGACAAGACTTGCAATGTTGAATGACATTAATGTAAAACCCACTCACACTTGCATTAATGTAAAATTGCACAAAAACATAACAAGTCTTAGATTAATCCTTTGGTTTAGAACCCACACTCATGCATAAAACATGAAGGGCACCATGGATCTCAAGGCTTGGTTCCAAGTTGATAAAAGGCATTAAGTAAATGACATTAATGTAACAAATGCTCCTCTCCACTTGGTTCATCATTTTAATACACCATAAAGTGTAAGATGAGACCATTGGGATCAAGAGAGCATTTGGATCCCAATCATATAAAGATTACATTTTTAAGCTAAATGATCAAAGATCATATCCCAAAAAAAGGAAAATAGAATGAGATGAAGAAGAAGATTTTAATAAAATAAAGATTTGATTTTTAAGCAAGCTTGGGGTAAATCATCAATTGATTGACCCAAGTTTGTTTTTTTCCTACTTGGAGATCATGGACTCCAAGATTTCACTCAACCATGGTTTGTTCACCAATTTCACTAATCACTCAATTAATCACTCAATTAATCACTCAGTTTGTAGAGAAGAAATTTGTGCATAGTAACTTTTCTCTAGAATTTCTCCCTTAAATGGGTAGAGGAGGCCTCTATTTATAGTGGGAATTAGGGACTTGTTTGCAATTTGGGGTAACATTTTGGTCCCTCAACTATGGACTTGGGCACCAAGCAAAAGGGGGATATTTTCACTTTAATCCCTCAACTATTGTCTTGTGACTTGCTTAGGGGCTAAGCATAAGATGGGTTGGAATTGGATCACAAAATGGGTCATTTATACTCATAAAATGGTCACAAATTGGGTTGAAATTGGATCATTTTTGTGCACAAAATGGAGCACAAAGGGCTGGGCATAAGGTTTTCCAGAAAGGGCATGTGGGTGACACAAGGGAGGTGACAAACCAATCAGAATGCGCCAAGGAGGGGCTGTAAGGGTGAGGGAACAACAAGGGAGGACGGACCAATCACAGCGCGCCACGTGGGTATGGCTGTCGGGCGAGTGTGGTGCGCCGGGGGGACAAGGCGCGTGAGGCTGGCGGGTGTCTGGCGATGGATGAAAGCGCGCTTGGTAGGTGCGCTTTCAAGAAGCTCGCGTGCGTCTTCAAGAAACGCACCTACCAGGTGCGACCGCATCCATCTTTTTAAGGAATTTTGGAAATTCCCACAAGGCCCTTTTGGCCTTTGTGGGAAATTTCCTTGAGATCCTTGGTCCATTTTTATTCCCAGAAAGCCCTTCCTTTTCCAATATGTTCCAAAAATTCCCAGAAAGTCCCCAAACTTCTGGTATGACCCAATTTTTTCCCAAATTACCCCTAAACTCCATAATTTAATTATTTTAAGCCCAATGGTCCGGATCGGGGTACTTACAGAGCCCCTCGGCAACGGCGCTTTTGAAGAAAGCGGGGTTGTCGACAAAAGAAGGAGTCCCGATCCGGTGAGCTACCAAGATGGTGACCAAAGGTGGTCAAGTGGCTGGACCCTTATCTTTAAAGGATTCCTACGTATCCCTATCCGAGGGAATCAAGCCAGTCGTAGTTCTGGGGTACGCGGGGTTACTTAGATCCGCAAGGAGGCATGACTCTAGGGGTCAGAGGCGAGACATGGTCAACTTGGCTCTATGGGAGAGGGTTGACTTGCTAGGGATGTGGTCAACTTGACTCTATAGGAGAGGGTTGACTTACATGGGACAGATTTTTACTGGGCTTACGTCGGGGACGGCCTATGGTGACTATTCTAAGTCCAAGCTTGATCGGGGTCAACTCCATCTTCGGGGAGATTGACGGAAAAACTGGTCTTGCGTCCCTCTAAGGACTGCCGGGACAAAGGCTCTAGCCTATAATGACTATTCTAAGTCTAAGCTTGACCGGGGTCAACTCCGTCTTTGGGGAGATTGACGGGAAAACTGGTCTTACGTCCCTCTAAGGACTGCCGGGACAAAGGCTGTAGCCTATAACGACTATTCTAAGTCATAGCTTGACCGGGGTCAACTCCATCTTTGGGGAGATTAACGGGAAAACTGGTCTTACGTCCCTCTAAGGACTGCCGGGACAAAGGCTCTAGCCTATAACGACTATTCTAAGTCATAGCTTGACCGGGGTCAACTCCATCTTTGGGGAGATTGACGGGAAAACTGGTCTTACGTCCCTCTAAGGACTGCCGGGACAAAGGCTCTAGCCTATAACGACTATTCTAAATCTAAGCTTGACCGGGGTCAACTCCGTCTTTAGGGAGATTGACGGGAAAACTGGTCTTACGTCACTCTAAGGACTGCCGGGACAAAGGCTCTAGCCTATAACGACTATTCTAAGTCTAAGCTTGACCGGGGTCAACTCCGTCTTTTGGGAGATTGACCGGAAAACTGGTCTTACGTCCCTCTAAGGACTGCCGAGCAACAATAGGTTTGACACTTACTTGGTCAACCTAACAGGATTGGTCAAGACTAGGTTCCAATGGACTTACATCAAAAGACCGCCTATCCTCTTCACAAATATTCTACAAAACATTCTTATTATAAACACACCCTCAAATGCCCAATGCAATTTGGAAGGGGACAGAAAAAACATTATTTTTATAAACACACCCTCAAATGCCCAATGCAATTTGGAAGGGAACGGAAAAAACATTCTTTTTATAAACACACCCTTAAATGCCCAATGCAATTTGGAAGGGGACGGAAAAAACATTACTTTTATAAACAAACCCTCAAATTCCCAATGCAATTTGGAAGGGGACGGAAAAAACATTCTTTTGGCCAAATTTTGGAAATGCGCATTCCTAAAGGCAAATCTTTTAACGAAGCATTTTAGTCAAATTCGGATTTTAACTTAACCACGAGGTTTACTATGCATAAAGTCGTTCGAGGCTTTGTCCATTTATTAGGAGTGATCGGGGGTAGAGAACCCTCCCGTCGTCGATGCCGGGGTAGCCCATGTGCTTGCCGTCGTGGATGTCGGGGTAGCCCCATGCCTTTGTCCGTGTTGATGTCGGGGTAGCCCCATGACTTGTGGTCGTTGTGGAGGTATCCCCATGTCCTTTGAAGTGGGGTTAGGAACCCATCCCTTTTTCATGACGCACCCTTTCTTTTGCCTAGGCCGCCCTTGCGGGTTTTCAACCTAGCGGGCATCTCTTTTGTGTCTTTTATGGCACACCCTATTTTTTGCCTAGGTCGCCCTTACGGGTTTTCAACCTAGCGGGCCACTTTTTTGGTGCCTTTCTTTTCCACTTTTTTATGAGTGATCCAGCCGACTCGATAGAACGGGGACTTAAGGTATCTTTTGGAGGAAACATGCAAAGGCAGTTTATTTGGGAGAGAGTCCCTTTATGTTGGTGAGCTCTTTGAGCAATTTATCATGAAATGGAAGGAAGCCCTTGCTTGACAGAATACAAGTGTTTAGCTCTTTCCTAAGATGTATAGAAGAAGACTTGTTGAGACATTTGAAATTTGCCTTAGTTAATATCATCAAATGATTGCTCGAATGGACCATGTTTGTCATTAAGTCAAGATTATAGCAAGCAATTAGCCTTAACATGTATAAACGTTGTGATCAATTAAGATTAAAGTTCGATCAATGGCAAGATCGAGAGGAGAAGGTGTTTATGGGGAATTGGCCCAAAGAAGGTGTGTAACGACCCCAAAAATCAGTTTTATTTATTTTACAATTATTTTATATTTTGAGAATTTTAATTTAAAATTATGTGTGCATTTTATTTGTTGCATCATATTATATGACTTGCACATTTTATATGGTTATTTGTGTTAGTTAAAATGATAGTAGTAAAGTTTATTTGGGGAAGTTAAGAGTGTTAGTGGGAACTTATGGGGGTATTTGTGGAATTTGGTGGTTAAAGGGCTTAAATGAATTTAGTAACTAAGGTGGGCTTTAGGGGAAAATGGGAATAACAATTTTACATAACCTCCCTCACCCCCCCCCCCTTCTCTGCGCATACCCTCCCTTCATCATTTACTTTCCCAAATTTTTCCTTGAACTCCATTGTTGAAGAAGAAAGCTTAGGTAAGATTTTGTTTTGTTAATTTTCTTTCTTTTTATTTACTACTCCATTTTCAAATCTAATTATATATAAATGTTCAGGGAGTTGAATAGATCATATCTACCGAACAATATATTTTTCTTGACTCATTTCCGAAAAATAGGTAAGTTACTAATCCCCCCTTTAAATGTTAAAATGGTCATAAGTATGCTATATATGCTTTATATGTTATAAAATAATGTTTTGGGTATACTTTTATATACTTGTAATTTTGGGACAGAGGGAGTAGTAAAACTGGTTATAGACTTGTTATTTGTGGGAAGTGAGTATATGGGTATAGTAGTTTTGGTTTTGGGGAATTATGAGAGGATGCAACATTATATATGCTTTATATATTATACTCCTACTCGTGGGACGGTAAAATAGTATCTTTAGTTAAATGTTAAATAAATGTATTATAAAATTATACTATTATTTATGGGACGGGGAAAGAAGTGAAAGTATCCTAAAGTGGGTATATTAGTATATTAAAAATTATAATGATACTTGTGAAACAGAGGGAATAGTAAAAACTTGTTCATAGCTTGTTAGTATTAGGAAGGGTATAGAAGTTGGTGTTTGTATGGTGTTTGGGCTGAATTTGTAGCCTTTGTATGGGTTGAAAATGTTGAGGGTTGATAAGGTTAGTGTTTTGGGTTGGTGAGATGAAGGGAGTATTTTGTTTTCAGCCAAAATGAGATTTCTGGGCTGATTACACGACTCGTGTAGGGGTACACGAGTCGTGTAAGGAGAGATTCTGAAGGGGTGTTTTTCTACACGAGTCGTGTACTGTTACACGACTTGTGTAAAAGTTCTTACACGAGTCGTGTAGTGGTACACGAGTCGTGTAAGGGCCCAAAGTCTGAACTTGTGTATTTTTACGTAAAATCTTCCGGAGGTCATAACTTCTTCATCCGGACTCCGTTTTAGTCGTGTAAACTATCGTTGGAAAGCTCTTCTCGAGTACTACACGATGGGTTGGTTATTGAGTGGGGTTTTGATTTTTATAGTACGTAAATCCAGTAGGTGATTAGTACCAAGATGAGTATCCATGGTTCATTATGGTAGAGTTGGTCTTTTGTGATCAAGTTTGAATTAATGTGATTGTTTGGATGGATTGTGTGATGAATTAATGTCAATATGGTGCATACTATTATGAAAACGTGTTTACTTCTCTAATATGAGCTTGTGTGGTTCCCTACTTTGGAATCATACCCCGTTTGTTGTTTAAGCAAGTTTTCTTTGCTTCGGTTGTGTCTAAAGTCCAGCTGGTACTTTTGTGTGTGTTGGGCAGTGATAGGGATTATAATGGTCTCCGAGCCAAGTACATTATAAGGCTCCTATCATTGGTTTCCCATTTTTAACCCCCTTCCTTAGGCCAAAGGTTGGGCACTTTGGGTTATGACTTTGTGTCATTTTCCCCCCGTTGTTGTTGTTGTTGTTTGGTTCCGGAACCCGTTTCAGCTCTTCGATGCTGCTCAGTTGATGCCTCTCAGATGGCTATTGTTTGGTTTGAGAACCTTGGCTCAGTATCCACGTATGAGTGTTTATTTCCGCTTTATGTGTTGCATGATGAGTTGGTCGTTATTTCCAACCGGTATGGGACGGTTGGCGATAGGGAGCCTCTCATGTTATGTGCTATGTGTTATACGCTTAATTGTTAATATTGTTTCTTTATGATCATCATACTAGCATGTAATGTAGTTGCATTTTAGTAACTTACTGAGATTTATTCTCACCCCTTATTTGTTTACTGTTTTAGATAAGAAGGAGTCCAGGGAATAGGTCACAGCACAGGGAGGACGTTGGTAAAGAGATCTTGGGTAAGTCTTTTGGGAAGTGATGTGTATAAAGGATACATTATGTAAATGTAATACCTTTAGGGTAGTGTACCCGTGACTCAGTTATTTGTATCATCTCTTTTAGTAGGTGTTCGTGTTTGTAAATTTTATAAGTAAAGTTTGTTATAGCCAAGTGGCTAAGTACTCATTTGAGAAAGTTTGTTTTGTGACTTAAAGTCATGTTTTGGTAACGTGTTGGTTGTGTGAACCTTTTTATGAAAATATATTTCGAAAAAATTTCTTAGAGTTGCTTTACGACGTCTTCCTCGCGTGTCCCGGGCGTGGGGCCAAGTAGGACCACGGGTCGGGGCTCGACAGTTGGTATCAGAGCTAGGTTGTAGATGGTCTAGAATGACTAAATGACCTAGGAGGGTAGTGGTGTATAGGGTAAGTAACGTTGAGAGTTTTATGCAGGTACTTATTGAAAATGGTTGGCACCGAAGGGAATCAGTCAGGGCCTTCAGGGTCGGGAAACGCTAGAGAAGAGGTTCGAGCACTGTTCCAAGGTATGTTTGTAGCTGTCATGAAAATCATTGACGATATAGAGGAGCATAAAACCAAGATTGAAACCTCAGATGTGACAAAACGAGGAGAACAGGTAAAACCGCAACCCCAGCGTGGAGATAGTAGAGAATATCAAGGAACACCTTCGCAGGCGAGGGCATCTTTTCAAGGGCCGCATAATAGAGGAACTCGAAGTAAACGAGTATGTAACTACTGTCAAAGGATGGGACATTTAGAAGAAAAATGTTGGAAAAAGCAAGGCAAATATTTGAGTTGTGGTCAGTTGGGTCACTTTCAGAAAAGTTGCTTTAGATTTAAGAATCAGTTATCGGGAAGTGCAGCTGGGTCATCTCGGGGCCAAAAGAGGGATGCTTCAGGAAAGGTTAAGGTGCAAGATCGTGTTTCTTCCATCAATCAACAACAGATTTCAGATTCTTCTAATGTGACTGGAGGTATAATTTCTATGTCTAGTTTGAGAGCACACACACTTATAGACCCTGGCTCTTCGCATACTTGTGTGTTTGTGCATTGTGCTTCTTGATTGCATGTGTCTTCTGAGTCTTTACCTTATGTGTTAGATGTGTCTTCCTAAGGGGGAGTGTTAGATGACCGATAAAGTGTCGTATACTTATGATGTGCGTATTCATGGGCATGTTTTATTTGCCGGTTTAGTGATGTTGTCATCACGAGATTTTGATGTTATGGTGGTGGAATTTTATATGCTAGTGTGTTTTAGTTAAGCAGGGTATATATATGTGTTTAGCTTTCATGCTATTTATGCATTAAGAAATTTGTAAATTGTTGTTGCAAGCTTGTGCCTGGTAGTTGGTTTATGGAGTTAGTAGTGAAAAATTTGCATTTAAATTGAAAGATATCTTTTCCTTGTGAGATTTTAAATTTATTTCCCTTGAGTGGTACTTGTTCTTGAGGAGAACCTTGAGTGATCTTGAGTGGTTGGGTGCTATGTTTGAGCAACATCAGAGATTAGTAATTGTTTAGTGGTTGATTTGAAGTAATTATCATTTGTTGAGAATTTTAGTTGAGTATATTTCAAAGATGGCTTTTATATCGGGTATGGACATCATGAATGGTGGTTATATAGTTTGAATTCTCACCTGCTTCAGTGGTATTGTTGGATACGTTGAATTGTATAAGTAATCCTAGTCTGATTTCTTTGAGAGCGGTAGCAGTTGTAAAATCAGGGCAGAATGTCTTCATGTTAGAGGATATATTATTTTGAGGAAAGTTTCAACTCAGGCATAGGGTTGAGGATTTATTGATGGATTTCTAAGGTAGCTACACTGTTAACTACATAGCACAGAAAGATGCACTATCTCGATGGATTGGTAAGAGTGAACGAGTTTAATTGTTGCGAGTGTTAATTGATGAATCGAGAGTTGATGACAACTTCAGTATTGATATTGCTTAATGGATTTAACTAGTACTACAGTTATCTAGAGGATATGATTAGTGTTACTAATTTCTAGTGGATATGTCAAGCTTACCCTTATAGTGGATTTGATAAATTCATTATTCATAGAGATGCCTTAAAGAGTGATTGAGATGTTCATTGCTTCAGGATGGTATGGTAACAATGTGTGCTTTGAGAAGATTGATTCCTTATCAACAAAATTATCCTACCCATAAATTGAGATTTATTGCGATTATACATCCATTGCATTAGTGAATGACTTTGATGGAGTTAGATTTGAAGTGTTTACCATATTATATCATCGGGAAAGGTATTGTGTTAGAGAATTCATTGACTTATAGTTCATGGGTGATAAAACTAAATAGGGAATGTTAGAGGAATTAACACTTTGGAGTCTTCGTGAGTTGAGACATGGTGTGACCTTGCGATTGTGAAAGCTTTAAATTTCTACTCTTTTGAATAATATCAACTATCGAAAATTACTCGTGGAATGAATAATGTCAGACAATAAGATTTTGTTCGTGGCTAGTGATGGAATTTTAACTTCTATAGCAGAGTATGTAGTCAACACTTAGTGGAATTAAACATGTATAACGGAGTTCAACTATAGATACTTGAAGGGATACACAAGACCAATTTAATTCTGAATCCAAGTAGAAGTAGAGTATTGAGATAAATTCAGGGAGTTACCTTTAATTGTTTGATGCGAGGAATTCTAAGTATTCAACTAAGTCCTTGAGTTGTGAATAATCTGGAAGTAAATCATCAGTTGTCAGTGATTTGTTCAGAAGATAGTTCGATTTCATGGTATGTCTACGAGCATGGTAATAGATATGGGTTCCTTATTTACATCTTGATTTGGGCAAGCATTTCAGAAGACCTGGGGTTCGGAATTGAGACTTAGTATGACTTTCACCCTCAGTCAGATGGTCAGTTAGAAATAACCATTCAGATTCTTGAGAACTTGTTTAGTTGATTCTAAGAATTCGAGGGATATACCTTTACTTCTCGTGGAGTTGTTTAATATGTCAGTTCTTTTGAGATTTTGAAAAGAGCTAGAGGTTGAGTTTATCGTCTTGTGTTACTTCCTTCTCTCGACGAGGTTGATAATGAGTTCCATGTGTTGATGCCACGCAATTGTGTTTATGATTCTTCTCCGATATGTCTAAAGTTTTAGAGGATATTGAACTCAGTGTGAAGCTTCGGGATTGGAATGAAAAGAAGTATCCTGGGTTGTTTGAGGGTTGAGGTAAGCAATCCTAAAATTCGGGTCGAATTTTCTTTAAGGGGGAGTGATTGTAACGACCCCAAAAATCAGTTTTATTTATTTTACAATTATTTTATATTTTGAGAATTTTAATTTAAAATTATGTGTGCATTTTATTTGTTGCATCATATTATATGACTTGCACATTTTATATGGTTATTTGTGTTAGTTAAAATGATAGTAGTAAAGTTTATTTGGGGAAGTTAAGAGTGTTAGTGGGAACTTATGGGGGTATTTGTGGAATTTGGTGGTTAAAGGGCTTAAATGAATTTAGTAACTAAGGTGGGCTTTAGGGGAAAATGGGAATAACAATTTTACATAACCTCCCTCACCCCCCCCCCTTCTCTGCGCATACCCTCCCTTCATCATTTACTTTCCCAAATTTTTCCTTGAACTCCATTGTTGAAGAAGAAAGCTTAGGTAAGATTTTGTTTTGTTAATTTTCTTTCTTTTTATTTACTACTCCATTTTCAAATCTAATTATATATAAATGTTCAGGGAGTTGAATAGATCATATCTACCGAACAATATATTTTTCTTGACTCATTTCCGAAAAATAGGTAAGTTACTAATCCCCCCTTTAAATGTTAAAATGGTCATAAGTATGCTATATATGCTTTATATGTTATAAAATAATGTTTTGGGTATACTTTTATATACTTGTAATTTTGGGACAGAGGGAGTAGTAAAACTGGTTATAGACTTGTTATTTGTGGGAAGTGAGTATATGGGTATAGTAGTTTTGGTTTTGGGGAATTATGAGAGGATGCAACATTATATATGCTTTATATATTATACTCCTACTCGTGGGACGGTAAAATAGTATCTTTAGTTAAATGTTAAATAAATGTATTATAAAATTATACTATTATTTATGGGACGGGAAAGAAGTGAAAGTATCCTAAAGTGGGTATATTAGTATATTAAAAATTATAATGATACTTGTGAAACAGAGGGAATAGTAAAAACTTGTTCATAGCTTGTTAGTATTAGGAAGGGTATAGAAGTTGGTGTTTGTATGGTGTTTGGGCTGAATTTGTAGCCTTTGTATGGGTTGAAAATGTTGAGGGTTGATAAGGTTAGTGTTTTGGGTTGGTGAGATGAAGGGAGTATTTTGTTTTCAGCCAAAATGAGATTTCTGGGCTGATTACACGACTCGTGTAGGGGTACACGAGTCGTGTAAGGAGAGATTCTGAAGGGGTGTTTTTCTACACGAGTCGTGTACTGTTACACGACTTGTGTAAAAGTTCTTACACGAGTCGTGTAGTGGTACACGAGTCGTGTAAGGGCCCAAAGTCTGAACTTGTGTATTTTTACGTAAAATCTTCCGGAGGTCATAACTTCTTCATCCGGACTCCGTTTTAGTCGTGTAAACTATCGTTGGAAAGCTCTTCTCGAGTACTACACGATGGGTTGGTTATTGAGTGGGGTTTTGATTTTTATAGTACGTAAATCCAGTAGGTGATTAGTACCAAGATGAGTATCCATGGTTCATTATGGTAGAGTTGGTCTTTTGTGATCAAGTTTGAATTAATGTGATTGTTTGGATGGATTGTGTGATGACTTAATGTCAATATGGTGCATACTATTATGAAAACGTGTTTACTTCTCTAATATGAGCTTGTGTGGTTCCCTACTTTGGAATCATACCCCGTTTGTTGTTTAAGCAAGTTTTCTTTGCTTCGGTTGTGTCTAAAGTCCAGCTGGTACTTTTGTGTGTGTTGGGCAGTGATAGGGATTATAATGGTCTCCGAGCCAAGTACATTATAAGGCTCCTATCATTGGTTTCCCATTTTTAACCCCCTTCCTTAGGCCAAAGGTTGGGCACTTTGGGTTATGACTTTGTGTCATTTTCCCCCCGTTGTTGTTGTTGTTGTTTGGTTCCGGAACCCGTTTCAGCTCTTCGATGCTGCTCAGTTGATGCCTCTCAGATGGCTATTGTTTGGTTTGAGAACCTTGGCTCAGTATCCACGTATGAGTGTTTATTTCCGCTTTATGTGTTGCATGATGAGTTGGTCGTTATTTCCAACCGGTATGGGACGGTTGGCGATAGGGAGTCTCTCATGTTATGTGCTATGTGTTATACGCTTAATTGTTAATATTGTTTCTTTATGATCATCATACTAGCATGTAATGTAGTTGCATTTTAGTAACTTACTGAGATTTATTCTCACCCCTTATTTGTTTACTGTTTTAGATAAGAAGGAGTCCAGGGAATAGGTCACAGCACAGGGAGGACGTTGGTAAAGAGATCTTGGGTAAGTCTTTTGGGAAGTGATGTGTATAAAGGATACATTATGTAAATGTAATACCTTTAGGGTAGTGTACCCGTGACTCAGTTATTTGTATCATCTCTTTTAGTAGGTGTTCGTGTTTGTAAATTTTATAAGTAAAGTTTGTTATAGCCAAGTGGCTAAGTACTCATTTGAGAAAGTTTGTTTTGTGACTTAAAGTCATGTTTTGGTAACGTGTTGGTTGTGTGAACCTTTTTATGAAAATATATTTCGAAAAAATTTCTTAGAGTTGCTTTACGACGTCTTCCTCGCGTGTCCCGGGCGTGGGGCCAAGTAGGACCACGGGTCGGGGCTCGACAAGGTGTGTCTTGGAAGTCGGTCATTATGGGACCGTGGGGGAGAGGCTTGGTACTTTGGGAAAGCCATGGTTTGACCTTTCTTTCTCATGCTGTGACCGGACCCGAAGGTTGCCTACGTTCCCCTCAGTTTGAGGAGCTCAGGTCGCCGTAGTTCGGCCTTGGGCCGTCTTTTGCTGAAGTTGACTTTCTTTTGACGTTGTCTCGGAGGATGTTGTTGTTCTTTGGATGTAGATCCATCACTTTGTGGTGAACTCCTTGGAACGTACCTTTTGGGGGTGAACCCTCTTTGGTGAACTTTTCCTTTGCATATATTCATTTCCTTTTTCCTCTTTCACTTTTTTTTTTTTTTTTTTTTTTTTTTTTTTGAGATGGGAAACATTAGCCCCAACTTGCAATCTCGGGCATTGGCTCCTTTATAGCCCCTTGGTGGAATGCTTGTCATTTTCGGCTTTGACTTTGAAGATCCGGGAAGTCCTTTTCTTGTTCGTGCACGCGCGATCACGGTTGAGTCTCGGTGTTTGAGCAACAACATCCTCGCCTTTTCACTGTTTTGGGACGCCTTTGACGCGCATCAGGAGTTTGTCTCGGGAAGGTATATCGGGTTGTGTATCGGAAATGTGTATCGGGTAAGTGTATGAGGGAAGACTTGCCATTAATGGTTTCTTCATGTCAATTGATCACAACATTTATTCACATCAAGATTAATTGTTTGCATTTAGCATTTTTCAGTTGTGTTTAGGTCCATTCGTCCTTAATGAGTCGTCATTGACTAGTATGCTTAGAAGTCAATTCATCATTTTAGGGACGTAGCAATCAATTGGTAATAACAAGCAAGACAATTTCAAGAGTAGATGTATATTGCAAATAATGTCTCAAGTCTAGGGAGAAGAGAATGAAAATGACTCTTTTATATAGATGACTTTATACAAACATGTCCGAGTACGGACCTTTGTAAAAACAAAAAGACACAGTCCGGGACGGACTTTTGGTGAAAGTCTAGACCCTACGAGGCTGGAAGACTCAATTTTTTTTTTAGGGATGGGCCCCTACGAAATGCGATGGTCCGTTTCCTTGGAGGGGCTGTCGGCGGCATATTCCATATCTTCCGCGGGGAACTCGGGTTCCATGTCGTCCGGGGAGATGTCGCGAGGTCTCCATTTGGCTTGGCGTTGCAATTTCCGGATCCATCTACTCATGAGTTGGGAGTTTGCATTGGCCATCTCCGTTCGGTGATTTCCTTTCAAAGTGCGTAGCCTTCGTGCGTGGCGCTCAGCGAAGGTACGGATCTCCATTTGATGTAGCCGCTTTTGGGCTTTCGAAGCACGGGCCTCTCCTTGTAGACAGTGTTCCAACCTTTTGATTTTCTTGCTCATGTGGACGGCTGTCTCGGACGCCAATTTTGATGTTCCTTGGTCAATGTTTCCGATGGACAGAACCGCGAAGGACTTTAGCATATTAAACCTCGAGGTGAAATTATAACCGGGATTTGAGAAAAATGCTTTATTAGCGGATTGACCTTTTTAAGCAAAACATTATCTTTTATTTTAAGAAAGCTTGATCTCCAATTTTTTTTTTTTAGAAAGTATTTTCATTTGAGTAAAAAACTCACACATTTTTTTTCTCTTTCTTCTTTTTTTTTTAATAAAGATTGACCGGGCCGAAGTTGCCTACGTTCCCCTCACTATGAAGGAGGGGGTCCACGCGATGAGAGGCTCAGGTCACCGTAGTTCGAATGGGTTTAAAACTTTAAGAAGAAAAAAAACGAACATGACTGACTTCTCGGAGGATAACGATGATCCATCCAAGGACTTAACTGGCTTTCTAGGGGACTATTCCTAGGAATTTAACGGGAATTTTCACGGGGACCTAGGGGACAACGTCCTAGGGCTTCGATGGGAATTTCCAATGGGGGACCTAGGGGACAACGGCCTAGGGTTTTAACAGAAATCTCAACGGGGACCTAGGGACAACGGCCTAGGGTTTTGACGGGTGTTCCCTAGGGACAACGGCCTAGGTTTTTAACAGAAATCTCAATGGGGACCTAGGGGACAACGGCCTAGGGTTTTAACGGGGATCATCACGGGGGACCTAGGGGACAACGACCTAGGGTTTCATGGGAATCATAACGGGAGACCTAGGGGACAACGGCCTAGGGTTTCACGGGAATCATAACGGGAGACCTAGGGGACAACGGCCTAGGGTTTCACGGGCATCATAACGGGGACCTAGGGGACAACAGCCTAGGGTTTTAACGGGGATCACAATCGGAGACCTAGGGGACAACGGCCTAGGGTTTCACGGGAATCATAATGGGGACCTTGGAGGATAACGAAGATCCATCCAAAGACTTAACGAGGCTACACTTGTTAGTGAATGTAATGTATCAAAGGCAAGGAGCAAAAACGGAGCAAGCTCATGCAATGTGCAATTATTCATTCATTCAAGTTTACTTAAAAAAGCTTTCTTGATTTGATCCTAAATGGTTGGAAAAGATTCCTCTTCTTTTTCACAACTATTCTAAATCCTGGATCAGTGGAGGCCGTCGCTACGTCTATAGACCCCTCGTTTTTCACATGTATTGCACGCTCCCATGGACGGACTATCCCGGGCGAGGGTCCTATAGGGCACGCGGCTTCCACCGACCAAAAGAAACGAACCTAGGGTCTAGTGCGTCGCAAGGTTCCCAATACGCGGGTCATCCTAATCTTGATTAAGCCCCAGTCGGGATCGAGACTTTTTTCCGAAGGCTACACCGAAGGCTGCACCGATATTCCGACATGACCTCATTTTGATATGAGGCGTCTCAATCCTTGACCATGGGCTTAAGGATGATTAAAAATGACTTGCACATTAGGGCTTAACGACACGGTGTTACCCTATCCTTAGCATATGACCTTCGCTAATTGTGGTCGTCATTAACACACGAGTTGAAGGCGGGTTAGGCCACGTTTGCATTACGTCAAGGAGTCACAACTCGGGCATTAACTTGACCATAATTAACCTTGGACACGTATTAAGGAAGTGGTAACGTGGACTAGACCAAAAACCAACCATAGTCACGGTATTTGTGTGTCACGGACATGTGTGGTTGACTTGGCTCGGAAGGGAAGGTGGGATGGACCCGTGCGCGCATCGAAGGGAACAAGAGCACCCAACGAGCTGTATCGTGGCATCCATCCCGGGTTTGAAGGGCATTTGGAACGTGCAAGTTCAAGTGCGCGTAGTGTGACGCCTTTTCTATGTTCCTTTTTGAGTCAAAATAGGGATTTTTTTTTTGGTCCGTTTTAGCATTATGAGCGAGTATGGACAAGTATGAACAATCATGTACAAATATGAACAAATATGGACAAATATGGACAAATATAGACAAGCAAGAACAAGCGAGTAAACAAGGCTACTTAACAAGTAAGAGTTACAATTTGTACATGGAAGGTTTGTGCACAACCAAAAGTTCTTTGAAACCAATTTTTTTTTTTTTTTTGCAAGAAGAACAACCTTTTGAAAGTCATTTGTACCAAAAAAGTTGTGCACAAACAAGAAGAATTTAAAACAATCTTTTTTTTTTTTTTTTGAAAAGGGCTATGCACAATGAGGCTTTGAAAACCCAGTTTTAATGTCCAAAAGAAAAATGTGCATGACCAAGTTTTGGAAATTCATTTTTTTGCTAAAAAAAAAGAAGAAGGCAAAAGTGCACAAGATAGAGTCTGGAAATTGGAACTTGGACATGAAGAAGCAAGGAGACCACTTAGAATGTTTCTGCCTTGCACCAATTTGTTGATTTGAACATTCTGTGGGTCCGGCCAAAGTAGCAGTACGGCTAGATCATTCGTCCCATTATTTTTTGAAATTTTTCCATCTTCAGGTCATCCAGCCCCAGTTTATTGTATTTCCAAAACAGTTCCATTCCTTCGAGTCAAAACAGAAACACAAAACACACAAATTAGGCACAAAGTCAACAAACGGGGACGGGAGTTTGACCCACACATAAATGTCCCCAAAGCTTCTAAAAAGAAGTTTAAGAACATTTAATTCCCCAGCAGAGTCGCTGTTCGTACCCGATCTGAAAATGAGTTTATTAGGACTTTCCCAAAAATACAAGGACTTTATAGGAATTAGAAACCTTGCAAAGACTTATCCCGGATTCCCAAAATATCTCATTTATGACAAAATCCATCAAAATAGGTAACAAATGGTTTCCTTAAAACCATGCAGAAACCCTAGCTTAAGAATCAAGTCAGCCTGCAACCTTGGCCACGCAGCCAACCTTGCTGCGCGTTGATCTTGGCCACGCGGCCACTCTTGCACCGGCTTCAATCATGGCCAGGCGGCCAACCTTGCGCCGGATGATCTGGACCATCAGATCTTCCCTCAGTATACTATATAAACCAATCCCATGCTATTGGTTTAGGGGTCCGATTTTGAGAGCTCTAAGTACGAATTTTGGAGTTCTTAAACACTATTTTGCTCTCTAATTAGCATTCCAACACTCAAGAAGATCCAAGGTTTATTTCTTGCCAACATAGGTAAGTGTTCTAACCTTTTCTTAATGTTCTTGCATCATTTTTTAATATAGGTCTTTTATATTCATGTTCGTACATGTTTATTCATAGTTTCTTCATATTATTTGCATGCACAGTCATACGTTCATAATATGTTCTTCGCATGTTCTTCGTGTTCATAGATTAAAACCTTATTTATGCTATATTTAGGGTTGCGATCTTCATAATTACATGTTATTTCATAGCCGATGATGATCGAGGGTTCATCAACCCGAGGATGATCTAGGAACTACTTCTAAACCCTAAACTTTAGGTAATTCCCCCTCATTATGCATGATCCCGATCCTTCTGCCTATTCTAAATTCTCTGCGAACTACGCTGACCTGAGCTTCTTACATTGAGAGGAACGTAGGCAATCTTCGGATCCGGTCTCAATCACTAACACACTACTAACACATTCATCATGATAGAAAGACCGATCATTCAGGCAATAGGAGTAATAACGTCCAATATTCTTCTCTTGTTGTAATTTGACCCCCGAACCCATTAAACATGCTTTTTCTCAATGTTTTGGCTATAACTAAAACGGCGTGGCGACTCTCATAATTTTAATGTTACTATGAATATTCTCAAATTCAAACACACGTATTCACAGTGGCGACTCCGCTGGGGACTGCTTTGAAACTTTTTCAAACTTAGTGGGTCTAACTTTCGTCACATCATGATGCTTGCAATGTTTACACATGCACACACATGCCATGTTTTCACATGCACCTCACACTTTGCCATGTTTACATATGCACCACACACTTTGCCATGTTTTCACATGCACCTCACACCTTGCCATGTTTATACATGCACCACACACTTTGCCATGTTTTCACATGCACCTCACACTTTGCCATGTTTTCACACGCACCTCACACTTTGCCATGTTTACACATGCACCACACACTTCGCCATGTTTACACATGCACCACGCACTTTATGTTTACACATGCACCACACACTTTATGTTTGCACATGCACCTTGTATTTCCGCCATGTTGATACTTGTACTTTGTATATACCTTGTATCCTTGTACCTTTGTTATTTCCGCTTTAGTATTAGGGTCAAACAAAACTCTGCTATGCTCCCTTGTACATTATTTTCCTTCTCCTGCATTGCATTGCGTAGCATCATTCAAACATTCAAAACTTCTCTCTTTTCTCCTTAAAAAGAATTAGTTTCTTGCCACACACTACCACTAGTCCGTGTCAGCACTGCACATGTCCCTACTACCCGGAGTTTTCGATGTGCAGGAATTTGTGCGCTACTGCCTCACATTTTTCGAGTCACTCGTCTACTCCACTCACCGTGTACGTTCCGCGAGCGGTGGGAACCTTTAACCTAACCCGTGTCAACCCACACATAGAGATTAGGACACTCCTCGGACCACCCATTTAGGATGTAAATAAATGCAAACTTTTCGCAAAATAAAATGTGCATTGCATCTAGGCGACCTCTAAGGTCCATCGCTCATCCGTTGGGCCATCATTGCGATCCATTTGGGTCTACCCTTCACCTTCGACCGCCTAGGTCAACCTTCTCAACCTTTGACCGCCTAGGTCAACCTTCTCAACCTTTGACCCCCTAGGTCAACCCTTACCAACTTTTGACCTCCTAGGTCAACCTTACCCGCCTTTGACCCTTAGGTCAACCTTTGACCTCCTAGGTCAACCTTTGACCGCCTAGGTCAACCTTCTCAACCTTTGGCCCCCTAGGTCAAACTTTGACCGCCTAGGTCAACCCTCTAAACCTTTGACCTCCTAGGTCAACCTTTGACCCCCTAGGTTAACTTTCTCCGCTCTTGACCCCCTTAGGTCAACCTTTGACCCCTAGGTCAACCTTCTCCGCTCTTGACCCCCTTAGGTCAACCTTTGACCCCCTAGGTCAATCTTATCCGTTTAAGTCAACCTTTGACCCTTAGGTCAACCTCATTTGTCTTTTAACCTCTTAGGTCAACCTTTGACCCCCTAGGTCAACTTTCTCCGCTCTTGACCCCCTTAGGTCAACCATTGACCCCTAGGTCAACCTTATTCGTCTAAATTAACCTTTGACCTCTTAGGTTGACCCTTGACCTCCTAGGTCAACCTTATCACCTTCGACCTCTTAGGTCACCCCTCGACCTCTTAGGTCACCTTTGACCCCTTAGGTCAACCTCATCCGCCTTTGACCTCTTAGGTCAACCTTTGACCCCCTAGGTCAACCTTCTCCGCTCTTGACCCATTTAGGTCAACCTTTGACCTCCTAGGTCAACCTTTGACCGCGTAGGTCAACCTTCCCAAACCTTTGACCTCCCAGGTCACCTTATCTACCTTTGACCTCCTAGGTCAACCTTTGACCCCTTAGGTCAACTTATCCGCCTTTCACCTCTTAGGTCTACCCTTGACCGCCTAGGTCAACTTTATCCGCCTCCGACCCCTTAGGTCAACCCTTGACCTCCTAGGTCAACCTTATCACCCATTGACCTCTTAGGTCAACCTTTGACCTCCTAGGTCAACCCAATCACCTCTGACCTCTTAGGTCAAACTTGGACTCCTAGGTCAACCTTATCCGCTATTGACCTCTTAGGTCAATCTTTGGTCCCATAGGTGAACCCAATTACCTTTGACCTTAACCCGCTTAGGTCTAACCGTCATCCTGACCCACCTAGGTCATTATTTGACCCACCATTGTCCATACCAACCTAGGTCAACCCGTCTCAACCCGTTTAGGTCCACACACCATCCTCGACCCATCTAGGTCAACTCGTCCGTCTTAGGTTAAAACTACCCCTTTACCTTTGACCCATCTAGGTCAACCCGCGACCCGCTTGGGTCGACTTACCTATCTTGGATCCATCTAGGTCAATCTCCAACATTCCTTGGTCCACCAACCCGAATAGGTCAACCTTAGACTCGCTTAGGTCAAACCATGTCTATCCCGCTTAGATCATCCCATAGGCAACCCGTTACATCCCGCTATCTTGATTCATTCACCATATAGGTCAATCCAACCCTTCTCATTTAGGTCGACCTATCCTTTACCCATCTAGGTCAACCCACCATTATCGTCGCATCCTAGCTTGAACCATTTCTTGTCTCAAACCTTAGGTCAAACCTTAGGTCAAATTTAGGTCAAACCTTAAGTCAAACCTTACCCGATTCCTATAGGTCTTCCTCACCCATGCTTGACTAAAGACCGAGTCATCTCCCTCTTTTGACCCTTGTTAGTACCCGATCTGAAAATGAGTTTATTAGGGCTTTCCCAAATATACAAGGACTTTATGGGAATTAGAAACCTTGCAAAGACTTGTCCCGGATTCCCAAAAATAGCTCAATGTTCTAGAAAACATTAAATATGGACATTTAGGGTTGCTTTGTATGAACAGTAAAACCCTAGCTTGAATTTCAAGTCAGCGCGCAACGATGGCCACGCGGCCACTTTCGCCGCCGCCCTCAATATTGGCCACGCGGCCACTTTCGCCGCCGCCCTCAATATTGGCCACGCGGCCACATCCGCCCCGGATGATCTGGACCATCAGATCTTCCCCTCAGTTTACTATATAAACCAATCTCATGCTATTGGTTTAGGGGGATCCGAATTTGAGAGTTCTTAAACACAATTTTGCTCTCTAATTAGCATTCAAACCTCCAAGAAGATCAATGTTTATTTCTTGCCAACATAGGTAAGTTTTCTAACTTATTTCTTCACGTTCTTGCATTATTTCTAATGTAGATCTTTAATATTCATGTTCTTGCATGTTTATTCATAGTTTCTTCATATGCTTCGCATGTTCATTCATATGTTCATATATGTTCTTCATATGTTCATCGTGTTCATAGATTAAAACCTTATTTATGCTATATTTAGGGTTGCGATCTTCATGTTTGCATGTTATTTCATAGCCGATGATGATCTAGGGTTCATCAACCCGAGGATGATCTAGGAACTACTTCTAAACCCTAATCTTTAGGTAATTTCCCCCTCATTATGCATGATCCTGATTCTTCTGCCTATTCTAAATTCTTCTCGAACTACGCTGACCTGAGCTTCTCACATTGAGAGGAACGTAGGCAATCTTCGGATCCGGTCTCAAACACTAACACACTACTAACACATTCATCATGATAGAAAGACCGATCATTCGGGCAATAGGAGTGATAACGTCCAATATTCTTCTCTTGTTGTAATTTGACCCCCGAACCCACTAAACATGCTTTTTCTCAATGTTTTGGCTTTAATTAAAACGGCGTGGCGACTCTCATAATTTTAATGTTGCTATGAATATTCTCAAATTCAAACACACGTATTCACACCCCTATAGTCATCTCTCACCTCTTTTTAAAAGTCTAACTTGGTTCGAACTACGGCGACCTGAGCCTCTTATTGTGTGGGACCTCTCCCTCATGATAAGGGGAACGTAGGCAACTTCGGCCCGGTCAAACTTTCAATTTTTTACCAAAACGCATTTCAAAAATGTGGAGACCGACTCTTTTCCAAAAAATGATTTTTATAACGATGCCTTATCATTAAATACGAATCTAATTCTTTCTTGACATAGAGTTCTGCATCATGTCGGCTGCAAGGAACATCGAAGTTGCAACTGAAGCTGCTACCCAAGATCCCGAGACAATCCTCTACACCGGTACTGCTCTCAGTAAGCAAGCATCCCGCTTCGAAGCCATCCTCGATGAACAAGCAATCCACTTTAAGGCCATTCTCAACGAGCAAGCAACACACTTTCAGAAGGAGATGCATAAGACCCTAAGAGATATCGAGAGGCGCCATTTGTCTGACATTCGTGGCGTTTATGATTACCTCAGTCGAGTTCTCCCTCTTGCTCAATGTCAACACCCGTACGCTCCTCAAATGTACGGGCCGCCACAGACTGTCCCCGTCGGGATGCCTCCTATGACTACTCATCAACAAGGGGTGCCGGTACCTAAGTCACCCTCAAAGACAGTTCGTGAAAGGAAGGACGAGCGCGAATTCGACGACTTGGGTATGCCGTTAGCCAAACTCTTCAAAAGTCTAGTTCAAGCCGGCAAGTTGTCTCCTTTGTTCAACTATGAACCAAGTAGGGTGAAGCAAGGCTTGGATCCCTCCAAACACTGCCAATACCACCAGTACATTAGGCATGACACCGAAGATTGCCTCCAATTGAGGAGAAAGATTCAAAGCCTCATTGACAGCGGAGCCATCACCCGCCAACGGAATACATGGGCATGGGCAAAAGAGGAAATTGGGGCTACCTCCTTTAAATAAAAGAAAAGGGTCATTCATTCTTCGTAGGTTCTAGAGTGTCCTTAGTCAAAAGTCCACCTTGGACGATTTCTGTTTCTTTAAGTAAGAGTCCACCCCGGACTAGTCGGTTTAAATCTTTAGTTCCAATAAAAGGGTCTTTATTTCTTTTCTTTTCTCTCTAGACTTGAGACATAAGCTTGCATATATCAATTTCATGAAAATTGTCTTATTCACCATTTTCGCTTGATTGCTATATCTTTATATGATGAATTAATCTTAATCTTACTCATTAATTACGACTCATTAAAAGGTAAATCGACCCATAAACCATTCACATAACTCAGTACACAATTAGCCTCAAGATAACAAATGCTTTGACCAATTGGGATGAATGAATCACTTTCTCTTCTCTCTACATTCTACCCCCATACACTCTCTCTACACACTCACCCCTTGTACACCCTTCATGTACAAGAGTTCTGCATCATGTCGGCTGCAAGGAACATCGAAGTTGCAACTGAAGCTGCTACCCAAGATCCCGAGACAATCCTCTACACCGGTACTGCTCTCAGTAAGCAAGCATCCCGCTTCGAAGCCATCCTCGATGAACAAGCAATCCACTTTAAGGCCATTCTCAACGAGCAAGCAACACACTTTCAGAAGGAGATGCATAAGACCCTAAGAAATATCGAGAGGCGCCATTTGTCTGACATTCGTGGCGTTTATGATTACCTCAGCCGAGTTCTCCCTCTTGCTCAATGTCAACACCCGTACGCTCCTCAAATGTACGGGCCGCCACAGACTTTCCCCGTCGGGATGCCTCCTATGACTACTCATCAACAAGGGGTACCGGTACCTAAATCACCCTCAAAGACAGTTCGTGAAAGGAAGGATGAGCGCGAATTCGACGACTTAGGTATGCCGTTAGCCAAATTCTTCAAAGGTTTGGTTCGAGCCGGCAAGTTGGCTCCTCTACTCAACTATGAACCAAACAGGGTAAGACCAGACTTGGATCCCTCCAAATACTGCAGATACCACCAGTACATTGGGCATGACACTAAAGGTTGCCTCCAATTGAAAAGGAAGATCCAAAGCCTCATTGATAGCGAAGCCATCACCCGCGATAGGAATGCATGGGCGTGAGCAAAGTCCAAACAAGAAAGAGCAAACTGGGGCTACCTCTTTTAAATAATAAATAAAAAGGGTCATTCAGTCTTCGTAGGTTCTAGAGTGTCTTTAGTCAAAAGTCCACCTTGGACTATTTTTGTTTCTTTAGTAAAAGTCCACCCCGGATTAGTCGTTTTTCTTTCAAATAATAAAAGGTCTTTATTTCTTTTCTCTCTAGACTTGAGACATAATCTTGCATAAATCAATTCCATGAAAATTGTCTTATTCACCATCTTCACTTGATTGCTATATCTTTATATGATGAATTAATCTTAATCTTACTCATTAATGACGACTCATTAAAAGGTAAATGGACCCATAAACCTTTCACATAACTAAATACACAATTAGTCTCAAGATAACAAATGCTTTGACCAATTGGGATGAACGAATCACTTTCTCTTCTCTCTACATTCTACCCCCATACACTCTCTCTATACACTCACCCCTTGTACACACTTCATGTACACTCTCTATATACACCTTCTCCCATACACTATCCTCATACACCTCTCATCCCACCATTAGACCCCTTTTCCATACGATCATGACAAAGAAATGGACTGCGGTTGCTCATCATCAAATAGACATCCATGCTGCCACAATTTAAGGGGTTGCTTGTTCCCTTCATGAGTACTACATGCCGTTACGCTGGGGCTGTCCGTATTCCATCGCAAATGTAAGACAAGTGCACGAAGTCATTCATGCCATTAATTGGTGCACGTGATAATCCAATGAAGCTCTACCGGTGAAAATCAAGGGGCTAGGATGCCCGCCGCCAGCAAAAGGCCGCTTAAACTATAAGGAAGCTACCTCGCAATCGAGAGAGGCGAAAGCAAACTAGGGGCTTGTCTTGCCCAATGTTTCATGTACAAATATAAAAAAAAAATATGGCTCGCTAGGTTGAAACCCAAAAGGGCGACTTAGGCAAAAGTTAGAGCATTGCACAAAAAGAAGCCCGCTAGGTGGAAAACCCGAAAGGGCGGCCTAGGCAAAAAAAGGGTGTGCACAAAGAGATAAAATAAAAAAGAAAAAAAAGAAAAATAGAAGGGGCTATCACCATGGAAAAGTAAAAGTCCCATTTTCTTTTCACCTCAAATGTTCTTTTTCCTTTCTTTCCTACAAAGTAGATAAACGGCAGTAACCCATGACAACTACGATGGAGCAATCCACTGCAACAACTTCAAAGGAGTAATCCACCGCAATGAGCTACAAAGAACAACTTACCTCAAATGAACCTCACACCCCTAAACTCAAAACCCAAACATAATCTACCTTGGGCCAACTTTCTTTCTTTTCTTTCCTCCCACACATACCCACTGAAACCCGACACCATCGTCAAGCGGGTCATCCCCGAACTACGCGGACCTGAGCTCCTCACCTTGAGGAGAACGTAGGCAACCTCCCGGTTCGGTCCAAAATATACACAACCCACCTCGAGCCAATTTTCTTTCTCTTCTCTCTTCCCCCATATTTCTACTCCTGACTTCTTCACTCACAATTGATCAAAACATTTATTAATTTGAGGCTACTTGTTTACCAATTAACCATAACTCATTAACTAATCAACGAGGTCCATTGTCGAGCAATCAAATAA
The DNA here is from genome assembly GCA_026119855.1 of Campanula takesimana. Taxonomy (NCBI): domain Eukaryota; kingdom Viridiplantae; phylum Streptophyta; class Magnoliopsida; order Asterales; family Campanulaceae; genus Campanula; species Campanula takesimana. The sequence continues at coordinate 376,764 of JAOWBW010000762.1, read as the reverse complement.
GAATCTTGAATAAAGAAATTTTCAAATGTCTCGACAAGTCTTCTGTTCTACAATCTAGGAAAGAGCTAAACACTTACTTTCTGTCAAGCAGGGGCTTCCTTCCTTTTATATACACTCAATTGTCCAAAGAGTCAAAATGCGAGTACTATCTCTCTCTCCCTCTCACTATCACCAAAATGCCCCCGCATGTTTAAACAATTATTTTTCCTTTGGTGAGTCGACTGAATGATTTTCAAAAAATAAAAATGACGTAAAAAGAGATGCCCGCTAGATTGAAAACCCGAAAGGGCGGTCTAGGCAGAAAAAAGGGTGCGTCTTAAAGGAGGTAGGATACCCCGCTCTACACCCTTATCAAACTGGGGCTTCCCCAACAGAATGGGTCGACTATGTGTTTTCTCAGAGAATACCGAGGTCCCAACAAGAATATACTTAGAAGAAGGGCATCCCTCATCATCAAGCTTGACGTAGAGTTTCTCAAAGGAGGGAGGGTACCCGCTCACCAAATTAGATAATCCCCAATGGAATGGGTCGACTATGTGGTTTCCCAGAGAATACCGAGGCGTCAACAAGGATACACTTAGAAGAAGGGCACCCCTCATCGTCAAACTCGGCAAGCGAAGACCTATTTGGATTGATTAGAATCATAATTAATTATAAGGCATCTGTATAAGATCATAACACTTTCATAAAGTTTTCTCCTCCCCGACACTTTGTTTATAAACCCGCACGCTCGGTCTCCACAAAATTGTAAAAACATCCTCGATCCATCTGAGACCCATCTCCGTGATTCTTGAGTTGACTCGGTCCTTCACCCTATTTCCTACACAATAGGATACCCTTAGGTCCCAACCTACCTGGTTCAAAACCTTAGGTCCCAAGCCTACCCGGTCAGTTTTGCCTAAGTTACACCATAAACTCTCTAGGTCCCGAGCCTACCCGGTCAGTCTTACCTAGGTTACACCATAACTCCTTAGGTCCCGAACCTACCCGGTGAGTCTTACCTAGATTACATCATAACACCTTAGTTCCACCTTCCGCAAGTTTGTAGCATGACCCCTTAGGCCTTAAACCGGTTCTACCCAGACCTTCAAACCTTAAACCGGTTAGCCAAAGCCAAGTCCTTAGGATGAACCATTAGGTCCCGAACCTACCGGTCCCAAGCCTACCGATCTCCTAGATCTCAAACCTGCCAATACATACTCGTCCTTACCCTATCTAGGCCATAGCTCTCTTATCCTCCTAGGTCCAGCTCTTAGATCTACCCAGTCTAACCTGTTGAACGATCCCTTAGATCCCAAGTCCATGCAAGGCCGCCAAACACCTACCTTATAGGTCTCTAGCATATCCGATTCACGCCTTAGGTCTCAACTCCTAAACCCTTTAGATCACAAAACTGTCTACCCTCTAAGTCTATAACCTTAGAGCTCGTCCCTTAGAACTCTTTGGTTCCCAAGCCTTCTTGGTCTGACCAACTAAATCTATGTTATCCATACTTCTTGGGTCTAAACCCCTCTACAAACCTAGTGTCACCCATTAGCCGCGAGAGACTACCTAGCCTGACCTTCACCCCTTAGGTCTCCAACCTACTTAATCCAAGTCGAGTCCAAACCTCAAACCTACGCGATCCTCTCCTCAAACTCCATAGATCTCAAACATCGCTCCCCCAACGAGCCTAAACCTCGAACCTGCTCAAGCACATAGGATCTCCTACGTACCGCGCCATGCCATAGACCCGTCCGGTCAGAACTCGTGCGCTTAACACCTTTGGGGTCCCATCCCTAGCCTACCTTCACAATCGCCGAACGAGCTTAGTCACCCGCAATGACCTCTAAGACAAACTTAGGTCCTAAGAATACCCAATCCAACTTAGGCACCTATTGTACTCGAGCAAAGTCTTGGACACTCAATCCCTTTACCTAAAGCGCCAACATGGTCACATGTCCAGACCCATTTCTCGCACATGGCTCACACATAGCACACCTTAGAGCCCAAACCCGACATGCGTATTAGGTACTAGGATCATCCAATACCAATCCATTGCTCCTTGGCCGACCTCAAGCTTGCTTGGTCCTAATCCATAACGCGGTTTCTCTAGGACAAAAGACTTACCCGCTTGAAAGCCTTATGTCCCAACGCTACCCTGCCTAGCCTTCGATCTCCTAGATCTCACGCCTACCATTTCATTAGGCCCCGGTCTCCTTAACACATGTCTGAGTCTTACCCTAGCTAAACCCTAGAACTTTAGCCTAGGTCTAATCTATCGAGCCTATCCAGCCACGAGGTATCAAGCTCATTTGCCCCAAACCGCAACACTCTTAGACCTCAAACTTGCTCGGTCTAAACCAAGACAAACCTTCAAATGCTTTCGGTCTCCAAACCTTAGCCTTAAACCTAGGTAAACACATTCTCTAAACCCTAGCCTCAATCCTAGGTAGTCATATCATTCTCTTTGAACCCTAGCCTCAAGCCTAGGTAATTACAGCCTTCCTAAACCCTAGCCCCGAGCCTAGGTAGTTACATCCCTTCCAAACCCTAGCTTAGAGCCTAGGTAATTACATCCTTCCAAACCCTAGCCTAAAGCCTAGGAAGTTACATCCTTCTTAAACCCTAGCCTCGATCCTAGGAAGCCACATCCTTCATAAACCCTACCCTCGAGCCTAGGTAGTCACATTCCCTCCAAACTCTAGCCTCAAGCCTAGGTAGTCGATATTCTTTCCAAACCCTAGCCTCAAACCTAGGAAGTCGCGTTCTCCCCAAACCCTAGCCTCAAGCCTAAGTAGTCACATATCCTTAAGCCTAGGAAACCACAACATTCCCTTCAAACCCTAGTCCTAGACCTAGGAAATTCCTTCACCTTAGTCTCAAAATATAGGAAGTTTACAGTCCTTAGCCTTAAAATCTAGCCTAAAGCCTAGGTTACCACGAACATTTCCAAGCCATAGTCACCAATCCCGGAAAATGGTGAACCCTAACATCAAGCTTAGTGGACCTTCCACAAAAGCAATCCCTCTTCCCAACGATCCATGGTCTCAAGCCTAGGAAGTCACAACCTTTCCAACTCCCAGCCTTATGTCTAAAAGCCAACGCCTTTGCAACCTCTGAGCCTACCACAACTCCAAGCCCTAGCCTCCTAGACCTAGGAAATTCCTAAACCCTAGTCCCAACCCTAGGAGAGTCATGGTCCTTAAAACACCAGTTTCCAAACCCTTGTTCGAAACCCTAACATCTAGAAGTTCCCAAACCTCAAATCCCTAGCACTAAGCCTAGGATAGAATACTCTCCTCATGCTTAAATGAACTCCAATCCCTAGCCTGTAAGCCTAGGTAACCCACATTATCTCCAAGACATAATCTAAAGCCCAAGAAGCCGTGACATCTTTGGCATCCCTATCTTAAGATTAGGAGATCAACATCTTCCTTATTCCCCTTCCTTAAAAAGCCTTAGGTCCTACCTCTAGACAACCAAGAAAAATGTCCCTTACCTAACACCTTGGTCTCAATGGCTCGTAGCCTCATTCCCTCCTAAATTAGGATAAGCGGAACCCAGATCATGTTTCCCATATTAGCAACTCCCCGAGAGTCCATCTCCTTCGCGTCTCCCTAAAGGTCATTTGCCTTGTGACTCACCAAAGAGTCCCTTGTGACTCCCGAGAATCTATCACCTTTGTGACTCCCCGAGAGTCCGTCACCCTTGGGACTCCCCGAGAGTCTATCACCTTTGTGACTCCCCGAGAGTTCATCCCGTTTGCGACTTCATAACAATCCATCATCTTTGCCTCCACATGCAAAATTTCAGTTTTACCCCTAGTACATTCCCCTTTGATTCATTTTAGGTGCCGTTAGCGCTGTTTTGACTGATATTCGATACCTTTGGGAATGGAAAGCCCCTTAAAATTTCCATTCTTCACCAAATATTTTCTTAGGATTCGTATGGTTGTAGAAACTTCGACGCCTATATGACATACGCATCCTAGATCGATCGCGATTGGCAGAAGCCTCGACGTTTTTGTTTGCGGGAGATCCAGCATCTATTTTAGCACTTCCTAATATTTGCTTAGGATTCGTATGGTTGTAGAGACTTCGGCGCCTCTATGACATACGCATCCTAGATCGATCGCGATTGGCAGAAGCCTCGGCGTTTCTGTTTGCGAGAGATCCAGCATCTATTATTTTAGCATTTCCTAATATTTGCTTAGGATTCGTATGGTTGTAGAGACTTCGGCGCCTCTATGACATACGCATCCTAGATCGATCGCGATTGGCAGAAGCCTCGGCGTTTCTGTTTGTGAGAGATCCATCATCTGTTATTTTAGCTTTCCTAATATTTGCTTAGGATTCGTATGGTTGTAGAGACTTCGGCGCCTCTATGACATACGCATCCTAGATCGATCGCGATTGGCAGAAGCCTCGGCGTTTCTGTTTGCGAGAGATCCAGCATCTATTATTTTAGCATTTCCTAATATTTGCTTAGGATTCGTATGGTTGTAGAGACTTCGGCGCCTCTATGACATACGCATCCTAGATCGATCGAGATTGGCAGAAGCCTCGGCGTTTCTGTTTGCGAGAGATCCAGCATTTATTATTTTAGCATTTCCTAATATTTGCTTAGGATTCGTATGGTTGTAGAGACTTCGGCGCCTCTATGACATACGCATCCTAGATCGATCGCGATTGGCAGAAGCCTCGGCGTTTCTGTTTGCGAGAGATCCAGCATCTATTATTTTAGCATTTCCTAATATTTGCTTAGGATTCGTATGGTTGTAGAGACTTCGGCGCCTCTATGACATACGCATCCTAGATCGATCGCGATTGGCAGAAGCCTCGGCGTTTCTGTTTGCGAGAGATCCAACATCTATTATTTTAGCAGTCACCGAATATTTGCTTAGGATCCGTATGATTGTAGAGACTTCGGCGCCTCTATGACATACGCATCCTAGATCGATCGTGATTGGCAGAAGCCTCGGCGTTTCTGTTTGCGAGAGATCCAGCATCTATTATTTTAGCATTTCCTAATATTTGCTTAGGATTCGTATGGTTGTAGAGACTTCGGCGCCTCTATGACATACGCATCCTAGATCGATCGTGATTGGCAGAAGCCTCGGCGTTTCTGTTTGCGAGAGATCCAGCATCTATTATTTTAGCATTTCCTAATATTTGCTTAGGATTTGTATGGTTGTAGAGACTTCGGCGCCTCTATGACATACGCATCCTAGATCGGTCGTGATTGGCAGAAGCCTCGGCGTTTCTGTTTGCGAGAGATCCAGCATCTATTATTTTAGCATTTCCTAATATTTGCTTAGGATTCGTATGGTTGTAGAGACTTCGGCGCCTCTATGACAGACGCATCCTAGATCGATCGCGATTGCCAGAAGCCTCGGCGTTTCTGTTTGTGAGAGATTCAGCATCTATTATTTTAGCATTTCCTAATATTTGCTTAGGATTCGTATGGTTGTAGAGACTTCGGCGCCTCTATGACATACGCATCCTAGATCGATCGTGATTGGCAGAAGCCTCGGCGTTTCTGTTTGCGAGAGATCCAGTACCTATTATTAGGATTCGTATGATTGTAGAGACTTCGGCGCCTCTATGACATACGTATCCTTGATCGCTCGTGGTTGGCAGAAGTCTCGGCGTTTCGTTAGCATAATCGGCAGGAGCCCTGGCGATCCTGATTGCGTTTACCATTCCATCTTGGGATTATTTAGACAACGTAGTCTTTATTTTTCCCAAATGACTTCATTTCCTTACGAATGTTCGTTCTTCATACAAGATAGTATCCGTAGGTTTATTATCCGCAGTAGAAGTTCGATGTCTCGTCTTTCCCCAATATCTCTGAACTACGACTGGCTTGATTCCTCGGAGGATACGTAGGAAACCTGAAAAGGTTCAGCCACCCGACCGACATGGTCATCTATTGTCCCCAGCAGGTGCACTTTCCCCAGCAGAAGACGTTGCTCCCTATCAGAGGACAATCAGTCCCAATTTCCCATCAGATTTGAACTACGTTGACTTGATTCCCCCGCGGATACGTAGGTCGCCTGCCAAGGTTCAGCCGTTCCCTTACCTTTCCTCTGTTTTGAAACTCATGTTTCAGAACGGTTCCTTCTTTTATCGTCGACCCCACATTGCCTTGCAAGAAGCGTTGCCGAGGGGCTACTGTTAGTACCCGATCTGAAAATGAGTTTATTAGGACTTTCCCAAAAATACAAGGACTTTATAGGAATTAGAAACATTGCAAAGACTTGTCCCGGATTCCCAAAATATCTCATTTATGACAAAATCCATCAAAATAGGTAACAAATGGTTTCCTTAAAACCATGCAGAAACCCTAGCTTAAGATTCAAGTCAGCCTGCAACCTTGGCCACGCGGCCAACCTTGCTGCGCGTTGATCTTGGCCACGCGGCCACTCTTGCACCGGCTTCAATCATGGCCAGGCGGCCAACCTTGCGCCGGATGATCTGGACCATCAGATCTCCCCTCAGTTTACTATATAAACCAATCCCATGCTATTGGTTTAGGGGTCCGATTTTGAGAGCTCTAAGTACGAATTTTGGAGTTCTTAAACACTATTTTGCTCTCTAATTAGCATTCCAACACTCAAGAAGATCCAAGGTTTATTTCTTGCCAACATAGGTAAGTGTTCTAACCTTTTCTTCATGTTCTTGCATCATTTTTAATGTAGGTCTTTTATATTCATGTTCGTACATGTTTATTCATAGTTTCTTCATATTATTTGCATGCACAGTCATACGTTCATAATATGTTCTTCGCATGTTCTTCGTGTTCATAGATTAAAACCTTATTTATGCTATATTTAGGGTTGCGATCTTCATAATTACATGTTATTTCATAGCCGATGATGATCGAGGGTTCATCAACCCGAGGATGATCTAGGAACTACTTCTAAACCCTAAACTTTAGGTAATTCCCCCCTCATTATGCATGATCCCGATCCTTCTGCCTATTCTAAATTCTCTGCGAACTACGCTGACCTGAGCTTCTCACATTGAGAGGAACGTAGGCAATCTTCGGATCCGGTCTCAATCACTAACACACTACTAACACATTCATCATGATAGAAAGACCGATCATTCGGGCAATAGGAGTGATAACGTCCAATATTCTTCTCTTGTTGTAATTTGACCCCCGAACCCATTAAACATGCTTTTTCTCAATGTTTTGGCTATAACTAAAACGGCGTGGCGACTATCATAATTTTAATGTTACTATGAATATTCTCAAATTCAAACACACGTATTCACAGTCGCCACTGTAAGGATCCCGTCCTCGGGGCGAAACAAGCAAAGTTCGCACGAGGACAAAATGCCAAACACGGGTGGTTTTCACACAAACAATGGAGTCGCGACGTTAGTTTAATTTTTAACCCAAACTTAACGAAAAATAGTTAGAGAAAATGAGTTCGGAGGTCACGTTACACTTTGGGAAGAACTTGGACAAAGTTCACCCAAAGTGCCTCGGTAAACCGAGTCTCCCTAAGTTTGTTGACCAAAACGTGCAAGTGTGTGTGTGTGTGTGTGTGTTTAAAAATGGGAGAAACCAATCTTATTTTAGAAAATGATTTTGGGGATGAAATGTAGGCATATTAATGCCCTTTGTTCTTTTTAATGTTTTTTTAAAGAGGCAAAAATAGAATGTTCATCCAAGTAAAAATAAGGCACTTTGGGGACGGACTTTAATTAATCATGGTAGAGATTAATAAAGTCAAGAGGGACAACTTTTTCATCCTATGTACCAAATTCATACCAAGATGAGAGCCAAGGCCATGAATTGGACAATCATTGGAGCAACAATACCTTTACTTGGACAAATCCCCAACTTGGAGGATCAAAGATTGTGGCCAAACAAGAACAATATTAATAAGATATTTAACAATCATGATTATATATAGCAATAATATAATAGCTTGAGAGGACAAGACTTGTAATAGATATATATATATATATATATATATATATATATATATATATATATATATATATATATATATTGCTTGATTATGGATAAGACTTGCAATGTTGAATGACATTAATGTAAAACCCACTCACACTTGCATTAATGTAAAATTGCACAAAAACATAACAAGTCTTAGATTAATCCTTTGGTTTAGAACCCACACTCATGCATAAAACATGAAGGGCACCATGGATCTCAAGGCTTGGTTCTGTAACGACCCGAAAACCTGTATCTATTTTCTTAGTAATAAATATTTAATTATTTATTTATTGCTTATATTATTATTTAAATTATTTATTTATTTAAATAATTATGTGTGCTTTTGTGTTCATAATATTTTATGCCTAGCATTTTAATTGATCAATTGAGCTAAGTGTGAAGATAAAGTTTTTATTTGCAAGTGGGGCAAGGTTTACTTGTTCTAAGTAGAAGAATAGGGGTTAAAAAGGAAACTTTTAATTAATCATCCTAACAACTCCCTCACCCTCCCTCACTCTCACTGTCATTTCTCCCTTTTTCTTCCCCCAATGCGCATACTCCCCCTCCCAAATCACTATCAATCTTTTCTCTCTCTCTCCTCCATTTTAGAAGGTAAAAGCTCTCTCCTTCTCTCTTCATTTTGATCATCTTCCTCTCTCTATTTCTTATTGCTCATTTTATGAAAAATGTTTAGATCGTCGATAGGATCGAAAAGAGCTAAGAAAATTCGCATTCCGTCATCTTTATAAATTCCAAGTAAGTTGTTGTTCCCCCATTTCATGTTAAAATGTTCATCCTAAACTCATTGATACTTTTGTTGATAAATATTACTTCTTGGTTAGAATTTGAGTTAATTGTCAGTATACCCATTTTTGCGAAAAATGAGTTTGGATCATTATTTGATTTGAGTTGTTTGGTTGTTGTTGTATAGGCCTTTTTGAGTTTAGAAGTCGTTTTAGTACCTGGGTAAGCTAGTTAGAAGTATTAATTTTGAGTAGTTTTGAAAGAGTGAGGTCTTGGGTTGAATTTTTGACAAACCCAGGTGTCTTGCCGAATTCCGGCAGTCAGGGCTCGTGGGTGACCGTCCATAGTGGGTTGCGAGTTGTGGTTTGGTGGAGATGCGGTTTTGGTAGTGCGGTTTGGTAATGCGGTTTGGTAATGCGGTTTGGTAATGCGGTTTGGTAGTGCGGTTTGGTAGTGCGGTTTTGGTAATGCGGTTTTGGTAATGCGGTTTTGGTAATGCGGGTTTGGTATTGCGGTTTGGTAGTGCGGTTTTGGTAATGCGGTTTTAGTAATGCGGTTTTGGTAATGCGGTTTTGTAGGGCGGTTTTGTAGGGCGGTTTTGGTAGAGCGTGATATGGGATCGGGCACCTGCGGCTTGATTAACCTTAAGGTGTATTCATTCGGATTTCCTATTTGGAATTCCAGGTATGATGAGATGGTTGAGTTCATAGTCCTAATATATCCTTATGAGTAAATGTTTAGGGTCATTTTGGTAATAGTCATTGTACTATTTGTGAGCGACCATTTGAGTTGTGCTCCTTATGAGTAACTCGTGGGTTTCATCTTTAGGATGTGTTTGGTATGGTCCCTTATCTTGGAATCATCATGTTTTAATGGACAATGTTATTGGACTCTTTTATGAGAAACTTCTTGTGTTTATTGTTGTTGAACTCTTCTTGAGTAATCGTTTGCATCTTTATGGTGATTAATTGGTATGGTTCCCTACTTTGGAACCTTTGGTTGCTTATCGAGCTAGTATTTATTACCTAGCATTTATTTGAAAGTCCAGCTGGTTACTTGTGTTCGAGTCAGGCAATGGATAATGCTATAATGGCACGAGCCAAGTCCAGTATAGCATCGCCCATTGGTCCTTATTTCCTCATCCAGATTGGCCTTGGGTGGGATGAGCTAGCTCCCTTTGGTGAGTATTCTAGCTAGACGTTTTGGGTTTTGACTTTGTGTCGTCTCCCCTGTCCTTTGTGACATGTTACATTGTTATGGTTCCAGTACCGGGGTTGTGATCTTCAGCTGTTTATGCTACTACGAAGATTGGTTGATTGATTGATTAGTCGGTTCTGTCCGAGGTTCTCTTCAGCTGTTATGCTGCTATGGTAGATGGATTGATTGGTTGGTTCTGCCCAGGTTCTTATCTTCACCCGTTTGTGCTGCTACGAAGATTCATTTATTGGTTGATAGGTTGGTTCTACGCAGAGGCTTCTTTGTTATACCCGTTTGGTGAAACCTTGGCTCAGTATCCTTTGTAACGTGTTTATTTCAGTCTTATGTGCTGCATGATGAGTTAGTCGTTATTTCCAACTGGTATGGGACGGTTGGCGATCTTCAGCTTTCTCATTTGTTGTTATATGATTTACTTGCTCAGTTATATAATTGATTTGCATGATATTATGCCATGTAGATGCATTTAGTAACTTACTGAGATTTTATCTCACCCCGTTTCATGTTTCAAATTGTTTTTCCTTAACCCCCCCCCCCCCAGGAAATCAAGTGGTAGCGTTGTGAGGTCCGTTGTAGCGGGAATCTTCTGAGCAGGTTGATCGCCTTTGGGATAGTTGCTCTTCGGAGCCTTTATGTATTTTATTGTGGGTTCGTAGTCGTTCAGTGTTTTGTATATACGGTTGTACTTTGGGTATTTTGTTATTAGTTGTTCTTGCTTCCGCGTTTGTTTCTAGTCTCCGAGTTATAATCTCGTTGAGGTATTGTTTGTTGGTATTGGTTTATAGTAGAATTCACGCGCCCGTTTTGGTATTTAGGATTTTGGAGATGTATATTTTGTAAATTTTATGTTTAAGGATTTTAGTATTTTCTGGGGCGTGACAGGTTCCAAGTTGATAAAAGGCATTAAGTAAATGACATTAATGTAACAAATGCTCCTCTCCACTTGGTTCATCATTTTAATACACCATAAAGTGTAAGATGAGACCATTGGGATCAAGGGAGCATTTGGATCCCAATTATATAAAGATTACATTTTTAAGCCAAATGATCAAAGATCATATCCCAAAAAAAGGAAAATTGAATGAGATGAAGAAGAAGATTTTAATAAAATAAAGATTTGATTTTTAAGCAAGCTTGGGGTAAATCATCAATTGATTGACCCAAGTTTGCTTTTTTCCTACTTGGAGATCATGGACTCCAAGATTTCACTCAACCATGATTTGTTCACCAATTTCACTAATCACTAAATTAATCACTCAATTAATCACTCAATTTGTAGAGAAGAAATTTGTGCATAGTAACTTTTCTCTAGAATTTCTCCCTTAAATGGGTAGAGGAGGCCTCTATTTATAGTGGGAATTAGGGACTTGTTTGCAATTTGGGGTAACATTTTGGTCCCTCAACTATGGACTTGGGCACCAAGCAAAAGGGGGATATTTTCACTTTAATCCCTCAACTATTGTCTTGTGACTTGCTTAGGGGCTAAGCATAAGATGGGTTGGAATTGGATCACAAAATGGGTCATTTATACTCATAAAATGGTCACAAATTGGGTTGAAATTGGATCATTTTTGTGCACAAAATGGAGCACAAAGGGCTGGGCATAAGGTTTTCTAGAAAGGGCATGTGGGTGACACAAGGGAGGTGACAAACCAATCAGAATGCGCCAAGGAGGGGCTGTAAGGGTGAGGGAACAACAAGGGAGGACGGACCAATCACAGCGCGCCACGTGGGTATGGCTGTCGGGCGAGTGTGGTGCGCCGGGGGGACAAGGCGCGTGAGGCTGGCGGGTGTCTGGCGGATGGATGAAAGCACGCTTGGTAGGTGCGCTTTCAAGAAGCTCGCGTGCGTCTTCAAGAAACGCACCTACCAGGTGCGACCGCATCCATCTTTTTAAGGAATTTTTGGAAATTCCCACAAGGCCCTTTTGGCCTTTGTGGGAAATTTCCTTGAGATCCTTGGTCCATTTTTATTCCCAGAAAGCCCTTCCCTTTTCCAATATGTTCCAAAAATTCCCAGAAAGTCCCCAAACTTCTGGTATGACCCAATTTTTCCCAAATTACCCCTAAACTCCATAATTTAATTATTTTAAGCCTAATGGTCCGGATCGGGGTACTTACAAGGATGAGACTGACAAGAAAGAGCCCTGGGTCGCTGTAGACACCCCGCCTTGGGCCGCTCACCCCGATTGCACATTTGATCTTGTGTTTCTCCCCGTTTTAAGTGTTTCTCGTTAGTTTCTGTCACTTCTGTTAAGTTCCTGACTGACTTCGTTAAGTCCAGGGACTAAACTGAATGACAGGGCTGACTTTCTAGTCCATTCTGTCAAAATTTCCTTCTCTGAGTCGCGCGCCTCCGACAGGAAGAGTCAGGCGCGCGCGCCTCCCGTCCCCAAAGCAGGAAGCGCGCGCCTCTGGGCGTCAGTTACAGATTTCTGGCCAGGATTCTCTCCCTTGCTCAATTTACAGGATTTTGCCCGGGAAGGATTTCTTGGTGACTGAGTTTTGGCACCAAAAACACCCCTCTTTCACCTATAAAAACCTCCCTTTACCTCCATTTTCAAGGCCCGGAAAATTGAACTTACAAAAACTATACCAAAATCACTTTCTAAAAGTTCTCCAAGGATCTCATCAAGCAATATTTGAAGTTCTTCAAATTATAGGTAAAAGTCCATCTTTTCCTTTCTTTTCTACTTCATCTCCTCTCTCTCTTTTTACTCTAATCAAATGTGCAATCACCCAAATCATTTTGGGACATGACTCTAATGATCACCTCATCTCATTGAGGTTGGTTAAGGAGTTATCTCCTACATTCCAAACTCTATTTTAAACCCCCCTTTTTATGACTTAAAGAAGAAGAAGAAGAACGTTATTATTCATGTAGATTTTGACCAAGCAAGACCAACTTTAGTTGGGCGAGATGGGTGTTTCGGTACTTCCCATCTCGTAATCTAACCCCCGAACCTCAAAACAAAGAATCTCTGTTTTCGTAATCAAACTTAGGCTATAATCAATAGGTTTTTCTTATGTTCCTCAAAACATAGGTGGCGACTCTAAACAATCTAAAACAAGTTAGACATCCTAGGATAATTCACCGCTCGAGCCTAAAGCCGTGGTTTCCCGGGGTATCTACAGTCGCTCCAGAGCTTCTGCCCGTGAATGTTGATACCGTTCTAGCGAGGAGGGAAGCTGAGTGTGCTCGTGAAGAAGGTGAGGCCATGATAAACGAGTTGACTGGGGAACACGACGACCAAGCCATTGTTTAGCTTAGTATTTTTTTTCTTTGTAGTTGTCATTATGTAAGCCATTGGGGTCAGCTATTGGCCCCTATAGTGAATGAAGCCTCTTTTCAAGTCGTTATTATGCTGCGTGGATCACTCGTTTGAAACCTAATACTAATTGCTCGTAGCAAGGCCTGAGCTCGTTTTAGAACGAGTTGTGTGTTGCATGCTCGGAGCAGGACTTAACCAATGTGATTGCTCATAGCAAGGCTTGAGCTCGTTTAGAACGAGTAGTGTGTTGCCTTCTCGGAGCAGGACTTAACCAATGTGCTTGCTCATAACAAGGCTTGAGCTCGTTTAGAACGAGTCATGTGTTGCCTGCTCGGAGCAGGACTTAACCAATGTGCTTACTCATAGCAAGGTTTGAGCTCGTTTAGAACGAGTCGTGTGTTTCCTGCTCAGAGCAGGACTTAACCAATGTGCTTGCTCATAGCAAGGCTTGAGCTCATTTAGAACGAGTTGTGTGTTGCCTGCTCGGAGCAGGACTTAACCAATGTGCTTGCTCATAGCAAGGCTTGAGCTCGGTTAGAACGAGTCGTGTGTTGCCTGCTCGGAGCAGGACTTAACCAATGTGCTTGCTCATAGCAAGGCTTGAGCTCGTTTAGAACGAGTCATGTGTTGTCTGCTCGGAGCAGGACTTAACCAATGTGCTTGCTCATAGCAAGGCTTGAGCTCGTTTAGAACGAGTCGTGTTTTGCCTGCTCAGAGCAGGACTTAACCAATGTATGCATATTGATATGATAAGGGATATTTTCATTGAGAGTGCCAGTAAAGGGCTATCCTTTAAGTTACAGATCAACGAACATGCAAGTGCTCGAAAAGAGCTACCCTTGCTAGATAATCTAAACATGGAATCATTCTAGCTGCTAGTGATAGTATTTTCTGAGGTTGGTGGAGTACCATGGATTCTTGAGCTCCCAACCTTCTGGGGTTGCTAGCATGTGTGTTCCTTCCCGCACTATTCTTGTCACGACAAAAGGTCCTTCCCAGTTGGGAGAGAGCTTGTTCTGTTGGGCTTTTCTGCTCGTTGCCTCGATTTTGCGCAAGACCCAGTCACCGACCTAAAAACCCTTATCCTCACCTTTTGATCGTGTTATTTTGGTCATCTGCTTGTAGTTTAGCGACCTGAGGTAGGCTTCAAGCCTCCTTTCTTCCAGCAGGTCCAAGTCGGTTCTCCTCCTTACTTCATTCAATCCTTCATCGAAGAAAGATACCTGAGCTGTAGGAAGTGCGAGTTCGGCTGGAGCCATGGCCTCTGAACCGTAGGTCAGAGCAAAGGGGGTGTAACGTCCCGAAAACCCGTCCCTATTTATTTTATATTTTGGGGGATTTTAATTTGACATTATGTGTGCATTTTATGTGTTTCATCATATTTTATGACTTGCACATATTTTTTGATTAATTGTGTTATTTACTTAGTTAGTAGTAATAATGGTTAAGTGAGTTAATTGAGTTAGTTGAAACTATAGGGTCCTTAGTGGAATTATAAGTTTAGGGGGATAATTGTTATAAATGAAAGTTGAAGGACCAAAGTGGAAAATTGGTAAAGATCATATTATGTTTATCCTCCCATCTCTCTCCCTCTGCATAGAAAATTCTACAGAACATATTTCCTAACTTTACTCCCTAGGCTTGAAGAGAAGAAAAAGGTAAGTTTCATCCTATTTTAATTTCTATCTTTTTCATTACTTCCCCGTTTTAAAAACTAATTATATAAAAATGATCAGGGCGTTGAATATGTCATTTCTACCCGATCAAAACATATTTCTTCGATACTTTTTCCCGAAATAGGTAAGTTACTAATTCCCCTTAAATGTTAAAATGGTCATATATATGTTGTATATGTTATATGTGGTGAAATTGTTGTGAAAAGAATTTATTTGTGATACTTGTAAATTTGAGACAAAGGGAGTAGTATGAGACTTGGTTCTAAGAAGGGTTGTAATGTCCCTGGGTGAGTTTTATACTCAGGTTTAGTTGTGTTAAGCAATTGTTGTGAAAAGTATGTTAGTACTTTTGGGACGGTGGAACGAAGGGAGTAGAAATAAGTCCATTTATGCCTGCCGGGCATTGTGGGCGGCCGTCCAAAATGGGTGTGCGGTCGCCCAAGCTATCTGAAGTTTTTTGTTCTTGGAACAGGGCATTTTGGGCGGTAGCACAAGTTGGTTTAGGCGGTCGCACAGTCCATCTGAAATTTTTTGAATGTTTCACTCTTGTTGAGTTAGAAGTCAACCTTGTCTAGTTTTGGGTCCTAGTGTAGAGCACCTAGAGGGGTGTTTTGGGATGCTAAGATTATAGATAATGGATTGATTGTGAATGTTGGTGTTGGTGCCCTAGGCAGGTTTGTTAAACGTTGTATAAGTTATCATTTTATTCATGATGATAAAGAGATAATAAGATTATTATTGTTGCTCATGTTTGCTTATAATAATCTTCGTCCCTAGAGCTTGTTAAGCACTAGTATAAAGGCTAAATGATCATGGGATGATCATGTTAGATTTATAGTGACACGTCCCAAGTCCCGGGATCCCCTAATAGAACCTCGAACCTGTTGCGCGTAACTAACAAGGAACAAGAAACTAACGGGAAACAGGAACAATACCTGTTAAAAACAAAACTGACATGATATATATACTCAAGAGTAGGGAGCTAAGATAGCTCACAACGAGTTCTAGACCAAGAAAATTAAAACCAAAATGGTTACATACAGCGGAAGACATGCCTAGCAAATAAGCTGGCATCAAGAACTGACTAGAGACAACAAGTACTACACGAGTCTACCCCAAAACAAGCCCAGAGTTTAATAACTCATACAACCTCTTCCTTACCAATGTATTAAAAGGACACTAGCTTCAAACAAGAACATCCTGCTGAGTAAATTCCCAGCTATGTCGAGCCTCACTGCGTACTATCCCCTGCTTTCCTGGGGGGGGGGGAATGTAAACAAATAAAGGGTGAGATAAATCTCAGTAAGCTATTAACATGCAGCTATATGACATGTTATCATGCAATACAAGTAGATACTCAAGTAATCATATATCAAGTATCATCAAGTAACCAATATAGGAGAGGCTAAGCCAACTCAACAAGTAATCAAGCTCAAGATATGATCAGGTAACAAGTAGTCAAGTAGTGTGAGAGGCTAGACCAGCTCACCAAGATGCACATAGGCCTATCACGTATCATTACCTGAATCCTTCCTTATTTCTCCCAAGAATACCATTGTTGTCGATGCTTGTATAGCTGAGGACAACCACGATCAAGATCAAGAGACTGCTATTGCAGTATATAAGAAGACCCGGTAACCAGTGTCATTCACAAGAACAAGATTCACGAGGTGTTCACGAGTTAGCATTCACTTATATCAGGTGTATTGCTCCAATATAGGATGCTAAGCCCTTACTATGGCCAGTAGTAAGGGAAAAACAGACCGAATGCATCGACCCACGATTATCACTTATGCCCCAGCCCTCGCAATAAGCGTGAACCTATACACCCCTCTGAACCAAATAAGCCAGCTGGACTCACACGAGAATGCACAAGTAGATGTTTACTTGAACTACGAGAATAGAGCTAAGTCCCATATTAGTGGACCAGTCTTTATGCACCATGTAATCATGTATCATGTGCTCACGAGAATATGCACCATGTAATCATGTATCATGTACTCACGAGAATACAAGTACACGTACGCAATCATTGCGAAGTCAAATCAATTTAACAATGGCACGTAGAGTGTCCATATAACACGGTCAATCCAAGTTAGAGTCTATTAATAACAGACCTCAAACAAGTAGTAGGGTATATCATTCTATATCACTTTGTCACATGCCAAGTTTGCACGTACATATTCATATCACGTTTAACACATTAAATTGTCTATCACGATACCCTTACTATCAAGTAGAGCCCAATACCTTAGACTCTAAACACATAGTAGAATAGGTCACATTGTACCTAGACACAGTCATACTTCACGTATATGTATCGTTAATAATCGAATACATTTTCTAACACATATTGTGTTCTATAATCATTCTTATTAATTTAAATCGTAGTATTCACGATTATATGAATGATCTTCATATTACACTAGTCCCTATTTTCTTTAGGAACTCATTTCAAAACAAGATATCTTCTTTATATTTTATATACTTCATTGAGTATATACACGATTAAAAACCAAATCATTTACACTTTAGTGCTTATTTATAGCACTTCCAATATACACGTATCACGTTCAAGTATGTAGTAGAGTTAATCATTCTCTATCTAGTTCCATAACCCAATTCTTTGGTTATTCATACCATGTATCAAGTAATCACGAAGCCACATTCTATCAAGTAGCTACATGCAAGATTTGCATAAACACATCAAGAATCTTTCAAGTTATTACCATACACATATATTGGTGTCAAGGAACGTATAAGATTTTATAATCTTATATTCAAGTCTTAATCCAATTATTTGGATGTTCAAGTCATGTACAAGATTTTATTGCCTTATACTTCAAGTTACTGTCTCAACTTAAGACATTCAAAACATTCAAGACATTCAAGACATATACAAGATTTTATCATCTTATATCCAAGTTCTCAATCCATTTATTTGGATGGTTAAACATGTACAAGAGTTAATTATCTTATACTTCAAGTTATAACTACAATATTTGGGCATTCAAGCATGTATAAGACTTATACATTTACTCTTACGAAATCCTAATCCTATTCTTATGACATTCAAGCTCAAGACATTAGTTGGTGCCCCAAAGGAACACAAACATTAACTTCAAGACACATAAAAGAGTTACTACTCTTATACTCAAGTTATCATTTAATTATGATTCAAGTCCACATTTCATTTGTTCACAAAGGGACTATTTTTCAGTACTAGAGTGTTTTACAACACTCATCTAGACCATCTAGGGTAGTACCCTAAACCTAGACCAAGAATACTTCGAGTTCAAATTAAGTAAATGAGCTATACAACTCATACTTACAAGTTCATAATCTCCTACATAGGATATTCAAGACAAGCATAACACATAAGTGCTTGTTCATAGCACTTTCAAGACATAAAGAAGAGTTCTTCCTTTTATACTCAAGTTCTCATCTCCTGTATAACACACCTTCTACCACGGTGAACCGAGAGGCTTTCTTTCTCACCATCCTTGCCCTTACTCCGTCCACAGGGAGCTCTTCCTTTTCAATGAAGTTCTTAAGGTCGTCAACCCAGTTGGGCTGTGCTTCGCTTTCTTCACCAATTTCCATTATTTGGGCTCTCTCAATAGCCGTCTTTTCCATAAACTCAATCCATTTGGGCTGATCTACCTCCTCGGTTTCCATCGTTGCCAATTTTGAGAGTAAGTCTGTTCGGGCGTTGTCCTTCCGAGCGACCTGGACGATCTGCCAAAATTCGAAAGTTTTCACCATCTCTAAGACCAAGTCTTTATACTTTGAGAGGACAGGATTGATGGGCTCATACTCCCCCTTTAGATGGTTTACAACGAGCTGGGAATCGGTGTGAGCTTGAAGTTTTGTGACTCCTATGTGCTTTGCCAGGTCGATTCCTGCTATCAGCGCTTCGTACTCGGCCTGATTGTTTGAGGTCGGGAATTTAAACCTCATTATTTTCTCGATGCTCTCGCTATTTTCGGGTTCGAGCAGGATTACTCCCGCACCATAATTTTTTGCTGCCGACCCGTCAGCGAAAAGTTGCCAGCAATTGGACGGTACATTTGTACTCCCTGATTGTTCGGGGTCGACTTCTAGAGATGGTCGATCAACGTCAAGGCTAAAGTTTGTCTCTGCTATAAAGTCTGCTAGGGATTGAGCCTACAGAGTTTTCCTCGGCTGGTAGGAGATATCAAACTCCATCAATTCGATCGACCAATTGAGTAACCGACCTGAACTGTCGGGCTTGTGCAGTATCTTTCTCAATGGAGCATTAGTATAAACAACGATCGGGTGTGCGGAAAAGTATTCCCTCAACTTCCGAGCAGAAATCACCACAGCATACGCTAACTTTTCCGCATTGAAGTAGCGGGCTGTAAGGATCCCGTCCCCGGGGCGAAACAAGCAAAGTTCACACGAGGAAGAAATGCCAAACACGGGTAACTTTCCTTTCACAAAAACGGAGTTGCCACATTAAATTAATTTTAAACCCAATTTAATGAAAATGGTTAGAGATGATGAGTTCGGAGGTCACGTTACACTTTGGGAAGAACTTATACGAAGTTCACCCAAAGTGCCTCGGAAAACCGAGTCTCCCTAGATTTATTGACCAAAATGTGCAAATGTGTGTGTGTGTGTGTGTTTGAAAATGGGAGAAACTGACTTTTAACAGAAAACATTTAGAAATTTAACAAAGGGGGGTTACTTTGCAAACAGTTTAACAGAAAATGGGCAAAACTGGAAAAAAAAACACGTTTTTGTCAAATTTAGCCGTACGGCTTGTTTCTATCGTCCCGGAATTTTTTACAGATTTATCAGGAACAGTCCAGTTTCAGGCAGAAACAGAACATTCTGTTGAAATTGAACTGTTTTACATCTTTGGGGTCTATTTACTCACACTAAACTTGAATTGAATCATCCCTATGCTCTTGGTCACTAATTAATAATCAAAACACAAGGTTTTGGGTGTGATCAAGGCAATAATTGGGAAAAATGATGAACATGGCATTTGAGCCCAAATCATCATTTGGATGATTAAAGATGGCAACTTTAACACCCAAATGGATGATTCATCCAAGGAAAAGCCTTGGGAAGTCAAAAATCAACCTTTGGATGGATAAAGATTGAATCTTTATCATCCAAAGGGACAATATTATGAGTTGATCAAAGTTTGAATGGTAAAGATTGAGACTTTACCATCCTAAACTTGATCATACCCACATAAATCAACATAAAATGAAAGAACATTGAAGTAAGGTGCATAAAATCATAACAAGCCTTAGATTATCCTTTGGTTTGCAACCCACAATCATGAGGGGCACCATGAATCAAGGCTTGGGTCCAAGGTATATTCTTTGCAAGAAATGTAAAGACATAAATTTAAATTGCATAAACATAACAAGCCTTGATCATCATGGTTTAGAACCCACCACATGCATAAAACATGAAGGGCACCATTGATCACTCCAAGGCTTGGATCCAATGATATATTTATGTAAAGACTACATTTTATAACCAAGAAAGGCAACCAAAGATGATATCCCAACAAAAGAAAAATAGAAAGAGATAAAGAAGAATGTTGCAATAAAATAAAGATTTGATCTAAGCAAGCTTGGGGTAAATCATTAATTGATTGACTCAAGTTTGCTTCTTTCCTTTTCCTACTTGAAGATCATGGACTTCAAGCTATTCATTCAACCATGGTTTGTTCACCAATCTCACTTAATCACTCCATTTTTCTAATCACTCAATGAGAGGGGATATTGGCATAATAACTTTACCCCCAAAAATTCTTTCCCCAATGAGAGAGGATGACCTCTCTATTTATAGGGGAAAATGTTTCATTTTAGCCCTTCAACTATGGCTTGGGCACCAAGTAAAAGGGGGATATTTTCACTTTAATCCCTCAACTATTGTCTTGTGACTTGCTTAGGGGCTAAGCAAAATAAGGATATTCTTTGGATATTCTTGGAGCATAAATTGGATCCTTTGGATATTCTTTGAGCATAAATTGGATCCTTTGGATATTCTTTTAGCATAAATTGGATATTCTTGTGAAGTCCTTTTAAGCTTTTAAGGAATAATTCCAAACTCCTGACTCTCTGAAAATTACCAGAAGGTCCATCCCTTTCCAAAATAATTCTGTTAATGCCTAAAATATCCCTTGAACATTATAATGACACAATTAAATCCCAAATTACCCCTTAATTCCAAAATTTGATTATTTAAGGATAGTAATCCGGAACGGGGTACTTACAGAGCCCCTCGGCAACGGCGCTTTTGGAGAAAGCGGGGTTGTCGACAAAAGAAGGAATCCTGATCCAGTGAGCTACCAAGATGGTGACCAAAGGTAGTCAAGTGGCTGGACCCTTATCTTTAAAGGATTCGTACGTATCCCTATCTGAGGGAATCAAGCTAGTCGTAGTTCTGAAGAGGGGTGAGAGATTTTAAGGCTACTCAAACCTATAGACGACCGTCGAGGTCGGGTGGGGAACTCGGGCATGACTCTTATTCGGTCAGAGGCAAAGGTTCGGGCGTGACACTCATTTGGTCAGAGGCAAAGACTTTGGCGTGACACTCATTCGGTCAGGGGTAAGGACTCGGGCATGACACTTGTTTGTTCAGAGGCAAGGACTTGGGCATGACACTCATTCGGTCAAGGCAAGGGGTCGGGCATGACGCTCATTCGGTCAGAGGCAAAGACTTGGGCATGACACTCATTCGGTCAGAGGCAAGGACTTAGGCGTGACACTCATTCGGTCAGAGGCAAAGACTCGGGCATGACACTCATTCGGTCAGAGGCAAAGACTCGGGCATGATACTCATTCGGTCAGAGGCAAGGACTCGGGCATGACGCTCATTCAGTCATAGGCAAAGACTCGGGCGTGACACTCATTCGGTCAGAGGCAAGGACTCGGGCATGACGTTCTTTCGGTCAGAGGCAAAGACTTGGGCGTGACACTCATTCAGTCAGGGGCAAGGAATTGGGCATGACACTCATTCGGTCAGGGGCAATGACTCGGGCGTGACACTCGTTCGGTCAAAGGCAAGGACTCGAGCGTGACACTCGTTCGGTCAGGGGCAAGGACTTGGGCATGACACTCGTTCGGTCAGAGGCAAGGACTTGGGCGTGACACTCATTCGGTTAGAGGCAAAGACTCGGGCGTGACACTCATTCGGTCAGAGGCAAAGACTCGGGCGTGACACTCATTCGGTCAGAGGTAAGGACTCGGGCATGACGCTCATTCGGTCAGAGGCAAAGACTCGGGCATGACACTCATTTGGTCAGAGGCAAGGGATTTGGTTAACCTGGCTCTATGGGAGAGGGTTGACTACAAGACTGGTCTTACGTCATCTTCGACTGCCGGGAGAACAATGGATTTGCCTCTCACTTGGTCAAAGTTGGGGTTTGATACTCTTTTGGTCAATCGGGTCAACATGGGCTTACGTCAAGGACCGCCTTTCGCATTCAATTTGACTCCCAATGGGTCAAAATCAGGGTTTGACTCTCATTTGGTCAGAGTTGGGGTTTGATACTCTTTTGGTCAATCGGGTCAACATGGGCTTACGTCAAGGACCGCCTTTCGCATTCAATTTGACTCCCAATGGGTCATAATCAGGGTTTGACTCTCATTTGGTCAGAGTTGGGGTTTGATACTCTTTTGGTCAATCGGGTCAACATGGGCTTACGTCAAGGACCGCCTTTCGCATTCAATTTGACTCCCAATGGGTCAAAATTAGGGTTTAACTCTCATTTGGTCAGAGTTGGGGTTTGACACTCTTTTGGTCAACCAAAGTCAACATTGGCTTACGTCAAGGACCGCCTTTCGCATTCAATTTGACTCTCAATGGGTCAAAATCAGGGTTTGACTCTCATTTGGTCAGAGTTGGGGTTTGACACTATTTTGGTCAACCAAAGTCAACATGGGCTTACGTCAAGGACCGCCTTTCGCATTCAATTTGACTCTTAATGGGTCAAAATCAGGGTTTGACTCTCATTTGGTCAGAGTTGGGGTTTGACACTCTTTTGGTCAACCAAAGTCAACATGGGCTTACGTCAAGGACCACCTTTCGCATTCAATTCGACTGCCAATGGGTCAAAATCAGGGTTTGACTCTCATTTGGTCAGAGTTGGGGTTTGACACTCTTTTAGTCAACCAAAGTCAACATGGACTTACGTCAAGGACCTCCTTTCGCATTCAATTTGACTTTCAATGGGTCAAAATCAGGGTTTGACTCTCATTTGGTCAGAGTTGGGGTTTGACACTCTTTTGGTCAACAACGTCAACATGGGCTTACGTCAAGGACCGCCTAAGTTTTCTAAACGTCACAGGGCTTATGTCGGGGACGGTCTAAGTGTATGCTCACACTTTAGGCAACTTTTCAACATTCAATCAGGGTTCGACTCTCATTTGGTCAATTCGACTCTCATTTGGTCAATCCTACTTTGGTGTATGTTCACACTTAGGCAACGATTCCAACCTAAAATGACCACTTTGGGCCAAGTCTCAGGTCAACTCCATCTTTGAGGAGTTTGACGGGACAAACTGGTCTTACGTCCGACTAAGGACTGTCGGGAGAACAACAGATTTGACTCTCACTTGGTCAATCCTAAAGGTTTGGCCAACTTGGCTCTACGGGAGAGGGTTGACTACAAGACTAGTCTTACGTCATCTTTGACTGCCGGGACAAAACATTCGAGTTAACTCCATCTTTGGGGAGTTTGACAAGGCAAACCGGTCTTACGTCCCACTAAGGACTACCGAGACAAAACATTTGAGTCAACTCCACCTTTGGGGAGTTTGACAAGGCAAACTGGTCTTACATCCCACTAAGGACTGCCGAAGAAAAACGCTTCATCCTAAGATGGCCACTTCAAGGGTTGGACACTCTTTTGGTCGCTCAAGGGTTCCGGTCAACTCTAACTACGAGATGGTTGACTAACAAGGATGGTCTTACGTCCACTCGGACTGCCGTGACACATTTGGTCAACTTTTCTCATGGCGGAGGGTTGACTACACAAACTGGTCAACTTGTCTCATGGCGGAGGGTCGACTACTCAATTGGTCAACTGGTCAACTTATCTCATGACGGAGGGTCGACTACACAAACTGGTCAATTGGTCAACTTATCTCATGACGGAGGGTCGACTACACAAACTGGTCAATTGGTCAACTTATCTCATGACGGAGGGTCGACTACAAACTGGTCAACTTGTCTCATGGCGGAGGGTCGACTACTCAAACTGGTCAACTTGTCTCATGGTGGAGGGTCGACAAAATCCAATGGTCTTACGTCACGCCGGACGGCCAAAGGGCAAGTTTAACGAAGCCTAATGGTCTTACGTCACGCTGGACGGCCAAAGGGCAAATCTAACGAAACCTAATGGTCTTACGTCATACCGGATGGCCAAAGGACAACTCATAACCTAATGGTCTTACATCACACCGGACGACCAAAGGGCAAGTTTTTAACGAAGCCTAATGGTCTTACGTCACGCTGGACGGCCAAAGGGCAAATCTAACGAAACCTAATTGTCTTACGTCACGCTGGACGACCAAAGGGCAAGTTTAACGAAGCCTAATGGTCTTACGTCACGCTGGACGGCCAAGGACGAAGGCTTGAACCTATAATGACTATTCCGAGTCAAGGTTTGACTTGGGTCAAATCAACTCTACGGGATGACTGACACTCTTTCTTGACACCAGGGGAGAGCCTAAGGGCGACCTTCAAGACTCATTGTGGACGAAAAGGTCCAAGATTTTAGAAAATCATTCAAAAGCATTTTGCTTGAAACATCATTTTTGACAAATGACGCCAGATGGGCAAATTTTAGAAATGCTTATTCCTAAAGGCAAATCTTTTAACAAAGAATTTTAGTCAAATTTTTGATTTTAACTTAACCGTGAGGTTTGTTATGCATAAGGTCTTTGGATTTTGTCCATTCGTTGAGAAGTTACTAATGGTAGGGAATCTGCTCGTCACTGTTGTGGGGATAGCCCCAATGTCATCCTGACCGTTGATGTGGAGGTAGCCCCAATGTCCTCGTTGTCGCGGAGTTAGCCCCATTATCGTCGTTGTCGTCGATGTCGGGGTAACCCCCTGTCCTTGTTGTCGTTGACGTGGAGGTAGCCCCAATGTCGTCTTTTGACTTTTGATGTTGACGTGGATCTGTTGTCGTCTTTCGGCTTTTGAGGTGAGGTTAAGAACCCATCCCTTTTCATGACGCACCCTTTCTTTTTCCTAGGCCGCCCTTTCGGGTTTTCAACCTAGCGGACATCTCTTTCGCGTCTTTTATGGCACACCTTGTTTTTTGCCTAGGCCGCCATTACGGGTTTTCAACCTAGCGGGCTACTTTTTTGGTGCCCTTTTTTTTTATGAGTGATCCAGCTGACTTGATAGAACGGGGGACTTTAAAGTATTTTTCTTGGAGGAAACATGCAAGGGCATTTTATTTGGGAGAGAGTCCCTTTATGCTGGTGAGCTCTTTGAGCAATATATCATGAAATGGGAGGAAGCCCTTGCTTGACAGAATACAAGTGTTTAGCTCTTTCCTAAGATGGAGAAAAGAAGACTTATGGAGACATTTGAAATTTGCCTTAGTTAATATCATCAAATGATTGCTTGAATGGACCATGTTTGTCATTAAGTTAGGATTATAGCAAGCAATTAGCCTTAACATGTATAAATGTTGTGATCAATTAAGATTAAGATTCGATCAATGGCAAGATCGGGAGGAGAATTGGTTTGGAAGGTGGAATTGGTCATTGTCTGGGAAATTGGTCATTGAAGGGACCAATGGACGAGAACTTGGTCATTTTGAGAGGACCACGGTTTGATGGTTTTGTTTCATGCTGTGACCGGACCCGAAGGTTGCCTACGTTCCCCTCAGTTTGAGGAGCTCAGGTCGCCGTAGTTCGGCCATGGATCGTCTTTTGTTGAAGTTGGTGTCCTTTTGAAGGATGTTGTTGCTCTGCAGATGTAGATCGCTTTGCCTTGTGGTGAACTCCTTGTGATGGACCTTTTGGGGTGAACCCTCTTTGGTGAGCTTTTGAGGCAAACTTCCTCTTCGTAGAAATTCATTTCATTTCCTTCTTTCCATACATTCATTTCTTTTCTCTCCTTTCATTCATTTTTTTAGAGAGAGGGGAAACATTAGCCCCAACTTGGATATTGGCTCATCTGTAGCCCCTTGGTGGAATGCCTGTCACTTCTTGCTTTGACTTTGAAGCTCCGGGAAGTCCTTTTCTTGGTTGCACACGTGCGATCATGGTTGAATCTTGGTGGTTGAGCAACAACATCCTTGCCTTTTCATTGTCTCGGGATGCCTTTGATGTGCATCCAGAATTTGTATCGGGAAGGTGTATCGGGGATGTGTATCGGGAATGGCTTGCCATTAACAGTCTCTTCATGCCAATTGATCACAACATTTATTCACATCAAGATTAACTGTTTACGTTTAGCGTTTTTATTCGTGTTGGGTCCATTCGTCCTTAATGAGTCGTCATTGACTAGTATGCTTAGAAGTCAATTCATCATTTTAGAGACATAGCAATCAATTGATAATAACGAGCAAGGCAATTTCAAGAGTAAATGTATATTGCAAATAATGTCTCAAGTCTAGAGAGAAGAGAAGGAAAATGACTCTTTTATTTAGATAACTTTGTACATACATGTCCAAGTGCGGACCTTTCCAAAAATAAAAAAGACACAGTCCGGGACGGACTTTGGTGAAAGTCTAGATCCTACGAGGCTGGACGACCCTTTTTTTTTTTTAAATGGATGGGCTCCTATGAAGCACGATGATCCATTTTCTTCCTCAATTGTTGGAGGGGTTGTCGGCGGCATATTCCATGTCTTCCACGGGGAACTCGGGTTCCATGTTGTCGGGAAGGATGTCGCGAGGTCTCCATTTGGTTTGGCGTTGTAATTGTCGGATCCATCTACACATGAGTGGGGAGTTTGCTTTGGCCATCTCCTTTTGGTGATTTCCTTTCAAGGGGCGTAACCTCGCGCATGGCATTCGGTGAAGGTACGGATCTCCATTTGATGTAGCCGCCTTTGGGCCTCCGAGGCATGGGTCTCTTCTCGTGGACGGTGTCCCAATCCTGCTCACGTGGATGGAAGTCTCAGACGCTATTTCAGATGTGGGCTCCTTGGTTGATGTTTCTGGTGGACAAGACCGCAAAGGACTTTAGCATTTTAAACCTCGAGGTGAAATTATAACCATAATTTGAGAGGAACGACTCATTAGCGGATTAGCCTTTTAGAAAAGAGTTGATCTTTTATTTTAAGAAAACTTGATCTCCGAATTTCTTTTTTTTTTTAAATGAGGATTGACACACAAAAGACTCACACATTTTCCTCTTTTATTTTTTAGATTGACCGGGCCGAAGTTGCCTACGTTCCCCTTACCACGGAGGAGGGGGTCCCACGCGATGAGAGGCTCAGGTCACCGTTGTTCAGACCGGTTTAGAACTCTAAGAGGAAAAGAAGAACATGACTGACTTCTTGGGAGATAACGGGGATCCACCCAAAGACTTGACTGACTTCCTAGGGGACCACGCCTAGGGTTCCAACGGAAGTCTTAATGGGGACCTAGGGGACAACGCCTAGGGTTCCTCAAATTTTCAACGGGAAACTTAGCGGGAATCTCGATGGGAATTACAACGGGGAACTAGGGACTATGCCTAAGGTTCCAACGGGAATCTCTACGAGGATCACAACGGGGAACTAGGGACTATGCCTAAGGTTCCAACGGGAATCTCCATGAGGATCACAACGGGGAACCAGGGACTATGCCTAAGGTTCCAACGGGAATCTCAACGAGGATCACAACGGGGAACTAGGGACTATGCCTAAGGTTCCAACAGGAATCTCAACGAGGATCACAACGGGGAACTAGGGACTATGCCTAAGGTTCCAACGGGAATCTCAACGAGGAACGGCGAACTAGGGACTATGCCTAAGGTTCCAATGGGAATCTCAACGAGGATCACGACGGGGATCACAACGGGATCACCACGGGGATCACGACGGGAGTCTCAGAGGATAACGGGGATCGGCCCGAAGACTTAACAAAACCACTTAACGGAAGTCTTGGAGGATAACGGGAATCCGTCCAAAGACTTAACAAAATCACTTAATGGAAGTCTTGGAGGATAACGGGGATCCGTCCAAAGACTTTGACGAAATCCCTTAACGGAAGCCTTGGAGGATAACGGGGATCCGTCCAAAGACTTAACAAGATGACGCTTGTTAATGCTAGAATGCGATGCGTCAAAGACAAGAAGCACTAATGGAGAAAACTCGTGCAATGCGCAATTATTTATTCATCCAAGTTTACTTAAAAAGCATTTTTATTCCTAAATGGTTGGAAAAGATTTCTCTTCTTTTTCGCAACTACTCTAATTCCTAGATCAGTGGAGGCCATCACTACGACTATAGACCCCTCGTTTTTCACCTGTCTTACACACTCCCAAGGATGGACTGTCCCGGGCGAGGGTCCTATAGGGCAAGCGGCTTCCACCGACCGAAAGAAATGATCCTAAGGTCTAGTGCGTCGCAAGGTTCCCGATGTGCGGGTCATCCTAATCATGATTAAGCCCCAGTCGGGATCGAGACTGTTCCGAAGGCTGCACCGATATTCCGACACGACCTCATTTTGAATGAGGTGTCTCAATCCTCGACCATGAGCTTAAGGATGATTAATATGACTCGTTCATTAGGGCTTAACGACACGGTGTTACCCTATCTTTAGCACATGACCTTTGTTAATTGTGGTCGTCATTAACACACGGGTTAAAGGCGGGTTAGGCTACGCTTGCATTACATCAAGGAGTCATAACCCGGGCATTAACTTGGCCACAATTGACTTTGGACACGTGCTTAAAGACAGTGGCAACATGAACTACACCAAAAACCAACCAAAGTCACAGTATTTGTGTGTCACGGACATGTGTGGTTGACTCGGCTCGGAAGGGGAGGTGGAATGGACCCGTGCGTGCTCGAAGGGAACAAAAGCGCCAATCGAGCTGCATCTGGCAACCATCCTGGGTTTAAAGGGTATTTGGAACGTGCAAGGTCAAGTGCGCGTTGTGTGAAGTCAACTCTATATTCCCTTTTTGAGTCAAAATAGAGATTTTTATTTTGTTTTTCAACATGATGAGCATAGCATAAGCAAGATATGAACAAGTATGAACAAGCATGGAGTAAACAATTTATACATAATAAGTCAAAGAATACAAACAAAGACCAAAACTTGTATATGTACCAAGTTGTGCACAACCAAGGATTTTGAATCAAACATTTTGCAAAAGAACAATTTTCTCATTGAAACCATTTGTACAAAGCAAGTTGTGCACAACAAGAAGAGTCAAGAAATCTTTACATAAAAGGGTTATGCACAATGAGATTTTGGAAACCATTTTTATTGACAAAAGATCATGCATAACCAAGTTTTGGCCAAAAGAATAAAAGTAATGTTCATAAGTAAGGCTGTAAATTTGGAACCTGGACAAACAGAAGCAGAAGGGCATTCAGAATGTTGCTGCCCTGCACAAAATTGTTAATTTGCAACATTCTGACCCTTTTACCAAACTAGCCGTACGACTAGAACCATGGGGTTGAGATTTTTCTCAGTTTCTGCAACTTCTGATCATCATACTCCAGCTTATTGCATTTCCAGAACATATGTACTCAAAACAATTCAAACAGAAACAGCAAACACACACAAATATGCACAAAGTCAACTAACGGAAATGGGAGTTTGACCCACACAAAAGTGCCTTCAAAGCTTCTAAATATTGAAAGCACTTTATCTCCCCAGCGGAGTCGTCACTGTAAGGATCCCGTCCCCGGGGCGAAACAAGCAAAGTTCACACGAGAAAGAAATGCCAAACACGGGTAACTTTCCTTTCACAAAAACGGAGTCGCCACATTAAATTAATTTTAAACCCAATTTAATGAAAATGGTTAGAGATGATGAGTTCGGAGGTCACGTTACACTTTGGGAAGAACTTATACGAAGTTCACCCAAAGTGCCTCGGAAAACCGAGTCTCCCTAGATTTGTTGACCAAAATGTGCAAATGTGTGTGGATGTGTTTGAAAATGGGAGAAACTGACTTTTAACAGAAAACAGTTAGAAATTTAACAAAAGGGGGTTACTTTGCAAACAGTTTAACAGAAAATGGGCAAAACTAGAAAAAAACATGTTTTTGTCAAAACTAGCCGTACGGCTTGTTTCGATCGTCCCGGAATTTTTTACAGATTCATCAGGAACAGTCCAGTTTCAGGAAGAAACAGAACATTCTATTGAAACTGAACTGTTTTACATCTTTGGGGTCTATTTACTCACACTAAACTTGAATTGAATCATCCATATGCTCTTGGTCACTAATTAATCATCAAAACACAAGGTTTTGGGTGTGATCAAGGCAATAATTTGGAAAAATGATGAACATGGCATTTGAGCCCAAATCATCATTTGGATGATTAAAGATGGCAACTTTAACACCCAAATGGATGATTCATCCAAGGAAAAGCCTTGGGAAGTCAAAAATCAACCTTTGGATGGATAAAGATTGAATCTTTATCATCCAAAGGGACAATATTATGAGTTGATCAAAGTTTGAATGGTAAAGATTGAGACTTTACCATCCTAAACTTGATCATACCCACATAAATCAACATAAAATGAAAGAACATTGAAGTAAGGTGCATAAAATCATAACAAGCCTTAGATTATCCTTTGGTTTGCAACCCACAATCATGAGGGGCACCATGAATCAAGGCTTGGGTCCAAGGTATATTCTTTGCAAGAAATGTAAAGACATAAATTTAAATTGCATAAACATAACAAGCCTTGATCATCATGGTTTAGAACCCACCATCATGCATAAAACATGAAGGGCACCATTGATCACTCCAAGGCTTGGATCCAA
Source organism: Campanula takesimana (assembly GCA_026119855.1). NCBI lineage: Eukaryota > Viridiplantae > Streptophyta > Magnoliopsida > Asterales > Campanulaceae > Campanula > Campanula takesimana. The sequence continues at coordinate 345,957 of JAOWBW010000762.1, read as the reverse complement.
TGATATATTTATGTAAAGACTACATTTTATAACCAAGAAAGGCAACCAAAGATGATATCCCAACAAAAGAAAAATAGAAAGAGATAAAGAGGAATGTTGCAATAAAATAAAGATTTGATCTAAGCAAGCTTGGGGTAAATCATTAATTGATTGACTCAAGATTGCTTCTTTCCTTTTCCTACTTGAAGATCATGGACTTCAAGCTATTCATTCAACCATGGTTTGTTCACCAATCTCACTTAATCACTCCATTTTACTAATCACTCAATGAGAGGGGATTTTGGCATAATAACTTTGCCCCCAAAAATTCTTTCCCCAATGAGAGAGGATGGCCTCTCTATTTATAGGGGAAAATGTTTCATTTTAGCCCTTCAACTATGGGCTTGGGCACCAAGCAAAAGGGGGATATTTTCACTTTAATCCCTCAACTATTGTCTTGTGACTTGCTTAGGGGCTAAGCAAAATAAGGATATTCTTTGGATATTCTTGGAGCATAAATTGGATCCTTTGGATATTCTTTGAGCATAAATTGGATCCTTTGGATATTCTTTTAGCATAAATTGGATATTCTTGTGAAGTCCTTTTAAGCTTTTAAGGAATAATTCTAAACTCCTGACTCTTTAAAAATTACCAGAAGGTCCCTCCCTTTCCAAAATAATTCCGTTAATGCCTAAAATACCCATTGAACATTATAATGACCCAATTAAATCCCAAATTACCCCTTAATTCCAAAATTTGATTATTTAAGGATAGTAATCCGGATCAGGGTACTTACACGGGCGTCCACATCATTCAGCACTTTGCTAACGTAGAATACAGGCTTCATTCCCCTGTCCTCCATTGCCAAGACTGCTGCAACACCTCGGTCTGTTACGGCCAGATAAACGTACAAGGTCTCCCCTAGAACCGGGTTGCTAAGTATTGGCGGTTGACTCAATTATACTTTTAGCACTCGGAAAGCTTCTGAGCACTCATCCGTCCATTTTAATTCCTTGCCACCTTTGAGGGTTTTAAAGAATGGGAGAGATCGTTCGGCCGACTTGGCGATGAATCGACCTAGGGCTGATACTCGACCATTGAGCCTCTGAACTTCTTTGACTGAGGTTGGCTCCTTCATGGTTAAGAGCGCTGAGATCTTTTCTGGATTCGCTTCAATTCCTCGTTGAGAGACCATAAAGCCCAGGAATTTCCCCGCGGTTACACCGAACACGCACTTCCTCGGGTTTAACTTCATCTCGTTAGCTCGAAGGGTTGAGAACGTTTCGATCCCCTTCCTTGGTTTTGATTACCATGTCGTCCACATATGCCTCCATATTTCTGCCAAGTTTGGGCTTTGAAGACTCCGCTCACCATTCGTTGGTAGGTGGCTCCCGCGTTTTTTAGGCCAAAAGGCATCTTTTTGTAGCAGTAGGTCCCCTCGTTGGTCTGGAAGGCGGTCTTCTCAACATCTTGCTCGGCCATCTTTATCTGGTGGTAGCCTGAATAGGCGTCTAGAAAACTTAGGGTCTTGTGACCGGCAATAGAATCAACGAGCTTGTCGATCCTTGGTAAGGGGAAGCAATCCTTGGGACATGCCTTGTTGAGGTCTGTAAAATCTACGCACATCCTCCATCTGCCGTTGGCCTTCTTTACCATGAACACGTTTGCCAACCACGATGGGTAGTAGGCCTCCTTGATTATCCCAGCACGCAGTAACTTGTTTACCTCTTCTCTGATAGCCTGATGCTTGTCGGATGAAAATTCTCTCCGCTTTTGTTTGACAGGCTTAAACTCGGGGTCAACATTGAGCTCGTTCATAGCTACCTCTTCCCTGATCCCTCTCATATCTTCCACTTGCCACGCGAAGATGTCAGTGCTAGCGCGCAAAAGATTAAGCAGATTGGCTCGTTCTCCTGGAGTTGCTTCCCAATCTTAACTTTTTGCTCGGGGAAAGAGGCGTTGATTACGACCTCCTCTAGCTCATCGATAGGTTTTAGTTCGGGCCCTCCCTAAATTGCAGGGTGTCCACGATGATGTCCGCTATTTTGTCAACTTCCTCTTCTACGATGGCCGGAGCTTCTTCCTTGATCTTGCTGCTTACTTCCTTTTTGAGATCGATGATTTCCCTGACAATTTCCTCGTTGGTTTTCACTTCTGTTACGACCCCAATGTTCATGGATTCTCTGGTTTTGACTGTCTTGGAGATGGTCACCTTTTCCTCGGGTGTTTCTAGCTCGTACTTCCTTTTTGACTTCCTCATTTCTACAACATACTCCAGAAATTCCCGGGCTCGTCCCTGGAGACACCCTATCCCTGCTGGTGTGGGGAACTTGACTCTCTGATGGGGCAGAGAGACAACCATACCCAGTCTCACTTGGCTGGGAATTCCCAGGATGGCATGGTAATCGCTGCTGACATCAATGACCATAAATGTTACCAGCTCTTGCACTTTATAAGGGACAGTGCCGAGTTCAACTAGCAGTTCTACAGTGCCCTTCACATCAACCTTATGGTTGGTGAAACCCTCTAAGCGACCAGCGTAGAGCACGAGTATACTATCAGATAACTCCATATCCCTGAAGCTTTTGTAGAAGAGTACATCCCGGGCTGCTCCTGTGTCAACGAGGAGTCTGTCGGCGATGCAATTGTCAATTCGTCCCTCTAATACAATGGGTTGTTCCCTGGATATTCGGCTGGCTGCGAGTTCGTTCGAGGAGAAGGAGATGGTCTCTTCCTTGTTGTTCCACGCAGGCACAAAAGGGACTATTTTCAGGCTGTAGATCTGGCTCTTCAGAGCTGTAATGGACAACGCCTCGTCGCTAATAACACCAATTTTCTTACGAGGAGCTCGCTCCTGGTAGTGCTCATCGGTCTTTCCTTTGGCTTCTTGATCTCTCTTACCATCCTTTTTTATGAATCGATCCAGTTCTCCCATATCAACCCTTTGCTGGATGGCCTTTTTGAGAGCTAAACAACTCTCTATGTCATGGCCATAATCCCTATGGAAAGAGCACCATTTTCCTGAAGCTCGCCTAGATTCCTCGTGTCCTTGCATGGGACAAGGCGGATCTAGCTCGACCACATTCATGATTTCTTTCCTTGTTCTAGTTAATGGAGTGAAGTCTACTTTGTCTTCCTTATGCTCGGTATCGCGGCTGTAATGCTCGGTCCTGCGAGTGCGGTTTTTCCCTCGTCGAGAGTGGTAATCCTCATCATAAGCTTTCTTATCATCTACTGCTTTGGTCTCAGCTTGGGCCTTGACCTTGTCTTTGCTCGGTTCCTTCTTAAGTGCCAGCTCAGCTAGAGCAACTCGATAGGCTCGCTCGTACATGTCTCCCTTTGTCTCTGGGGGTCTTACGTCGAACTCGAACATGAGTTTTGGGTCTCCCATTCCGGCGGTGAAGCAAATCATCACCATGTCATCCGTGATACCCTCGATTTGTTCGGCGAGGCTCCTAAACCTTTGATAGAAACTCATGCTCGTTTCATTATCTCCTTGTTTCACATTGGCCAAATCAGTAGGCCGCTTCTTGTGATCACCTGCCGTGGAAAAGTTCTCAACAAATTTTTTCCTCAGCTCGTCCCAGCTGCCAATGCTGCCCGGGGGTAGAGCTCGGAACCAAGCTAGCGCGGGCCCGTTCAACGTACTGACCATTGCCTTGCATAGCACATCATCATCATGAGATACTAAGGCCATGATAGCCTCAAAAGTGTGAACGTGATCACGAGCGTCCTCCGTTCCCGTATATTTACTCAGCGAGGGGAGTTTCAAGGTAGGATGCGGGGGGCTCTCCAGAATCCATCGAGCAAATGGGGCCATGGTGCTTGCCAACTTGGTTGTTGATTTCTTTGCTTTCTCCATCTCGTGTACCCGCCTCTGCAAATCCAGGAGCATAGCATCCCTTGCATCTGGGTTCTCAGGTCGTGACGACTCCTGGTCATCTTCGCTTCCGAGCTGGGAATGACGGGCGGAAGGATTACGGCGTGGCAGGGAATTAATGGGGTCAGTGCGAGGCGGTGGTAGAACCGCTCCTCCCTGGCTGTTAGCGCTGCCCGCTTCGAGGCCCCCGGCACGAGCCTCTGGTCTATATCCTCGCTGTGATGTGGCCTTTTGTTCTAACTCTCCTGGAATCTCACGAGCGTCCACCGCAGCAGTCCTATTCATCAAAGGGGGATTGCCATAAGGCTGGAGAGGAACACATGGCGCTTGCAATGAAGGCAAGGGTGGTAAATTCACCATATGCTCTGGCTCTAGGGATTCCAAAGCTCCGTACAGCTCTTGTATCTGTAACAGCAAACTCAGCCGGTAGTTTAGCGCTGCCGCCTACCCTGTCGCCGTCTCGGTGGGATTCACAATGCTAGGTCCGGCTTCACTGTGGGGAATCACCACGATGTGCTGAGTATAGATCACATTAGGGTTTCTGGGCATGTTTAACCGTTCGCCGGTGGGATGAGTCCTCGCCGGCGGTACACCGTTTCTCGTTTCGTCCGCCCGGAGCGGCGCATCCCCTACTTGTGAGCCTAAGCGGGCGGCCTGAGCTCTAGTCAAAACTCCGGTGGGCTGCTGAAGAGAGGGTTGGAAGGGTTAAGAATCTCCCGGAGCAGTGAAGACTCCGGGGATATGAGGATACTCAGATGAAGTGTGCTCGGAATTTGCTGCCATTACAGCTAAGACAAAAGGCAATAAACAAAAAGGTAAATCTCTCCGGAACTAATTAGGTCTAACAAGCTATTCAAGTTTCCTGGCAATGGAACCAATTAATCGAGCATAAAATGTGATCAAGGCCGGAAGAGTGGTTGGATACCTAGAAAGCCTGTTAAACCTGCAAAAATGAACACCGTGAGCTAAGCCGGGGTTATACCGGCAAAGACCCTCCGGCATGAGAATAAATTAGCCCGTTCAAGGATCAATTCCTAGAGAGAATAAAAAAGTAACCCTCTGGAGTGGAGGCTGGGGTCTCCTTTTATGGTGGTTAGCTTGCCCTCCAAGTTGAGGATAAGGTGAGGTCAGCGTGTCCTGGTATGAGGTCATTTAGGTCATCCTTATCCATAGTAGGGTTTGAGCGGGAGGCCGAGGCCCAAAGTGCCTGGCTGGGCTGGGCCCGGGTAGATGTAGTTTGTCCTTGGGCTCTTCCAGAAGATCTTAAATGAGAGAGAAGTGTTAGCTCGTTGGGCCGAGGGCGAGCAGAACAGGTAGGCATGGGCTTCAAACTAATGTGGCTGGCTGGGTGAACTTTCTTAGAGAAGTCCCCCGTCGATGGTTCTAGCTTGGTAACAAGTGCGAGTTGGACCGGCCACTTAGCTCGGTGGATCGACCGGGCTGGTCAGTGTTCTTTTCGTCGTATAAATATGGCTTAGTCTTCTTCACCTCGGGGAATCGGCCGGGCTGGTCAGTGTGCTCGACTTCGCGGACCAGACCTGTTCGGCATGGGCTAGCTTATATGGATAGTTCCCTTCATGTTTAGTTTATTTGTTTGATTCGTTTTCATGATATGATAAAAACGGTGGTTTCAGATTATTTTTTTCGATTTGTAGATTTTGAGATATTACATTTTAAAAATCCAAAGGCATATTGGTCTTGCAAAAAAGCCAGATACTTTTTGGCGAGTTTTGAAGAATGTATGTCCTTATTGGTCGTTTTTATTTGGATGAGGGACTTATTGGTCAAAGCCTCATGTTTTAATATATTTATATTCAACTAACCCCACCATTTAACCCCAATCGTATCATTTTCCACCTCTCAATTTATTCAACCAACATGACTATTTACCCCACTTATTCTCTTTCTTCATTTTCTACCACATATACACTACTTTTCTCTTAATTATTGTGTCCACTCCTCTAGTCATACTATTGTTGGGACGGAGGGAGTATGGGGTCGTTTGGTAGCCCTTCTTAAGTTGGATATGATTATTAGTCCAATAAGTTTGATGTTTGGTAGATTAAATGGAGTTTATTACAAAATTTCCCTGCGTACAATTTGGGGATAGTCAATGTCCCATGCGTAGTTTGGAAACGTGAAATGTGACATGCGTACTTTTAATTTGGTTTCAATTTGCTCCATTTTTTAACTAGCGTTATAAAACTAACAGATCAGTTTATGAGGGTTTAAAATTTAACAAATCAATTAATTTGAAGTTGATTTTTCTTTTTAAAGGGCTTATTGAAAATCCTATAACTAAAATGGTTGTGATTGAAAAAGAAATTGAAACATTAATTATTAAAACTTAAAATAAGTATTTCTTTTTTTATCAAGAAAAAAGTTTCTAGTTTTATTAAAATGTAATGTAATAAAATATATTTCAATTATTTTAATTTTTAAATTGGTTCTAACAAAAAAAATTGTAAAAATTATTTTTATTAAAATATAGTTATCACATAAAAAATTTAAAACCATATAGATAAATATTTTTGCCAAAAAAAATAAATAAAGAAAAATCTCCTCAAATTGCAGTAAAATCCCTAACCCCATAACCTGACTACGCCTTCTCCCTTGCCGTTTTATCTCATGCCGTTCTCTCTCTATCATTCGACACCCACGTCAACGTCTCCACCAACTAACCCCCGGTCGCCGGAATTAAAAACCCTAACCATTCGCCGTTCTCTCTAAAACTCCCTAAATTACGCCCCACTCTCTGATTCTGAACCGCCGGAACTCATACCCCTCAAAATCCCAAACGCCGGCTGATCTCCTCAACCCCTCTCTTAACACCCCGACACCCCACCTAACCTTCCCCAATCTAACCTTCTAATGTAATTCCTGTATTTCATCAGTTGAGGATTCTAAAGTGAGAGAGGGAGTGGGCCGGGAAGAGAGGAAGGTTGTCAATGGTGGTTGACTGAGATTCGCCGGATTGGTGCGTTCTCCGGTGAGAGTGGTGGCCGGAGGGGGTTGTAGAGAGAGAAATTGAAAGTGGAGAGAGAGAGGGAAGGTGGGTTGGTGGCATGGAAGGGAGGGCTCTTTTACTTATGTAATTTCTTATAAACCCCTTAAAAAGAAAAATCAACTTCAAATTAATTGGTCTGTTAAATTTTTAACTCTCATGGACTAATATGTTTCTTTTATAATGCCAGTTAGAAATGGGGTCAAATTGAAACCAAATCAAAAGTACGCATGAACATTTTCATGTTTCCATATTACGCATGGGACATTGACTATCCCCAAATTATACGCAGGGCAATTTGGCAATAAACTCGATTAAAGTACCAGCGTACTAATCCTAACAACCAGGATAAAACACCTTATCCCCCCTTATCCACTCTTATCCCCTTCATATTTATCCTAAAAAAAAAAGGGTTGTCTTATTACTCTCTACGCTAATAATCGGTTTACTATTAATATGAACTAATCTTATCGGCCTACCAAACGAGCCCATGTAATACATTACATGGGAGTAGCTATAACGTTGATTTAGCTACATTTTTACAAAACTACTCCCCTCAATCTCCTAAATAACCTCTTGAAGTAATGATATATTAGTCCTAATCATACATCACATATTAAAATCCTTATGGAAAAAAAATTAGTAAAACAACATATAAAAATAGATTCCTCTTCACCAAACAAAACACATTTATGTTCTTGTATTACCTGCCATAGCAACAACTTAGATATTAATTCTTTCAAGTAACACCAGCTAGTGGAGAAGTCACCTTAGGCTGATGGGTCATCCGACCTCCTTGATTTTGGAATTGTGAAATTTTTACTCTTTTTAGATTAAAAAAATATATTTAATAATTTTACATTAAATTATCAATTTTTGCAATTTTGAACCCCCTTAAAATTAGGAAAACCTAACAATATATCATAATTTTAATCCCCTTTTACTAAATTTCTGACTTCTCAACTGACAACAACCACATAATAAAACCATGTTTTGGTTTAATCCTCGAAAACCATAAAATTATGTCAAATTGTTTTCGTTCTATTATTTCTAACTAGTGTTACTCCCGTGCGATGCACGGCTGTCACTTACTCAATTTGTATAAATTTAGATGAACTAATAAGAATCGCACATTATAATTGTGAAAAAAAAATTGAAAAAATATTGTCAGTGCAACATCAGTTTGGCCAGGAAAGGTATCGTTACACTTCAATATCTTAAAGTTAGCTGCATCTCTAAAGCGAGATAGAGCAAAATATAGTTGACCATGACAAAACAACATTTTCTTCAATAAAATATCAACACTAATGTCATCATATATTCGTTAATTGCAATAATATCTAAAGTTGAAAATTCCCCTTTCCACAAAAAACGAAACATCTTGGCGACTTCTTAAACAGTCAGAATATTCTCTCAAAAATTAAAAATATCATAAAACGATAAAAATTGCCTTCAAAAATCCTAATACAAAAATTGCCTAAAAAACCAAAAAGTTAAAAAAAAATGATAAAAAGTTCGAAAGCCTGTTTGAGGCCCAAAACAATGTTTTTTGGGCCTTTTATACCCTACATCAAGGGGCTATGCCCAATGCCTTTTGTTCGTTTCGCTCCGACGTTCGATTTGATATGCGGTGCATTCCGTGGTTGATACGGAGTCAAAAGTTACGACCGTTTCCGCGCACGCGCTCAAATGACTTCAAAAGCATCAACGCCTTCCGTCCGCATCAATTACTAATTTTTCACTATATACTGATCATAATTCATGTTTTTTCACTAAATAAAAACATATTAAAAAGTATCATATAAAAATCAATATACATGCAAAGTTGACTTCTTGTCCCAAATTAAGGATGATGACATATTTGACTTTATTTACCAAGCTTTCCTATTTTGGAGGAGCATATGGGCCTCATTGTCGCGCCCCATACCCGTGGTCCTACTTGGCCCCACGCTCGGGACACGATTGGAAGACGTCATAAAACACTTTTGGAAAATTTTTCGAATTATACTTTCATAAAGTTTAACAAAATCCACACTCGAAGTTCAAAGACTTCCATTTAACTTTCAAACAAACTTTACAAACAACTTTCACAAACGAAAGTACTTAGCCCGAAGACTTACAAACTCTTATACAAATGTACAATTACCACACTTTAACAAAATAGGTGATACACGGATACAGTCTCGGTTACCCTACCCCAAAGGTTATACATTTATATAATGTAACCTTTAAACCATACTTACTTTCCAAAATGGATTATCAACCCGACATCCTCCTTTGTGAAGTGACCTATCCCCTGGACTCGCCTTTATCTAAAACAGTAAACAAATAAGGGGTGAGAATGAATCTCAGTAAGCTACTAAAATGCAACTACGTTTCATGCTAAAATGATAAGCTTAAAGAACAATATCATAAGCATCACATAGCACATAGTATGAGAGGTAAAACCAACTCATATACCACAAATACCAAATGTCACACTTAGGTGGATACCAAGCCAAGGTTTACCCAATAAACATAACTGTCTGTACCATCTGAGAAAACCATCTGAGCAGCATAAATAGCTGAAGCCGGGATCCCGAAAACCAAAATCATAACCATAAGAACCAAAGTAACAACGGGGGGAATATGACACAAAGTCATAACCTAAATGCTCACAAGAGGGAGCTAGTTCATCCCATCCAAGGCCAATCTGGACTGGGGAAACAAAAAAGGCAACAGTGGAAAACCTTATAGTGAACTTGACTTGTGTGCCACTATAACTCTCCCACTGCCTGACTCAAGGTACCAATGGAAAACCTTATAGTGAACTTAACTTGTGTGCCACTATAATTCTTCCACTTCCTGACTCAACAACACAAGACCAGCTGGACTTTTCACAAGGAGCACAGTAATGAATACTTGCTAAACAACAACAACCGGGGCAATGATTCCAAAGTAGGGAACCAAGCCAAACACATCACAAAGATGAACCAATCCAAACCACATCAAAAGATGTTCAACAATATCCAATTAACATTCAGTCAAATTCCACAACACTTATGTTCACAAAGGAACCAATTTCAAACACTAGGGTGTTCCACAACAACCCTCTAGATACTTTAGGATATCACCTAAGACCTAGACCAAGATTGAACTCTAAATCACTTGGATTAAAACAACTCAAACTTTCCAGCAGCCCTGGGCGGTCGCCCACACCAGCCTGTGCGGCCGCCCAACACACCTCATAGGCCAAAATTTGAACAAATTATACTCCCTCTATTCCACCGTCCCAAACGTAGGAGTATACTTTCACTAGCATTTTAACAATACTAACAATACCCAGGAGTACAATACATGCCAAAGACACCACTTTCAAGCCTAAACCATTGTTTTTCTTCACAGTATATTAATACTCCCTTTGTCCCAAAATTACAAGTATCACAAAAATCACCCAAATCACAAAATTAACAATTACAAGTATCAAGTATAACATATATGACCATTTTTACATTTAAAGGGGAATTAGTAACTTACCTATTCCGAGGAAAGTATAAATGAAATATATTTTGATCGGGTAGAAATGGCCTACTCAACGCCCTGAACATTTTAGTATAATTAGATTTTAAAATGGAGTAATAATTGAAAAGAAAGAAATTAATTAAGATGAAGTTCTTACCTTCTTCCATGGATACAGAGAGAGTAGAACATTTTAGTGTGTGTGTGTAGTATAAAACTCAGAGAGAGGGAGATAAGGATAACTTATAAAGATTTTTTACCCATTTGTATACTTTGGTCACTTAACTTTTATTTTCAACACTTAAACCCCTGAACTTATATTTCTAATAAGGACCCTAAGGTTTCAACTAATTCAATTAACTCCCTTAACCATTATTACTACAAACTAAGTAACACAATTAATCAAACTATATGTGCAAGTCATAAAATATGATACAACACATAAAATGCACACATAAGTTCAAATTAAAATCCCCAAAAATATAAAATAAATTGGGACAGGTTTTGGGGTCGTTACAATCACTCCCCCTTAAAAAAAAATCTGTCCCGAATTTTAGGGTAACTTACCAAACGAATCAAATAACCAGGGATACTTCATTTCCATTTCCTCCCGAAGCTCCCAAGTAGACTCTTTAACATTGTGATTCCTTCATACCATTCTAACAAGCGGAATACTCTTGTTTCTTAACTCTTGAACTTTGGTATCAATCACTCGAACTGGTTGCTCTATATAAGACATATCGGTTCTATATCCTCTGGTATCTCTGATAACATATAAGATGGATCATACAAAAAAAAATTTCAAAGCACAGAGATATAAAACACGTTATGAATTTACCCAAAGAAGATGGCAACGCAAAATAGTATGCAAGATTTCCAACTCTTTCTATAATTTCAAAAGACCCATTATGACTTTTCCATTGAATAGCCAATTTCAATAGGTAGAAAGTGAGCGGGTTTTGTCAATCTATCCACGATTACCCAAACTCCATCATGCTTTCTTCAAGTACGAGGCAATCCTGTTACAAAATCCATCGTAACATGTTCCCATTTCCACTCAAGTATTTCTAGAAGTTGAAGTAAACCTGCGAGTCTTTGATGTTCAGCTTTAACCTGTTGATAAGTCAAACACTTGATACGTAATCCACTATTTCCCATTTCATATTATTCCACTAAAAATATTGTTTCAAATTCTGATACATCTTGGTACTCCTGGGATGAATACTATACTTGAACTCGTGATCCTCATCAAGAACTTGACGTTGAATTCCATCAATATCTGGTACACATAGCCATCCTCTAAAAGTTAATACTCTTTCAAGACTAAAGGAAAAAATCTTCAAACTTTTTATCCTCGATTTTATCCATTATCTTTCTCAACTCCGGGTCATTCTTCTGAGCATCCTTTATCTGTTGAATTAAAGTTGACAATACTCTATTATTCGCAAACATAACTCCATCTCTCGATTCATGTGAACACAAATCTCGTCCATCCTCTAACATCTTCCATTCTCGGGCCATCCTCGAAACTACGTATTACTTTCGACTAATAGCATCAACCACCATATTTGCCTTGCCCGGATTATAAGAAATGGTATAATCATAATCCTTCAAAAGCTCCATCCACCTACACTGTCGGTTGTGCAATTATTTCTGGGAGAAAAGATATCTCAACTCTTATGATTTATAAAAATCTCAAAATTTGTTCCATAAGATTATGTTTCCACTTATGTAACGCAAAAACAATCACATTATGTTCCAGGGCATGGATCGGATAGTTCTGTTCACAAGGAGTTAACTTCCTCGAAGCATCAGTGTAAATAACCAAAACATCATTCCCATTAGGTAACGCAAGAATAAGTACAGTGGTCAACCTCTTCTTTAATTTCTCAAAACTGACTTGACATTTTTCATCCCACATATATGGTACATTCTTTTAAATCCACTGAGTGAATGGTGTAAAAATCTTGGAAAACCTCTCAATAAATCTTCGATAATACTCCGCTAAACCCATAAAATTTCGCAAATAACTGCTTCCATTAGAGCCCAGACAAAACCATTCGCAAATATTATTCATGTTCCTCGGCGAGATTTAGAATAAACAAGGATATTAACGATAAAGACAACCACAAAGGTATCAAGATAAGGTTTGAAAACCCGATTCATCATACCCATAAGAACAACGGGAGCATTAGTTAACCCGAAAGGCATGACAAGAAACTCATAGTGACCATACCTACTACGAAAAGCAGTCTTAGGAATGTCTTCTGAATGAATCTGCAACTGATGATACCCATTCCTCAATTCAAGCTTAGAAAAGACAACAGACCCTTGAAGTTGATCAAATAAATCATCACTGTGAGGCAAAGGATATTTGTGCTTTACAAATAACACAGGAACTCCCTACGGTGATACACTGAGTCGGATAAAACCACTATCAAGTAATTCTTGCAATTGAACTTTCAACTTTTTCAATTCAGATGGAGCCATTCTGTAAGGTACCTCAAATATCAGGGTAGTACCTGTAAGTAAATCAATACAAAACTCGATTTCCCTATCAGGAGGCATAGAATACTCAGTTGAAAATATATCAGGAAACTCTATAACAATATGCACATCCTCTATTTCAGAAACCCTTTTTAATAGTATCGAGAACACTGGCCAAGAATCCCACACAACCACGGTGTAACAATCTTCTAGCCTTCACATAAGAAAGAATACAAATCCCCTTAACCAGAGAAGTAGCCTCAAAATTAAATTCAGGCACATCAGGAATAGAAAATATGACAACCCTTTTATAATAATCAACTGAAGCATGGTAATTATTTACCCAATCCATTCCCAAGATAATATCAAAATCTTGCAATGGCAAAACAACTACATCAGCAAATAAAACATGCTCCCAAATATGCACATCACAAGTACGCAACACTCTATCAGTTGCCAAACACTCCCCCATAGGAGTGGACACCTCTAACACATAAGGTAGAGACTCAAGAGACAAATGTAACTGAGATGCAAAAATGCACAGACACATATAAATGCAATGAGCCGGGGTCTATAAGTGCACGTGCCCTCAAACTAGACATATAAATTATACCTCCTATCACGGCAGAAAAATCTGAAGCCTGTTATTAGGGATGGCAACGGGTCGGGTTCGGATCGGATCAGGCCTAATCCGAATCTGATCCGAACACTAGAACCCTTTTTCGAACCCCGAACCCGATCCGAAACCACCTGATCCGATCCCCGATCCGATCCGAGCCGAGGCAGTTAAAAAAAAAAATCCCTCTTCCATCACGAACAATCCCTAATTGCTAGTGCCCATTAAACCCTAATTCAAATCAATCAACAACCACCCACAAATTGAAGCCCTAAATATGAAATAGGGGAAAATCCAATAGATTAGAGTTAGTCTTTTACCTTTGTAAGGAGCACGCGATAGCAAGGATGACGAGGACGGCGACGGCGACGATGCTGGACCTGGTCAAAGGAACGGCGATCTGGGTTTGATGGATTTTTGGGTCAAACGTAACATCGTTGAGGAGGAGAGCCAAAAGAAGAGCGAACGACGTTAAATTCATCGGCAACGGCAAGGGGAACAGCAGAGAGGGTGTCGGGAACGAGACGATGTCGACGCATAGAGAGAGAGAGAGTAGGGAATGGCGATTGGTGAGAGAGAGAGAAAGAGAGGAGTCGACGCATAGAGAGAGACTGAGAATGAAATTAAACATCTTAAAACCTAGATTTTTTTCTTATATATAAGGAGTGATGTGTATATTTCTATAACATGAGGGGGTGGTAGTAAAAATTTATAAACTTAATGGGTTCTGGTTGGGTCGGGTCTGATCTCGGGTAGGATCAGGTGTGCTACCGAATCCGATCCGAACCCGATCGGATATTAAAAAATGAAAACCATATCCGAAATTTTCGGATCGATTTCCCTTCGGTACGGATCGGGTTCGATCAAATTGCCATCCCTACCTGTTATAGATTAGTAGCAAAAACACAACCCTGCACCTTAGGCTTTCCCGAGGCATCCCTCTTCTGACCCTGTGATGATCCAGCTCCACTCTCATATGATACATTCCTGATTCTTGATTGTTGGAAATTGATTGCTCCTGAGGTTGTCCTCTGTTTTGTAATGATATTCCCTGACCTCCTCGATTGTCACCGTACTGTGGTTGAGGTCTTCCTTGCCTTCCCGCACATGATAGTTCAACTTTCCTCTTATGTTCTTCAATATCGTGTTCCACTTGATAAACTCTATCAACTGCATCTTGAACATCCTGTAACTTGTGAAATACTAGTTGAGTTCGGATCACAATTCTCAATCCTTTCACAAATCGCATTACCTTCCTCTCTTCAGTTGCAATTAGATGAATACAGTACCTGGATAACTCTGTGAATTTAGATGCATACTGAACCAAAGTCATAACATTTTGCTCTAAGTTGAGAAACTCCATTTCTTTCCTGTCTTGATCCACCCGGGGAATAAAATGTTCCTTGAACTTCTTTTAGAAAATTCTCCCAAGTATAGGGTACATGAGTCTCATCCCAACAAATTTTCAAAGCTTTCCACCAATACTCAGCAGCTCCACTCAGTTTATAAGTAGCAAACCTGATTTGATCTTCATCAAAACATCTCAGAACATCAAAGATCTTTTCCATCGATTCAATCCACCTCAGTTACATCGGGTTCTCCATCATAGCCTATTGGTTTCATTTTTAAGAACTGTTCTAGCCCATATCTCGAAGGTACTCGATCTTCTCCTTGTCTTTAATCATTTAAGGTTTTCATGGCTGCTTCAACATTCCCTTGCCTTGAAGGCCCTGACTGATCTCCTTCTGTCCCAACCATTTTCAATAAGTACCTGCATAAGACTCTCAACGTCACTCACTCCACAACTACCCTCCTAGGTCACTTAGTCATTCTAGACCATCTACAACCTAGCTCTGATACCAACTGTCGCGCCCCAGACCTATGGTCCTACTTGGCCCCACGCTCGGGACACGATTGGAAGACGTCATAAAACACTTTTAGAAAAATTTTCAAATTATACTTTCATAAAGTTTAACAAAATCCACACTTGAAGTTCAAAGACTTCCATTTAACTTTCAAACAAACTTTACAAACAACTTTCACAAACGAAAGTACTTAGCCCGAAGGCTTAAAAACTCTTATACAAATGTACAATTACCACACTTTAACAAAATAGGTGATACACAGATACAGTCTCGGTTACCCTACCCCAAAGGTTATACATTTATATAATGTAACCTTTAAACCATACTTACTTTCCAAAATGGATTATCAACCCGACGTCCTCCCTTGTGAAGTGACCTATCCCCTGGACTCGCCTTTATCTAAAACAGTAAACAAATAAGGGGTGAGAATGAATCTCAGTAAGCTACTAAAATGCAACTACGTTTCATGCTAAATGGATAAGCTTAAAGAACAATATCATAAGAATCACATAGCACATAATATGAGAGGTAAAACCAACTCATATACTACAAATACCACAAATGCCACACTCAGGTGGATACCAAGCCAAGGTTTACCCAATAAACATAACTGTCTTGGACTACCATCTGAGAAAACCATCTGAGAAAACCATCTGAGCAGCATAAATAGCTGAAGCCGGGATCCCGAAAACCAAAACCATAACCATAAGAACCAAAGTAACAACGGGGGGAATATGACACAAAGTCATAACCCAAATGCTCACACGAGGGAGCTAGTTCATCCCATCCAAGGCCAATCTGGACTGGGGAAACAGAAAAGGCAACAGTGGAAAACCTTATAGTGAACTTGGCTTTTGTGCCACTATAACTCTCCCGCTGCCTGACTCAAGGTACCAATGGAAAACCTTATAGTGAACTTAACTTGTGTGCCACTATAATTCTTCCACTTCCTGACTCAACAACACAAGACCAGCTGGACTTTTCACAAGGAGCACAGTAATGAATACTTGCTAAACAACAACAACCGGGGAAATGATTCCAAAGTAGGGAACCAAGCCAAACACATCACAAAGATGAACCAATCCAAACCACATCAAAAGATGTTCAACAATATCCAGTTAACATTCAGTCAAATTCCACAACACTTATGTTCACAAAGGAACCAATTTCAAACACTAGGGTGTTCCACAACAACCCTCTAGGTACTTTAGGATATCACCTAAGTCCTAGACTAAGATTGAACTCTAAATCACTTGGATTAAAACAACTCAAACTTTCTAACAGCCCTGGGCGGTCGCCCACACCAGGCTGTGCGGCCGCCCAAAATGCTCTGTCCCATAACCAAAATCTTCCAGATAAGTGTGCGGTCGCACGCCCGATTTGGGAGGCCGCCCAACACACCTCGCAGGCTAAAATTTGAACAAATTATACTCCCTCTATTCCACCGTCCCAAACGTAGGAGTATACTTTCACTAGCATTTTAACAATACTAACAATACCCAGGAGTGCAATACATGCCAACGACACCACTTTCAAGCCTAAACCATTGTTTTTCTTCACAGTATATTAATATTCCCTTTGTCCCAAAATTACAAGTATCACAAAAATCACCCAAATCATAAAATTAACAATTACAAGTATGAATTATAACATATATGACAATTTTAACATTTAAAGGGAAATTAGTAACTTACCTATTCCGGGGAAAGTATAAATGAAATATATTTTGATCGGGTAGAAATGGCCTACTCAACGCCCTGAACATTTTAGTATAATTAGATTTTAAAATGGAGTAATAATTAAAAAGAAAGAAATTAATTAAGATGAAGTTCTTACCTTCTTCCATTGATACAGAGAGAGTAGAACATTTTAGTGTGTGTGTGTGTGTGTAGTATAAAACGCAGAGAGAGTGGGATAAGGATAACTTATAAAGATTTTTTTACCCATTTTTATACTTTGGTCACTTAACTTTCATTTTCAACACTTAAACCCCTGAACTTATATTTCTAATAAGGACCCTAAGGTTTCAACTAATTCAATTAACTCCCTTAACCATTATTACTACAAACTAAGTAACACAATTAATCAAACTATATGTGCAAGTCATAAAATATGATGCAACACATAAAATGCACACATAGGTTCAAATTAAAATCCCCAAAAATATAAAATAAATTGGGACGAGTTTTGGGGTCGTTACACTCATTCTAAAAATGGAAAGACTATCTTGTTTTTATATTAGTATAGATTGATTCCCATGCAATCTTATATAGAACATTTGTTTGTTGATGCCCTATGTTGTGGAAGCGCGTGATATCAATTTTATTTACGCAGCAAAAGAATAAACATATGTACAACATAAGTAAATAAAGCATACACACATATACGTGTTGGTAGTGGTGCCCTAGGCACGTTTAATAAATGTTGTAATTGTTATCATTTATTTCATATCAATAAAGAGATGTTTTTGATTATTATTGTTGTTCATGTTTACTTATAATAATCTCCGTCCCTAGTACTTGTTAAGCACTAGTATAAAGGCTAAATGATCATGGGATGATCATGTTAGATTTATGGGTACTTGTTTGGAACAAGGTACTGGACATGACCCGCTCTATGAGATTTATGTCATGGTCTATGTCATACATATATCTCATATTAGTTATGTCATTTGAATCCTTAGACATGAAGTTATTATAGCCTTCCACTTGATGAACATTATGTTTGACATATTCAAACGCTACTTTTAACCGAGTAGTTATAAAGGGTATGATTGGCATAATCGGATTCACGTAGGGAAGAATAATAAGCTAAATGGATTTGTCCCTCCTCGGAGAGATGTCAAGCTTGGGCCTCTCGTAGGAATGATGTTGATGAAATGTTCGGCCGGACTCAAATGAATTGATTGGATCAATGTCATTTGGATTATCAACATATTCGGAATCGAGAAAGTATTGAACAAAACAAGTTGACTCTTTGACCATGACTTGTGTTCAATGATATCGTGGACAAAAGGATTATGACATATTCTAAAGGAATGCGAACTTGTATCTAGTTATACTATTTGGGTAGGTATGACGGTTTGCTAGAACCTAATCATATCTTATGGTTTCATGTTTGAACCCATTGCCAACTTAGTATAATCCTAGAGGGTCACACACAATAGAACGAATCTTTAAAAGGACTATATTAGAATTTTGGAAATTCTGGACATTCTGGGGAAGTGGGCGACCGCACAGTATGGACTGGGCGGCCGCACACTTAGCTCAGTTTTTGTACCAGTTTTGTTTCAGATAGTTGTGCGACCGCACAGAGGTGTTTGGGCGGCCGCACAGTACTGTCGGGTGGCAGATTCCTAATTTGATTAGGAAACGAATTTTGGACGGATTTTGACACAAGTTTCCTATTTGGAATAGGTCATACTTGTGTATAAAAGACCAAATTCGGCCAGCACTCTAAGCTAATGATTTTGTGAGTCTCAAAGAGTTTGAGAAAGGGTTTATTTTGTTCTAAGACATTCTTGGTTGAAGAACAAAATAATACACAAAATAAATTCCATATAGTTCTTTTGATTGTGAAAAAGTGTTTCACAATTTGGTCTAGCAACCAAGATCAAAGAAGCTCCTTTGATATTCGTTCGAAGTGTGGATACCGCTAGAGGGTGAAATCATCATCTTCAAAGTTCGTGTTCAAGCTTTGTGAT
This sequence comes from Campanula takesimana, assembly GCA_026119855.1. Lineage (NCBI taxonomy): Eukaryota > Viridiplantae > Streptophyta > Magnoliopsida > Asterales > Campanulaceae > Campanula > Campanula takesimana. The sequence goes on along the minus strand of JAOWBW010000762.1, from coordinate 326,925 downwards.
CGTGATCAAGTCTTCAAATCTCCACCAAAGACCAAGAGAAAATTTGATAGCCATCAAGGGTTAGTTTATTCCTTTATTCTTGTTATTGTATTTGATTTAATCATATGAACGGATCCATGGCTTTGGGTTTCAAAATTTTAAATGCTAAATTCTGCTGCGCATGTTTGATCGAAACCCAACAATACGTGGTTCACTAACACTGTTGACTACGTCTATCGGCAGGGGGAGAACAACTATATTACTATAGAGTAACTATAATACAAACTCAGATTGTGTACTAAACTTCTAGATCACTAGAACTAGATAACAAATTATGCCAACCTAACCAGATTCAGACGTATTTTAGATGTGTTTTAAAGAGCCTATTTGCAAACACCAGATTCAGACGTGTTCCAAATGTGATCTTGACAGCCTATCAAGATCACCATATGAACACTAGATTCAGAACACCAGAACATATTATGTGAATCGACGAACTTGTCTCAGACTTCAAAGTGCTTTATATGGTTTTTGAATTACCAAAGAACACTGTAGATACCCCGGCGCGAGCGGGATACCTCACTGTTCGGTTTCGTTTAGTTTTAGTTTGTTTGTTAGAGTCGCCACATATGTTTTAGAGGAACAGAAGAAGAACCTAATAATGTCCTAGGTTTTGTTTATGAAGAACCAGAGATTCGTGTATTTGAGGTTCGGAGGTTGGGTTACGAAATAGGAAGCACTTAAACACCCATTTCGCCCAACTAAAGTTGGTCTTGCTTGTTCATAGTCTACATGATAAAATGTGTTCTTCTTATACTTTAGAAATGAGTTTTAAAGGGTTTGAAAGAGATTTGAATGTGGGGAGATAACTCCTTGGCCAACTTCAATGTAGTGAAGTAGCCTTTGGTGTCATGTCCCAAAATGGTTTGAGTTGATTACACACTTGATGAAAATAAAAAAAAGTAGAGATGGAATAGAGAGAAAGAGAATAGTAAAATATACCTAAAGTTTGAATACTTCAAGAACTTCTTTGGGAAATGTCTTGAAATGCTTAAAATCCTTCGAGAGAATTTGTGTATAGTTTTCTTGGAGTGATTTTTTTTTTCTTGAAATGGTGGAGAATGGGGGTTTTTATAGGTGAAAAGAATGTGTTTTTGGTGCCAAAACAGGGTCAATAAGGAGAGATTTCCCGGCCAAAATCATGTAAATTGAGCAAGGGAGGGATTCTTGGAGAGAATCTGTAACCGACGCCCAAAAGCGCGCGCCTCCGGCCTTTAGGGCGGAAGGCGCACGCCTCTGACCTCAAAGGGAAGAGGCGCCCGAATCTGAAAAGGTATTTTTGACAGAATGGACTGAAAAGTTAGAACTGTTATTCAATTTAGCCCCCAGACTTAACATAGTCAGTCAAGAACTTAACAAAAGTAACAGAAACTAACGGAAAACATTTAAAACAAGTAAAAACACAAAATCAAATGTGCAATCGGGGTGAGTGGTCCAAGGCGGGGTGTCTACAAACACAGATTAAATAGTAAGAACATATTAGACAATTATCATATTGCACGTACAGACTGCACGCGAATTGCATGAGCACTTCACACGGAATGCATGACCACTGAACGACCTTCTCAGCTGTATCAAATTCTGTGATTATATCAGATTTACCTTTGAATTTTTAGAATTGAATTGGATTCTAGCTTATTGGTAATATTTATACTAGTCAAAACCTAGTCACTGGAAGAACATGAAACCATAATCAATAGAATCCCCCCAAACGAAAAAAAAAAATCAGACACCTTACATAAAGTCGACCCATTAAACAGATCTGCACTGGCATGGTCGTTCCCTTTAGGCGGCACGGTTGTGTAAGATCCTTGCTCGATTACACTATATTCTGATCCTCTTTGCATGGTCGTATCGCCAAAGCGTTTTACTTCGACTGATTGTTCAACATGGTTTTGAACGATTGTATATTATACCTGACATGCACATGTCAAACTTCCAGACTCCAGATTCAAGGCACAAGATTTCCAACAAATCTCTACCTTGACTTGTATCTCCTATAACAATAACTAAACTACGAAATCAGCACATCTTTACCTTGAGTTGCATCTTTTTATGCCAAAATAGACTTCTCCACCTGTGCCTCAGATTTGCCTTTTCTAATAGACACCATAATTTGTTCTCCAATAAACAAGTAGAGTTTGTTTGTCGGTCACCAGACTTGTCCTCCGCGGACAACCAAACTTGCTCTGCTGAGCAATCAAATGTGCCTTGACGAGCACTAGAATTGCCACACCAGACAATCAAATTTGCTCACTGAGCAATAGACGTACTTCACCAAGCACGCAAAGTCTCAAATGTGCCTTTAGATAGCCTATCTAGAGCACATGAATTTCCCATACGGGCAAAACTTATTTTGAGATTTAGCACGATCAGACGCTGATGTACCTTTCTACCCATAACAGATTTAGTGAACTTATCAGTATGATCACCTACTATCTTTACCTCAACCGAGTTTGATGCAAATGGAAAAAACAGTTATGCGCAACACTCAGAATACCTATAGGTCTTACTGTAGACACACCAAACCTTGACAGACCATTCTTTATGTAACCACTCAAACACCATGGAATACAAGCAATTCTACTTGAGAAAAAAAAAACATGATTTGCGTGATTTTATCTCGTGTTCCCTATTAAATACGCCCACATGAACACATAGAAAATATAAGACCGGCCCTTCAAAAATTTAATTTATCTCACATAAATACTCGTGTTTAATTTGTGGACTAATTGTAATTTGGTACCTGTGTTTTACACTTTGTTGCGATTGGTTATCCAATATGTAAATGTACAAATCTGACTCCTAGGTTTGTAACTATGTTGCAAAGCTGTATAAAAATTGACGGGTTGTTAGAAAACTAACGAATATACTGCCATGTGCCATGCACATGACATTTTTGGGATATTATATTCTATTCTTAGGGCATGAGGTTAGCGTTATACCAATGAAGTTGACCACAAAAGTTTCAAATAAGTCCTTATATGTTAAAAAAATAGTGAAATTCGTAAACCCATTAACCATCATCAACACCATCTTCATCATTATTAACACCACCATAACCACCGCTACAAGTACTATTGTCGTCACCCTTCACCAGCATACCATCACCATACCATAACCATGTTAGCACCATAATATCACCAAGATATGTACATTTACACACTGATGAATACACGCACACACACACACACACATGAACTCATCAGATCATTATAAATTTGTAGATTTACAGGATTTACACACATATGAACTCATCAGATCTATACATACCTGTAGACCTACATACACACGCATACACACACACACACACACACACACACACACACACACACACACACACGAACATACCATAAAGATGACCTTGGATATGGAAAGAGAAAGCAAAATTGGAGAGAAACAAAATGGGGGAAGGGTTCAGAGATGTAGAAAGAGAACGAAATGAGGAGTTTCTTTCAGTGATGTTCAAAGATAGAGAGAGAGAGAGAGAGAATGAATTTTTTGTCAAATAAGATGAGGGAAAAGGGTGGAAGGGGGTCGGAGAAGGGGAGAGAGGAGGGAAAGTGACACGCCCCAAGTCCCGGGATCCCCTAATAGAACCTCGAACCTGGTGCGCGTAACTAACAAGAAACAAGAAACTAACGGGAAACATGAACAATACCTGTTAGAAACAAACTGACATGATATATATACTCAAGAGTAGGGAGCTAAGATAGCTCACACGAGTTCTAGACCAAGAAAATTAAAACCAAACAAGGTTACATACAGCGGAAGACATGCCTAGCAAATAAGCTGGCATCAAGAACTGTCTAGGGACAACAAATACTACCCCAATACAAGCCCAGAGTTTATTAACTCATACAAGATCGTCCTTACCAAAATATAAAAGGACACTAACTTCGAACAAGAATATCCTGCTGAGTAAGTTCCCAGCTAAGTCGAGCCTCACTGCGTACTATCCCCTGCTTTCCTGGGGGGGGGAACAATTAAACAAATAAAGGGTGAGATAAATCTCAGTAAGCTATTAACATGCAACTATATGTCATGTTATCATGCAATACAAGTAGATACTCAAGTAATCATATATCAAGTATCATCAAGTAACAAGTATAGGAGAAGAGAGGCTAAGCCAACCCAACAAGTAATCAAGCTCAAGAAAGGTTCAGGTAACAAGTAGTCAAGTAGTGTGAGAGGCTAAACCAACTCACCAAGATGCACATAGGCCTATCACGCATTTTTACCAGAATCCTTCCTTATTCCTCCCAAGAATACCATTTGTTGTCGATGCTTTTCTAGCTGAGGACAACCAGGAACAAGAACAAGAACTGATGTGCAGTATATAAGAAGACCTGGTAACCAGTGTCATCCACAAGAACAAGATCCACGTGGTGAACAAGACAGGAGTTAGCATTCACTTAGGTCAGGCTTATTGCTCCAACCAAGGAAGCTATGCCCTTACTATGGCCGGTAGTAAGGGGTCAAGCGGAAATACATAGGGACCCGATTGTCACTTAAACCCCAGCTCTCGCGACAAGCGTGAACCTATATATTTTCGAACAAGCAAGTAGAACCAGCTGGACTCACACAAGAATGCACAAGTAGATGTTTACTTGAACTACGAGAACAGAACTCAGTCCCTTATTAGTGGACTATTCTTTATGCACCATGTAATCATGTATCATGTGCTCACAAGAATATGCACCATGTAATTATGTATCATGTGCTCATGAGAATACAAGTACCCATACGCAATTATTGCGAACACAAACCAAGATAACACTGGAACATAAGGTGTCCATGTAACACGATCAATCCAAGTAAGAGTCCATTTATAACAGACTTCAGTCAAGTAGTAGGGTATAACACTTTGTCACATGCCAAGTTTGCACGTACATATTCATATCACGTTTAACACATTAAAGTGTCTATCACGATACCCTTACTATCAAATAGAGCCCAATACCTTAGACCCTAAACACGTAATAGAATAGGTCACATCATACCTAGTCATAGTCATATCTCACGTATATGTATCGTTAATAATCGAATACATTTTCTCAACACATATTGTGTTATGTAGTTATTCTTATTAACTTAAATCATAGTATTCACGATTATATGAATTATCTTCATATTACACTAGTCCCTATTTTCTTTAGGAACCCATTTCAAGACAAGATATCTTCTTTATTCTTTGTATACTTTATTAAGTATATACACGATTAAAACCAATCACTAGCACTTTAGTGTTTGTTCATAGCACTTACAATACACACGTATCAAGTTCAAGTATGTAGTAGAGTTAATCATTCTCTATCTAGTTCCATATCCCAACTCTTTTGGTTATTCATACCATGTATCAAGTAATCAAGAAATAACATTCTATCAAGTAAATATATGCAAGATTTGCATATACACATCAAGACTCTTTCAAGTTTATTACCATACACCTATATTGGTGTCAAGGCACGTACAAGATTTTATAATCTTATTTTCAAGTCTTAATCCAATTATTTGGATGTTCAAGTCATGTACAAGATTTTATTGTCTTATACTTCAAGTTACTGTCTCAACTTAAGACATTCAAGACATTCAAGACATTCAGGACATTCAGGACATTCAAGACATGTACAAGATTTTATTCATCTTATATTCACGTTTTAATTAAGAAGATGAGCTATACATCTCCCAATCAAGTTCACGATCCTATTCCTATGATATTCAAGTTCAAGGCATAGCTTTAATGCCCTTAAGTTGTACAATCTTTAGATTCAAGACACGTAGAAGAGTCCTTACTCTTACACTCAAGTTCAAGTTCAGAAGATGAATTATAAATCTTACTCGTACAAGTTTTCAAATCCTTTTCTTAGGACATTCAAGCTCAAGACTTTAGTTGGTGCCCCCAAGGTGCACAAATATTAACTTCAAGACATATAAAAGAGTTACTACTCTTATACTCAAGTTATCATTTAATTATGATTCAAGTCCACATTTTATTTGTTCACAAAGGGACTATTTTTCAGTACTAGAGTGTTCTACAACACTTATCTAGGCCATCTAGGGTAGTACCCTAAACCTAGACCAAGAATACTTCAACTTCCAATTAAATAAATGAGCTATACAACTCACACTTACAAGTTCTTAATCCCCTACATAGGATATTCGAGCTCAAGACACTAATTTGGTGCCCTCTAGGTGCACAAGCATAGGTTCCAAGGCAATCATAACACATAAGTGCTTGTTCATAGCACTTTTAAGACACATAGAAGAGTTCTTCCTTTTATATTCAAGTTCTCATTTTAATTTAATGAGTAATCATGTTCAAGACTCACTTCTGATGCCCCTAAGGTCTCACAACACTTGCTAGGACATCTTATCTTAAGGCTATATACCTTAACAAGGAATAAGCTTTCAATTTAATTTAGATTTAAAACACTTTGATTGAAACAGGGGACCGGGCGGGCGCCTATGGTAGACCGGGCGGCCGCTCATTGAAACACTTTTGAAACCCAAAACTTCTGGTGAAACAGGCGGGCGCTCGAGGTACCACCAGGCGGGCGCCTGGTACAATTTTTAGCAAATACCAAATTTCTTTCCAGGCTTAGAAATCTCCGTCCCAAGCGTAGGAGTATACTTTTACTAACCCTTAGGCAATACCCGAGACACTATTTCAAGCTCAATTCATTTCTTTTACCGTCCCATAAATAATTGGATAATTTCCTACTATTCCAATTTAATATTTCACCGTCCCCAAAAGTATAAGTACAATTTTATATTATACTAATATAATCATCTAGGGATACTTTCATTCATTTCCCCGTACCACAAATAATGGTACAATTTTTCTAATAATATTTAAATCGAGTTACTATGTTACCGTCTCACGAATAGGAGTATAATTTTCCTACTAATCTTTTGACAACCCAGGAGTATACTTTTTCAATTTTCTTCATACGCAGTATATTTATACTCCCTTCGTCCCCAAATTACAAGTATCACAAAAATTGCTCAAAACACAATTTTAACAAGAACAAGTAGCGGGAATAACATATATGCATGTTATTACAAGTAAGGGGGAGCTAATAACTTACCTAGTCCGAAATCAAAGTTACCCAAATAAATTTCTGATCGGCCTAGAACGCTCTATTCAACGCCACGAATATTTATCCGGGACCAGAATCACGAACGGAGGGATAATTAAGTTCGAGGAGTCGAGAATAGGGTAAAACTGAACTCCCTATTATGAAACAGAAAGTACGAGAAGAAAGTTTGAGAATGCTTTCTCTGAGGAGAAAGCAACTTGATATACTTAAGATTTTCCAAGAATTGCAACTAGGCCCCTCAAGTTCTAACTTTGACAAAAAGGCCCCTAAACTTTTAACTTTGATATTTAACCACCTTAATTTTCTAAAGTAGTTAAATAATTAACTCAAATAAAATAGCATATAAATATGCTAGTCAAGAATTTAACAAGCTTGTCAAGAATTTAACAAATAAGTCAAATATTTAACGAGATTAAGGATGGGCGTTACAGAAAGGAGCCGGGGATGGGGGAGGAGAAAGAGAGCAAGAGATGGGGGAGGGGGGTTGACTACAATTATCAAAAAAGAGAGGGGGTAGAGATAGGGTAGCCTAAGAAAATGACAAGTTTACTCTTAATATGTCATATCCAAATCTCATGCCCTATGAAAAAACTATTGTACCCCTTTAGAATATCACGTGTGCACCACATGACAGTGATTTCGTTGTTTTCTTACAACCCATCTATTTTTATACAAAATTGCAATATATTTAGAAACATAGAAATCAGATTTGTAAATTTACATATTGGATAACCGATTGCAATCTATATATATAATAAAAGAGAGTTTTTATCTCATTCCACAGCGCGCCACATAGAATTATGACGTGAAATTTCATGTGGCATTCTACATACTCTCTTCCAATAGGCTTCCATCAATTATGCTGACTGTTTACGTCTTAATTCAAATTTAAAACTCTCAAAAATATATAAAAATAGAAATGCAACTAGATTAAAATTGATTTGTTAAAATATTTAAATATTTGAAAAGATATCATTATCTATTTGAAATTCTGAAGAAACATAAGTTTATTTTTTTAATAAATATTTTACTAAACTTATTCAGTTTACTTTTGTAGAAATATCTAATTCGCAAATCAATTTTGAAATCTTATTATTATCATAATTATTTAGCATTTTAAGGGACAAAATGTTAAATGACAATAAATCAGTTGGCTTTTATCTACAGCACACATGAATATATTCTTCCTCCTTAGTTAAGTATTTTTTTTCATGTCCCCAAAAAATAAGGAAAACATGGTAGGGGAGAAAATATTTAAAATGCATATTAATTATTTTTAAAATCAAATGCATATTAAAACTAATAGATAATTTTATACATATTTGACTTTCCTATTCTATCTCTTATATTTTATAATGATATATTATTTTATTTTCGTTTCTCACAACATAATATTCAGTGTGAATTATGATTTAATAATGAAAAAAAAAATTACTCACGAGTAAAAAAATTCTGCTTATACACACTAGGAGGATGTTTTTTCAAAATTAACTTTTTTTATTATCTATTAATTGTTCATTCTAAGATTAGTATTAAAGTTGTGCCAAATCCACATCATAATTTTCTTTTTCTTCATGTTTTAATTTTCGATAGACACGGTTTATCTTAATTTTCTTCTAATTTATAGTACAAATTTGTAACTGAAAGTAGCTCACGCCAGGTGGTGAAACACTTGCAGACAGTAACAAAGTTCTAGCCAATTAAATCAGGTGGTTTTCAGATTTTGAATAAGGATTAAGCTTTGAAAGTTCATACACTTTGAACATTCTAACTATAAAAATAGGATTGATATTTTGGGCCAGAGTGAGTAAATCATGAAAATACACAAACCTGGATATCTAAATTCCATTCATGGGACATTACACAATTAACTCAACCAAGTAATGCTGCTCAAATAGGGAAAAAAATAAATAAAATATCGGAACAAGTCCTGTGAGAATGAGAGTTGGAGTGAAGGAGCTTCATTAGCCTATGAGAATGAGAGTTGCAGTGAAGCTGGTTTGCATTATTATTTGGCGATGTGGGTAGTTATTTATTTTGGGATGGTGGTCGAAAATAATATCGGAGCCTCTGCCCCCGAATCCCCCTTCATTGTTTCTAAGTTCCACATTATTTTGCCCCCTGTAAATTTCGGGTTCCGCCACTGCCCCCCCCCCCCCCCACACACACACACAAAAAAAAGAAAAAAAATCAGATCTCTTTTTGAGCTTAAGACAATTATATATATGAAGACAGTATACTAAAGGAATTTAGTGTTGTATCGTATCCTGATCCACTCTTTCAAGATTACAATTTATAATTTATTTCATAAATAATTTAGATTTTTATCTTTAGTTACTCAGACTTTTTTTATTTATATTTATTATAATTAAATTTTTCTGGTCAATACAATTGAAATTTGATCAAACATACTCCCTCCATTCCAAGTAAGTTGCAACATGGAAGAGGAAGCACAAAAATTAAGAAAGGAGAATAATGAGTGGTTGGGAGGAATAAAGAGAATGGGGGAGAATAATGAGTGGTTGGGAGGAAGAGAGAGAATGAATGGAGGCTTATAAAAGTAATAAAGTGTTTTCTTATTTGGCATTGTTGCTACTTAAGTGGAATGCCCAAAATAGCAAATTGTTGCAACTTACCGGGAACGGAGGGATACAATCTAATCATTTTTATGAAATTCTTAGAAAAATCTTTATAACATCATGATTTATATAGAATAATTATAAAATTTTATTTAAATGATTAAATTGACATTAAATATTTGGTCAAAAATTATTTATATTAACCATTCAAAATCAAATGTGGCAAAATTATAATTCCTAATTAATTGATTTTTCCATGCCCATCGAGTATCGACGGGTTGCAAACTAGTAAAGTGTAAACACAGAAGTAACTATATTGCAATTAGCCCTTAATTTTTCCTTAATATAAACCTTTGCCACATATGACATTGCATACCATACTATAACTGGGTCATCATATTTAAAAGACCTTGTTAAAGAGTTATGTTATCTTATTTATATAAAAGATCAATTATAGTATTCTACTCCCTCCGTCCCAATTTAAAGTTCTTAGTTTGACTTTGCACGGTGATTAAGAAAAAATAAATGTTGTGAGTATGAAAAGTAAAGTAGGAGGGAGAAAGTGGGTAGGGAGTTTTTGTTGTGAGAATGACAAGTGGGTCCCACTTTCCATTTTAGGTAATAAAACAAATTAAAAACTTTAAATTGGGACAGACTAAAAAAGAAAGTAAGAACCTTAAAGGGGGGGGACAGAGAGAGTGAGTGTATAAGTTAATGTGGTTCATCAGAAACTTTTGTCTCATTAAAGAATTATAAAGTGTAAATACTTGGAGGACGCAAATGCAATACAAAACTACTTATAAGGGTCTGGTTGTAATTATCCGACGACAACATGCCACGTATGAATAAAATCAACCCAGACTCATTGAAAAAAAGAATAGAGGCTTTCACGTGTAATTTGTCTGGATTTATTGGTCAAAAGGTGTTTTCATATGGATTTGAAGAATGGATAGTTTATTGTACTTCATCCATCCTGGTTTAAGATTTTTAGTTTGTTTTTTTATGTAGATAAAACAAATGCTGTGAATATAAAAATTAAAATAAGAGAAAGAAAATGGATATGAAGTTTCTGTTGTGAGGATGACAAGTAAGTTTCATTGTTTATTTTAAGTAATAAAGTAAAGTAAAAACTTTAAATTGGAACAAACTAAAAAGAAAAGTAAAAACCTTAAAGCGGGACATAATACATAGCAGTCGGGAAATTATAACGACATTGAATTAAAATTAACGGATATGATGTAATTTATACCCCCTCCGTCCCAGAGTATACGTCCGCATTTTCCTTCTAGTCTGTCCTAGAGTATATGTCCACTTTTATAATTGGCAAAAAATATTTACTATTCCTCACTCATTTTCTCTCCAACTTTACTTTTATACTCTCAACACCAATCAACTTACTATTATCATCACCTCACTTTCTCTCTTCTACCTCACTTTTAATACTCACAATACTTACATCACTTCCAATATTTCTTAATCATCGTGTAAATGGGAGAGTGGACATATAATCTGGAACACTCTGGAAGAACAAAGGAAGTAACATCTATAGTAATCAGTGTTCTAAAAATCAGCCTAGACGGCCGCCTAGGCGCTAGGCAGTAGGTAAACGCCGCGATTAACAGCAAATCGGCCACTTTAGGCGTCAACGCGAGAAAATCAGCGACTTTAGGCGTCAACGCAATTAATCGGCGACTTAACGCTCTAGGCGCTTGTTAGGTGTTCCCAGGCGCTCCAAGGAATTGCCTAAGCACGCCCAAAACCATTAAAATTTTAAAACTAAACATATGACTGCGTGCCACTTTCATTGCAGGGGCTGACTTTTAAAGTGATGTATGGACTGGACTGCGCTTCTTTATAAAGAGCTTGTCCCTTAGCCTTTCATTTCCTAAGCAATGTGGGATTGTTGTTAACCTATTTAAGGATTACTTTACTCATATAGAGAAGTAGTTCCTAGCCTTTCACTACCCAAGCAATGTGGGATTGTTGTTAACCCATTCAAGGAGTAACATTGAGTGTGTGTGCGTGTCTTTATGCTCTTTCCATTCCAAATTGAATATCATTCATTTTAGATTTTTGGGATGGAGGTATAAGTTCTGGTTTGGTGACCTGATTGAGTGATATAGTTTTAGAAGATTAAGAATGTTATGAGTCTTGTGAATTGGTGTTCAAGTACTATTCCATCCATGAAACCAGCTTAAGAAAAGCATCTAGAGGAAAGATAGAAGGTTAAGCACTACTTCAAAAACTTGGCCCTCAATTTATACTACTCCATTGCTTAGGCACTTCATTTCATAGTTGATGCGGGATAAATATCATTGTACCACTATTGCAAAATAGCTAAATTTTTTCTTGTTGTCTTATTTCATTAACCCAACATAAGCATTAAATTGATATTATTAATTTGTGATAAATAATGAAAATGAGTAACACTATTTTTTAGATAAATATGTAGTCATATATAAATGTAAATTTTATTAAAAATATATAAAAACGTGTTAATTCCTCGGCCCCGCCTAGGCCCCTAGGCGCTAGGCTCAGCTTCGCCGCCTAGCGCTTTTTAGAACACTGATAGTAATATAAAAACAAAAAAGTCTTACCATTTTCAGAATGTGGCCCGTATGCACATCCAAAATAGGAAAGTTGGGTAAATAAGGTCAAATATATTATTATTTTTAATTTAGCACAAGTGGTCAACTTTGCATGTAGATTGATTTTTATATGACACTTTTTTTTTATTTAGTGCAAATTTGATCAATATATAGTGAAAAATTACTAATTGATGCAGACAAAGGCGTTGAAGTTTTTTGGATCATTTGAGCGCGTGCGCCGAAACGGTTGTAACTTTTGACTCCAGATCAACCACGGAACACAACGCATATTAAATCGAACGTCGGAACGAGACGAACAAAATTCATAGGGAATGGTCCCTTGATGTAGGGTTTAAAAGGTTCATAAAACGTTATTTAAGGCCTCAAACAAGCTTCTAAACTTTATACCACTTTTTGGTCTTTTTCGTATTTTTTTTTTTTTTTGGTTTATTTAGTTTTAGGGTTGTATAACGTTTAAATACGTTGTTCTATGATTTTTGGGGGTGACTTTTGCTGTTTTAAGATATTGATTATTTATTCCAATATTATTATATTAATTTTCTAAAAAAGTTTATTTTAAAAAATAGTTTATATTAGATAGCCGAGTATATATTCTGAATGTTTAAGAGGTTGGCAAGATGTTTCATATTTTGCGAAAATGATAATTTCCAGCTTTGGACGTTGTTACTGCAATTAACGAATACTCCCTCCGTCCCATTGAGAGTGAGACTAGAGGAGTGGGCACGATATTTAAGATAAAGTGATATATATGTGGTAGAAAATGAAGAGAGAGAATTAGTGGGGTAAATAGTGGTGTTGGTTGATAAAATGAGTGGTGGAAAATGAAGAGAGAGAATGAGTGGGGTTTAGTGGGGAATGATGAATATAAGTATATTAAAATATTTCCATTTTGGGTAGTCTCCTTTAAGTGGGACGGACCAAAAAGGAAAGAAGTCTCACTTCTAGTGGGCGGAGGGAGTATATGGTATCATTAATGTTGGTCTTTTATTAAAGAAAATTGTGTTCTTTCATGATCAACTTTATATTACCATGTCCTGGATATGGGGATGCAGCTAACCTTAAGATATTAATATGTTACGATACCATACATGACTGAACTGATATTATTACTGACAATGTTGACTTCAAAGAAGTTTTCCACAATGTGTAAAAATATATCTTTTTAATGTGACATTCTTATTCAAATCATTAAAATTTATTCAAAATGAATATAAGTAACAACACTTGTATCGCACGGGGGTAACACTAGTATTTAATTAAAATGAATGCAAAATGAAAAAGAATGTACTATTTTGAATAATTTTATCCTTCAAATAGTTACAATCATAAAAATCAATATTTTATTAATTTATTTTTATCTAAAATCTTATAAATAATATTTTGAAAAATATGTATTCAAACTATTTGAAATGTTTAACAATTTTTAATATTTTTTCAATAAATATGCACAACTAATAATTAATTATGCAAAACTCTTATTGAGTAAAACTCTTATTGGGAGATGGAGACCATTGTATGTACTTCCTCTATCTCATTTTAAACTTCAAAAATTTATATTTTGGGTGTTCGATTTTAAACTTTAAAACTTAAAAAATAAAGATTTTTATACTTTGTTATTTGTGAGCCATACATGTTATATTCACAACAATTACCCACTAACTATTTATTACCCTGTTTTCTCTCTTCTACCAAACCATCTATACTAACATATATATATATAAAAAAAAAAAAAAAAAAAACTTGAACCCAAAGAATTTTTAAAATTTAAATTTGGACAGAGGGAGTATGCTAGTCCAACTCTCTATTTCTATTTTTGATTAATTGACACGCACCCATATAAAAAAGAGGTGGCCTCTTATGAGAACACCCTCTTATGAGAACACCAAAATCCATCTCATAGAAGAGACGGGTCGACCCATGACCCGTGTACAACATTCTCCGTGAAGCGTTGGATCCCAACCCATACTCCACTCAAAATCTGCCACGTGGCAGCAACCCATTGGCCCATTTTTTTATATTTTTTTTCCAAGGAAAAAAATATTCGCTTTTTTTTTATATAGTTTTTTTCGTTTGCCAAAAGTAATGCTTAGTATAACTAAATGTAACAACTGTGTTACTTATAAAGTAATATTGTTTATAAGTAAACGTAACACCAGTTTTACAAAAAAAAATAAAATATCTCATTTAACTCATCTTTCAACTGTAATACTAACTATAAATACGTGTAACACCAACAATAACTAAATGTAATAGTTTTTTTCCAGATTTTTTTTTTAGTATTTTGATTTTATTTTTTGAAAAAAAGGTAACATTTGAAAAATAACAACTTATATACATGATTGTAATTATTTGTACAAGTAAATGTAACACTTTTGTAGATGATATTGTAACAGATTTCTATAGAAAATGTAATAGTTTTACATGTATCATGATAAATTGGACCCATTGTAACTTATTATTTGAAAGCATATGGATATACTAATATACAAGTAAACGTAACTGTTTTATAATGTTATTATATAAGTAAAATGTAGCATTCGCTTATAAAAATTGTTACTTTCTTATTTTTACAATGTTACCAACACAAGTGTTTTTAGTTCTAAAATGTAAATGGTTGAATCTTATACATAGGTGCTACAATAATGTACAAACATTGTTACATATAAGTAACACATTTGTTACATTTAGTTATAATAACTACTCCCTCCGTCCCGCCGGAAACTTCAAAAAAAAATTATGGCACAAGAATTAAGGGAAAAAGTGAAAAAGGTGATGTGTTGTGAGTGTTGATAGTTGAGTGGGAGAGAGAAAGTGGGGTAGAGAATAGTTAGTGGGTTAGTGGATGTGAGTATGAGAAGTGGGACCCACTAATTAAAAAGTATTAAAAACTTTCCATTTATGAAATGTGCAATTTCTATGGGACGCCCATTTTGGTAAGTTTTGCAATTTTCGGTGGGACAGAGGGAGTATTACCTTGGACGAACCGAAAAAATACCAATAAATAAAATAAACAAATGCCCACGAATCATGAATCCGGGTCATAGATCCGAGTCATGGATCCAAAATGATCCGTCCATACTATGAAACAGGTCAAAGTAGTGTTCTCATACAACAAGTTTTTATCTATCTATAAAAAACAAAGTAAAATGGCAAAGAGGGAAAAGTGTTTAGGTCCACTCCTATTACTACCCTTTCCCCCTCTTCTGTGTAGTCTTGCCATTATTATATTTATACTTTGCAATTAACAAAGGTTGGATAGAATCTCTATAAATCCTCTTTCTACTGCATTCAATCCAACGTCGTCCCTTCCCTTTTCTCTCTCTCTCTCCATACTTTCTCTCTCTACCCAATCTCTGCCAAAATCTTTACATGAGTTATGGAGCTTGGCTTGAGTTTAGGTGACCCATCTAAAACTTGTGGGTTTTTAGCTAAATCCAGGGATGTTAACTCTCACAACACCGGCACTGCCGCTACCGGCGGCGGCGGCAGCGGCAGTAAAAGTTTAGGGTTTAGTATGGCCTTAGGATTAAACTCGACTCCAACAACCCAGAACCCGGAGAAATCAACCCAAGATGATGATAATATTGATGATGATGAAGATACTTCTGATGATGAACAACGGGTCTCCCCGGTTCAACTTGATCTTCTCCCCCTTGTCCCTGTTCGCTCCGATAATGGTATTTCTATCTCCATTTATGATTTCCATTTGTAATTATTTAGCGATTTGGGGTTTATATTTGTGGGTTTATTGATTTTGAAGGGAGTTCGGAAGGGGGTTCATCGGGAAACGCGCTGCCGGTGAAGGGATTCGATGTGAACAGGATGCCGGGGACCGAAGAGGCTACGTCGTCGTTTCGTATGGATTTCGGGATGTACAGGACGGGAAATGTGGTCGGGAGTAAACGAAACGCAGAAGCCGCTTCAGGAAACGACGCCGGCGGCGAGGCGGAGAGAACGTCGTCGAGAGCAAGCGACGACGATGAGAACGGATTGTCGAGGAAGAAACTGAGATTGTCTAAAGAACAGTCAGCTTTTCTTGAAGAAAGCTTCAAAGAACACAATACCCTTAATCCCGTAAGCTAGTTTAATTTTCTTTCTCACTGCGTGTTTTGTAGTGTGAGAGAGAAAGTAATTTATTTTTCCAATTCTTGTTTTACATGGTCTTTTCATTTTATTTAATTTATCTTTTTATTTTGTGTGTTTATTATTTGATGAGACAGAAACAAAAGCTTGCACTTGCTAAACAACTCAATCTCAGGCCTAGACAAGTTGAAGTTTGGTTCCAAAATAGAAGAGCTAGGTATGTTTATTCAATTCTCTCATTCTGGGTCAATATTCAAAATTTAGTACTGCCGTCGTGAGACGGATCTTGATGAGAGACGGATCTTGACGAGAGAATAAATGGTTTTCTCTCCTATGGGCGGGCGGAGCAAGCTTATTTCCTCTCTCATCGAATACATCTCATGTGTAAAACCGTCTCACAGAAGACTTCCTCGTGATAATTTGCCATGGAAATTTATTTATACATGTTTTTTGTATATGTATAGGACAAAGTTGAAGCAAACGGAGGTGGATTGTGAGTACTTGAAGAGATGTTGCGAGACACTGACAGAAGAAAACAGAAGGCTACACAAGGAGCTTCAAGAATTAAGGGCTTTAAAAAGCACATCCAACCCATTCTACATGCAACTTCCGGCCACCACCCTCACTATGTGTCCATCTTGCGAGCGTGTCGCCACCACCACCACCACCACCGCCACCAACTCTACCGCCACTGCCATCGCCCCTGCCGACCCCACCTCTAAACCAACTGCCCCCACCAACCCATTTCCGATCACATCTTCTAAAGCAAGATTTTATCCATTCTCTAATACACCATCACCGCCACCACCGGCGGCCGCTCAACCCCACCCTCCAACACCCTCGTGAATGACAATTCTTAGGTTTTTATGATGGAATTGCTCAGGTTGGAACATGTGTGGGGGGCAGTACAGGGAAAGGATTATATTGTTTTTATTTGTTTCTCATTTAATTTTCTATTTTCTATTTTTTTAATTATATATTTAGGGAGAATTTAAGACCTTGTGGAATGGATGGATGAATAGAATGATGTGTCTGGTATTTGTTGTAATTTGACCGAGTATCTAGGATATTCAGCTTTAAGAAAAGGGGCGACCCGGACCCGAATACTTTTTATTTGATGGAAATAAAGTTGATGTGTGGGATTGTTGGGTCCATATTTTATTAGACAAAATCTTCCGTGCGAACACGGAAGACCGGTCTTATGGTATGGTAGAGACGGTTTTTTTACCCGCATGATCCGACCCGTGAACCGGCTCATGACCCATAGGGCGACCCTGCCATATGACAGCCTTTTATAGGCCCATTCTTTTTATTATTATTATTATTATTATTATTATTATTTTTCGGTTTGTCAAAAGTAATACTAGTTACTATAACTAAATATAACAAACGTGGTACTTATATGTAACAGTTTTATACATAAAAATATACATATATACAGAAAAGTAACATTGTTTTTTTCTATGTTTTATTCGTTTGCAAAAGTAATATTTATTACAACTAAAATGTAACAAATGTGTTCTTATATGTAACTGTGTTTTATACATAATTTGTAACATATGTATAGAAAAGTAATAGTATATCTATATGTTTTCAAATAATAAATTACAATGGGTTCAATTTATCATGATACATATAAGTAGTACATTATCTATAGAATCTTTTACAATTTCTCTACTAAAGTGTTACATTTCTTGTACAAATAATTACATTCATGTATATAAATTGTTATTTTTCAAATTTTACTTTCTTTTGAAAATAATAATCAAAATACACATATTTTATATTTTTGCAAAATCACTATTACATTTCAGTATAAATGATATTACATTTAGATATTGTTTGGGTTACATGTAATATAGTTAGTATTACATTTGGAAAAAAAAAGGTAAAACGAGCATTTGTTTTTGTAAAACAGGTGTTACTTTACTTATGAACAATGTTACTTTATATGCATACATTCATTACATTAAGTTATGGTAACTATTACTTTTGGTAAACGACGGAAAAGCCGGAAAAAAAGACAAAAACTTGTGGAGAACACTCCAACCCGTCTCATGGGTGAGACGGGTCATTTTTTTGACCCATTACCCGACCCACAACCTTGCTCCAGGACCCATGGGAGACCCTACCACGTGGCAGCCCCTCATTGGCCCAAAAATTTTTTTTTTTTTTTTTTTTTTTTGCTTTTTTAAAAATTTAATATTATTTTTTTTGGTTTTTTTCGGTTTGTGAAAAGTAATAGTTACTATCTCTTAAAGTAATATTACCATCTCTTAAAGTAATAGTGTTATTCCTTATGTTTTCTTCGTTTGCCAAAAGTAATACTTATTATAAATAAAATGTAACAAACGTGTTATTTATATGTAATAGTATTTGTAAATAATCGTAATACATATGTATAGATATCTATTTGTTTTCAAACAATAAGTTACAATGGGTCAAATTTATCTGATACATGTAAAGTATTACACTATCTATAGAAATCTGTTACAATTTCGTCAATCAAAGTGTTACATTTACTTGTATAAACTTACTATTACTTCATATACATAAGTTATTACTTTTCAAATGGGTAAAAACGAGCTTTGTTTTTTTAAAACAAGTATTACGTTTCTTATGAACAATTTTACTTTAAGAGATGGTAACTATTATTATTTTGCTAAACCACTGAAAAGCCGAAAAAAAAAAAAAAAAAAAAAAACTCAAAAAAAACCAAAAAAAAATAAATAAAAATCGGCCAATGGTGGGTTGCCACGTGGCGGGTTCGGCCCATGGGTCATGGGGCGACCCGTCTCATGCATGAGACGGATCCCCTTGTTCTCATGGGAGACCACCTCGAAAAAAATATAAAAACTCATTTTTTTTTATTTTTTTTTTGCAATGGGTGGCTGCCACGAGGCAGGTTATGCCCCATGGGTTATGGATCCGGGTAAAAAAAAACCCGTCTCATAGAAGAGACGGATCCCCTTGTTCTCATAGGAGACTAGCTCGTTTTATTACTCCATCGGTTCTTTTGTTATAATGTCGTCGTTTGAGGGGTCTCCTGTGCAACTGCCGCACCGTGCGACGGCGCACGGAGCCGCCCTTCTTCTTCTTTTTTTTTTTTTTTTTTTTTGCCACCCCCAACTTTTTCCCCCCAACAAAAGTAACACTTATTATAACGAAATGTAACATTTTTTTTTTTCAAAATGTACCATAATTTTTGCTGCAATAGATTAAGATAACATAAAGATTGACAACTAAACCAATGTCACACTTTTTATAAAGGAATGTAACACTCTTTTTTTTAAATGTAACACTTTTTTTCTTCAAATGTAACACTTTTTTTTTAAATGTACCACAATTTTGCTGCAATAGATTAAGATAACATAAAGATTGACAACTAAACTAATGTCACCTTTTTTTTCAATGTAACACTTTTTTTTTTTTTCAAAATTAACATAAGATTAACAAACTAAACTAAATGTTACATTTTATAAAAAATGGATGTATATTTTTTTTCCTCATTTTAGCAAATTATATTCTTAAATGTAACATTATATCTGAAAATGTAACAACTTTTTATTGAGAAAGTAACAATTGAAATGCAAACCGATTATATATATGAATTTTTACTTTTTTTTAAAGAATAAAATAACATTTACTGAATAAAAATGTTCCATTCATATATATAAAAATTATAATCATATATTCACTTTGTAACCCTTCAAATATTTTTTTTTAACCACAAAACTATCAAAACAATTTTTTTTTTTGTAAAATTGCTGTTACATTTGACTGTATAAAATGTTACTTTTTGAAGATGAAACTGTTACTTTTATCAGAACAGAGTGTTACATCTCAGCTGACAAGCAACTCAAACTTTTTGTGTGTAAAAAAATATGTTTTTTTTAAAAAAAACAATCAAACCATATCATGACCTATGTAGTTTTATTTCGTCTCGTCGAGACGAACACAACAATATTTTTAATTTTTTTTCCTGAGTTATAAATCTCAAGATATAGCATTTTAAATTAAGTCAATGGTTTTTTTTTTTAAACTTGCCACGTGTCGCGCTGGGAGTGGAGGAGTCGCTGGCGAGCGAGTAGAAAGGCGGGTCGGGCGGGTTTGACCCCGGGGCATGCCTGTCGCACGCCATACACCCGTTGTATATGAGAATTTGTCCGTCGTTTTTCGTACGTTTGTACGAAATAAAACGTACGTTTGTACGAAAGAACTTTGAGCACTAATTTGACATTAATGTAATCATTCTAATAACAATTTGAAATTGTTATTGGTAGTATTTATATTGGGAGTCAGTCTTATGAAAAACTTGTTTTACACTAACGGATGTGTAAAACGTGTTTTACATTAAGGAAGAATATGTTTCACATTAAAGGATGAAAAACAAGTTTTACACTAAAGCAAGTGTAAAACAAGTTTTTTCTCGTGATTTTCACTTATATTGGTGTTTCAATAACAAATTTTACAATTATATTAGAATAGTAAATCAACTTAAATTATCGCTTAAAGTTCCTCGTACTAATGTCCGAAACGACAACATTTATTCCGGGACAGGGGGAGTACTCTAGTTTTCATTTCGACTAATATTTTTTATTTTCGCCATGCTCAGGCGCAGTACTCTCTCTTCCCTCCTAAATAAATATTTAATTTTAATAATTTTTAATACTAAAAGAAACATTTTTTTTAAAAAAATTATGAATAAATATTTTTTTTATCAAATTTTTTCCTAGTTTATTTATATTTACGAACTTAATATTTGGAAAGAAAACTAAAAGAAGATTATATGAATTTTAACCACTAAATTGTATAAAAAGAAGTGAGTTTCATATCAATTAAAACAACATTTAAACACTAATTTAGAGAATGAGTCATTATATTCTAACAAAGAACTTTATTTTGAGAATGAATTTAATTTAATTGTTGATTTCTTATGATGGTTTTCCTATTTTTTTTTTTTTTTATGAAATATAATAATTGCATAAGGAGAGGCGTTTCACAATTATGAAAGACTCATCTCAAAGACGAAGATATCTATGAAGACGTACAAGCGTTGACAAATTGTCCGTCACAATGAAAGAGCGTAATATATCTCGTATAATCGTTGTCAACACTAAGTCAAATCTCCAACGACTGCCTGTTCAAACAATGATATCGTCGCCCAAATGCTTCTCTCTTTTGAAAAACTAAATCTTATGAATTTGATTTTTACTAAGCATTAAAAATATTGACTTATATCTTTTTTTTAATTGCTCATATAACTATTAAAGTATCAAATTAGTATTCAAACGAGCAGGTTTTGGGAAACTAGTTTCTCTTTAAGTTATAAAAAAAACCACTATTTAATATTAGTATTACTCTTACCCTAAACTAAGGTTCTAAAAAGCGCTAGGCGGCCGCTAAGCGCCTAGACGGGATTTAGGCGTGGCCGAGACTTTAAACATAACTATAATATCCTAGGCGGGACGTAGGCGTTTCATCAACGCCTAGCGCCTAGGCGGCCTAGACGGGCGTCTTTTAGAACACTGCCCTAAACCCTAAATCTTACACCCTAAACCATGTAAAAACATGACCTTGAAAAACTAGTTTCCCCCAAAATTTTATGTTTACAAACGATTCTTTAACAAGTACCATTAAGGTATAGGAAAAGATTCAACTATGACAATAAATTCAGATAATTATAGCAATTCTGAATATAGAAAATCTAAATTTATTATTAAAAATTATTCAGTTATGTAAATTTATTGTCATAATTAAGCTTTATGATATGCATCATAAGCAATGCCTCATAAGCAAACATTATAAAAACCGTTTTAAACACTTCTGGCTTTTCTACTTACCGATAGTTTTAATGTGACACTTAGCTTATGAGATAAAAATGCTTGTTTTAAGATTAATGATATGAGTTTATCAAATAAAACTATATATCTATTTGCGAGAGATAATATAATGGAACAACTTGTAATGGAAGGTTTAGAGCAAGAGTGATTTTGAAGAAAGAAGTGCATGGCAGCAGTGAAGATGATTCGCCAGGTAGCTTGATGGATTCGGTCGGACATGGTGGGGTCCGCCGGACCAAGGACAAGACCGGGGGGACCATGAACAAGACCCGGGCGGCCCATGTCCAAGACCTGGGCGGACCAAGCATTTGGGCTATTCCGGAGTTTGGCGCTGTTCTGGCTTGCGTAGAAAGTGAATCAAGTCATTTGAGGATTTGATTTAGGACTCCTTTTGTCTTCTGGTTTAGGTCTCTGGCCTTTAAATACTAGTTGTAAAATTAGTATTCTCTGCGCGTGATTCAATATGGAGAGAGAGATCAGTGATTCTAGATCTAGGGATTTGCATAGTTAGGAACTTTGTGATCAAAGTTCATGCAAACATAGATTAGTGTGATTATCTTCTTGTAATCATTTCTCCGCTATAATAATATCTGTTTCCCTTTGCCCGTGGACGTAGCCAATAGAGATTGGTGAACCACATATATTCTGTGTTGATTTGCGTTCATTATTATTTGCTATCTGTTGGGTTCTGATTTACTAACAAGTGGTATCAGAGCTCTGGTGGCACCAGAGCCTGGTTAGTTGAGAAAGATAAGGGCATTCCGCTGCGGTAGAAGAGATGGATTCCGGGATGGACCAGAAAATCAACAAGTCTGACGGGAAGAACATGTTTATTATCTGGTAGAAGATTATGCATTGGGCGTGCAGATCGCGGGCATAAAAGTGCAGATCGCGTGCAGAAAACGTGCAGTTCGCGTGCAGTCTTGGTGCAGGTCGCGTGCAGTTTTTTTCATGCAGCGCATGTGCAGTGTCTGTGCAGAAATATGGGTGTCTAGGTTGGACACATCTGGTATTGTATTCTGTTGCCTCTGACATATTTGAGTTTGGAATTTTCCTGGTTATTCTGAAGCTATTCACTGTAGAGGATCGAGAATCAATAAATTGAGAGCAGTCAGCGATTGCTCATCTGTGCTAGAAATAGAAAATCTGGTAGATCTGAATCTGAAAGTTCGTCTGGTGTTTGTTGGTGATCCAGAACGCATCTAGAACGTTTCAGTGTCTAGTATCTACATCTGAAGACGGAGATTTGAAGCTAGGGTTCTGTAATCAGAAGTTAGTTGTCTGGTATCTGTTGTAGTCTATTCAAGTGATCTAGAAGTTGATACAAAATCTGTGTTGCCCGAGCAATAATCTGGTTAGATTTCAGAGTTGTACATCTGACTCCGCGTCTGAAGAATTCCGAGTCGGCTGCAGCAATGGCGAGCAATGACAATCTGAATGAGGATGGAGATTATGCCCTAGTGACTGAAGAAGAAGCGTGCAAGGAAGTTGCATGGTTCTAGATTCAGAGTTTTTTATCGCATGTGTTCGCGTAAGGAGCAGTTTACAACATACAAGCAGAAAGATGGAGACCATATTCGTATGGCTAATGGATCTGTCTGCGAGGTAGTTGGCATGGGCTCTGTAAAGGTGAGAACTTATGGTGATAAATATCTCACATTGAACAAGGTGAGACATGTTCCACAAGTAACAAAGAATCTGGTATCACTTAGTCGGTTGAACAAGAAGGGATACAGTTTCAAAGGTGAATGTGGAGTTCTGGATGTCTACAAAGGTTCAGATGTGATTCCTGAAGGGCGAAAGAAAAGATTCCTTGTTTATCCTCCAAGGTTCTGAGATTGGTGAGGGTGTTGACGAGCAGGTGGAGCAGCGTTTTACTCTAGGCCGAGTGAACTGGGCAAGCCACAACTAGAAGATCAACACACACCGGTTTTATCAGTCATGGTTGGCAAGATCCAATGTCAACTGGGTGGGCCACGTTTGAATGACTGTTAGTCGCCCGTTAGGGTGATTCTAGTGCCCGTAGGTGCACGTCTGGGTGTCTGGTGAGATACATGCATGCAGAATATCTGATTGTCCAGAGGACAAAGTTGTTTGTCTGGTGAGGCAAATTCTGAGTGTCTTGAAAATACATGGCGCGCGAAAAAAATCTAGTTGTCCGGAGGACAAATCTAGTGTCTTTGACGAAAGACAGACTGAGGCAAAGGTTGAAAAATCTGGTACGAGGGATGTTGGTCAAGGTGGAGACTATGTCGGAATCTCGTGCATCTAATTATTAGGGGAGATTCAAAATCAAGGTGGAGATTGTTATAGCAAGAGTGATTTTGAAGAAAGAAGTGCATGGCTGTAGTGAAGATGATTCGGCCGGGTAGCTTGATGGATCCGGTCGGACATGGTGAGGTCTGGCCGGACCAAGGACAAGACCCGAGCGGACCATGAACAAGACTCGGGCGGACCATGTCCAAGACCCGGGCGGACCAAGCAGTTCGGGCTATTCCGGAGTTTGGCGCTGTTCTGGCTTCCGTAGAAAGTGAATCAAGTCCTTTGGGGATTTGATTTAGGACTCCTTCTGTCTTCTGGTTTAGGTCTCTAGCCTTTAAATACTAGTTGTAAAATTAGTATTCTATGCGCGTGATCATTGTTTCTCCGCCATAATAATATATGTTTTCCTTGCTCGTGGACGTAGCCAATAGAGATTGGTGAACCACGTATATTTTGTGTTGATTTGCGTTCATTATTATTTTCTATCTCTTGGGTCTGATTTACTAACAGAAAGTAAGTGTGAAATTTGGATATTTTTAGTTGAAAGCAATAATTATTTTGGACAAAAATTTGGTCCGGTCGGTATATTTCTATTTTCGCAAAAATTAAGTTATACTAGTAATAATTAGTTCTTTGTTAATACTGGTGAAAAACAATACTCCCTCCGTCCCAGAGTAAGAGTCTCATTCCTAAAATGACAAGAGTCTCATTCCTAAAATGACAAAGAATCTTTACTATTCACCCCACTCATTCTCTCTCCTATTTTACTTTTATACTCACAACACCAATCAATTCACTATTTTCTCCACTCATTTTCTCTCATACTTTACTTTTACACTCATAACATTTACATCACATCCAATATTTATTAATAAGCGTGCAAATTGTGGGTGTGACTCTTACTCCAGGACGGAGGGAGTACTTATTACTCAGTCTTAAAATACTCTGTATCAATTTCTTTATTAAGTGACCCATTGATAGTTCTTATTCTTAAATAGACAAATTCTCGCGTGCGGCGGATGCACGGTGCGGCAATGGGTGGTCCGCTCCGCTGCTTCGCGGGCCTGCCTCTTCCGCTACAGCCGACGGTCAGATCTACCCCTCCTTCTTCCAGATCTCTGCCACGTGTCCTTTTTTTTAAAAAAAAAACCAATAACTTTAAAATGCTATATCTTAAGATGTATAACTCAGAAAAAAAAAATACCGTTTTGTTCGTCTCGACGGGACGAATAAAACTACATAGGTCATGATATGGTTTGATTTTTTTTTTTAAAACATATTTTTTACACACAAAAAGTTTGAGTTGCTCATCAGCTAACATGTAACACTCTGTTTTGATAAAAGTAACACTTTCATCTTCAAAAAGTAACACTTTCTACTGTTAAAGGGAACAACAGTTTTACAAAAAAAAAAAAAATTGGGTTTGCATTTCAATTGTTACTTTCTCAATAAAAAATTGTTACATTTCATATATAATGTTACATTTAAGAATATAAACTGTTACAATTGAGAAAAAAAAATGTTACAATCATTTTTTTATAAATGTAACATTAGTTTAGTTGTCAATCCTATGTTAATTTTCGGAGAAAAAAAGTGTTACATTTGAAAAAATGAGTGTTACATTCTTTTATAAAAAGTGTTACATTAGTTTAGTTGTCAATCTTTTATGTTATCTTTATCTATTGCAGCAAAATTGTGGTACATTTTTTTTTTAAAAAAGGTGTTACATTTGAATAAAAAAAAGTGTTACATTTCGTTATAATAAGTGTTACTTTTGTTGGAGGAAAAAAGTTGGGGTGGCAAAAAAAAATATAAAAAAAAATCTCGGCAAAAAAAAAAAAAAAAAAATTGAAAACGGCTCGGCTCGGCGCCGTCGCATGCCGTGCGACGGTTATACCAGAGACAGCCTCCTTAAAATAACTTCTATTCAAATGTATATTGGGCATATACTTACTTGTGATACTCACATTAAATATGGAACACACGTATTCATATTTCCTAGACTCGAATATGAAATTAGTATTAAAGCTTATTCTTAATATAAAATCAAGACTATTAAATTAGCCAAAATCTTGAAAACAACGCGTTTTTTTTTAATTTTAAAAAAAGATTGTTTTTAAAATGTGCGGTGTTATTTTTGTAAGTATGTGAAACTTCTTTTAAAAACGCGTGGTGACATTTTTCTACATAATCAGAATTTCTCAAAGTGCACTGCGATAGTTATCACTCAAACTAGTTGTTCTAGTGCAAGTATTTTGTTGTGCCAGTTCATTTGTTTTTTTATCTCTAGTAAGAGTGTATTTTAGTGTCAGTTCTAATGTTTTTGATTTCCAGTTATAGTGTTTTGATAGCCAGTTCGCATTGTGAAAGAACCTTTGAGGATGATGACTGATAGTCAGAAACTTTGAGACTGATAACTATAACCTTTGAACTGATAGCCAGAAGGTTTGTTTTCAAATGAAATTTTGAGATCTACGAAAGTCACGGGGCTTTGCCCCGTGACATGTGTTTTAAAAACCAAAAAAACGCCAATTAGGCCCTCAAAAGGCTTTTGAAGTTTTTATAAATGAAGTGTTAACAAATGACCAATCAACTTAATATTCACTC
Organism: Campanula takesimana; assembly: GCA_026119855.1. Taxonomy (NCBI): domain Eukaryota; kingdom Viridiplantae; phylum Streptophyta; class Magnoliopsida; order Asterales; family Campanulaceae; genus Campanula; species Campanula takesimana. The sequence goes on along the minus strand of JAOWBW010000762.1, from coordinate 299,800 downwards.
CAACTCATTCTCTCTCATACTTTACTTTTATACTCACAACACTTACATCTCTTCCACCATTTCTTAATCTACGTACAAATGGGATGGTGGACATATACTCTGAAACGGAGAGAGTATCTAATTAATACTCCCTCCGTCTAAAAATAGATGTCATTTTTAGAGTTAATTTTTGTCTCAAAATACTTGTCGTTTCACTATTTTCAAAGTTTTTTAATGCTCTATACCAATTATACCCTTAATAATGATAGTGAACTATCTCTTACCTAACTATTTAATTACCCAAGTAGTTGAATTTTTTTAGGGGTATTTGAGATTTCTTCACATGCATTAATGACATTTCTTAATATGTGTAAAACACTCCAAAACGACAAATATTGTGAGACAGGGGAGTAAATAGCGTTATAGTTAATTTATCATTGTGCAAGCAAATTATTAATAAATAAAGCACATTTTAAAAATATGAGTAAGCAAATGCGAAATTTATAATGAGACATTTTTTAGAGGTACCTAATTTTAGTTTAGGTACAAATGATTAATACTACATCTGTCTAAAAATATATATCGTTTTGGGAGTTGATTTTTATTTTAAAATACTTGTTGTTTTTCTATTTTTACATGAAAAATTCTCAAAACGACATCCATTTTATTTTGAGGCGGAAAAAGTATAAACAAGGTAAGTGTAGATTAAGGAATACTAGTAAAAAGAATAAAATAAAATAGACATGCATTGAATGGTGTAGGGACTACTAATGATTTGAGCGTGGAGGGTGGTGTTGTCTTGATTGTTGGAAGGAAGGGGAGGGTAGAGGGGGCTGACTAATTCTCTAATTGGGACAAGGATGACATATTGATGAAATTGTCTGGAAAAAGGATGGTACCCTTTTGGGACCACCAATTATGAGTAAACACGAGCAAAGTACAAACTTCATTATTATTGTTGATAGAGCCATGACTAGGCACGTGACCCTCTCACCCCACACTTTAATACTACTACTATTTCCCCCTTCCCTTTCCCTCCTCCTTAACTTGGGGGGTTGTTGAATGGTGTCATGAAATAAGTTGCCCAACTAAATACTCCTACCTAGTAGTACTTGGCTAGTTGGCTCTATTCTAAATACTCCAATTGTGTAAAAATAGTTTTAAAATGTTATAATCTCTGTCCCAAAATATTTGTAGTTCTAAGATTTTCACACAAATTAAGAAAAGCAATCAATGCATGTCTAATGGACTAAATTACCCTTGAAATATTACAAGTACCAAGACAATTAAATGTTTTTACAATGACAACTACCATCATAAATAAGGGTATATTTGACAAACAATATCAAAGATGTCTAGATAAAAGCAAAACTACAACATTTTGGGACAAATTTCAACACCTTAAACTACATATATTTTGGGACGAAGGGAGTAATATATTATTATGTTGATGTGCTTTGAACCAGAAGTGTACAAGAGAAACTTTGCAAGATTATCTTTCGCGAAGCTTTTTAAGGAAGTTTTGTAAATATCTTCAGTGAATCTTACTAGGGAAGCTTGATAAATATATTCAGAGAAACTTACTAAGGAAGTCTTACTAAAGGATAATGTTTATCCTTATGGAAGCTTATAGAGGAAGCCAATTTCCACCTATAAATAGTAGACTCTAGTTTTCATTTCAATATACTTCATAAGTTCTTAACTTCTATCTTTCTCTCTTGTACACTCTCTCTATAATTCCCTCCGTCCCGCCCGACTTAGGATTTTTGGTTCCGACACGGGGATTAAGGAAAACTAATATTTTAAGAGGAAAAAGAATGAGTGGAGGAAGTGTTGTGAGTATAAAAAGTAAAGTATGAGAGAGAATGCGTGGGAGGAATAGTAAAAAGATTGTTGTTGTGAGTATAACAAGTGGGTCTTATTAAATTAAAAAGTAGTATAACCTTTCCATTTTGGGCCGTCCTAAGTCGAGTGAGACGCCCAAAATGAAAAATCGTCCTAAGTCGAGCGGGACAGAGAGAGTATTATCTATTGAGATTATTTAGTTTTATAACATAAAAAACATTGATGATAAATTTTATTAAGTTTTAGTAACATATTTTTATAGTTTTCATTGAATTATTAATTGAAAAGTATATAACCGACTCATGTTTTGTCTTTCAATGATAAGAGATAAATATCAGTTATGACTTAGAGCATACAATGATAGATTATTTTTTTATGCCAAGTTTTTCGCTTGCGCCAGACTAATAATGTGAATAGTAGTTCCGATCCCTCATTGCTACTACCAGATAAATCACGGAATGTATCTGAATGATCAGGGTTTGAGCACATGTCAACTAATATCACATATAAGGTCCAACCTCCGAGAGAGTAGAATGCTCCACCAGGAATCGAACCACACTGGGTGCCTCTAACAAGATCTTACGTCCTCCTCATTTGCCATCCAGTTATGCACCGGGGAACATGATAGAGTTCTTTTAATTTGCTTTTTTGGTGTTCTTCACATGCCAAGTCAACAAATAAAAAACTCAAACCTTCTTCTACAATAGTGAAGCTCTTAAAAATTAGTGGCTAACATGGAGAATGGGTGAAGAGTGATCCTTTTTCAAATAAAAGATCAAAGGGTGATCTTTCTATTCCGCACATATCCGTTCCCAGGCTTTTAGAAATCAATAAAGCGGGTAGAGCCTTTGTAGGTGACCCTGCTTTTTCAGGGTATAAGGGTAAGAAGGGGTAGAGGATGGCGTACTCCTCCTGTTCGAACTGGGGTTTGAAACCAAACTTCTCCTTAAGAGGATAGATGGGGTGATTCAGGTGAGATCCAATCTCTCTATCAATGTTGACGCAAGATCAGAAAGACAGGAGAAACTCCATGAAAGAAAGATTACTGATTCATATAAATTACTTAGTGGAAAATGGCATGAATAAATCCAACGAGTGAATAATAATCGTGTTAGACATAAAAACGTAGTTATGATGCCTGGGAAAGGTTTATTATTCTTCATCTATAAATATCCAAATCTATATATATATATATATATATATATATTAAATTTGGCCAAAAGAGCTATGGCATTGACATGTGGACAAACAATGGAGAAATCTTGCATTTGGAGAAACCACATCAACAATATACTAATAAATAAGTGACTTTTCATTTTCTTTTCATTAGCTAATACTATTAGCTAATAATAATAGTTACTATAAAGGGTAACTATAATAGTTAAACTATTATAGTAACTATTAATATTATTAGTAATAGTTAACTATAATAGTTAACCATTATAGTTAAATATTACTCTTATTAGTAATAGTTACTATTATAGTTAACTATATTAGTTAACTATTACTATTATTAGTAATAGCTATTATAATAGTTACCTTATGTAGTAACTAATAGTATTATCTAATGGTGTTATGCAAATAACAGTTAACTATTAATAGTAAGAGTATTAGTTAATTATATTAGTTATTATATAAGTTAAATATTAATTTTTAATATTAATTAATCATAATAGTTACTATATCAATTAACTATTTCTATTAATAATATTAGTTTATTATAATTATTATTATTCCCTCCGTCACAGTTTAAACTTCTTATTTTCCTTTTGGTGTGTCCCAATTTATATTTAATTATTATAATTAACTATTAAATAAAATGAAATTTTCTATTAATAGTATTAGTTAATCATAATAGTTACTATATATATTAATTATTACTATTAATAGTATTATTAGTTAATCATAATAGTTACTATATAAGTTAACTATTATTATTATTAATAGTATTAGTTATCTTTATACAATAAATGTTAATATTTAATATTAATAGTACTCGCTCCGTTCGAGAGTAAGAGTCTTACTTTCTATTTTTGTACGTCCCACTAAAAGTCTATTTCCTAAAAGGACAAATGATGAGAAAGAATGAATAGTGTTTTGGACAATTATACCCTCAACACATTTGCAATGTTTACCAATTTTCTATTGTGTCTTTAATAAGTGTGCACAAACAAGGTAGGACTCTTACTCTAGGGCGTAGGGAGTATTAATTAATTATAATAGTTAATATAGAGGTTAATTATAACTATTAGTATTATTAGTAAATAATAATAGTTATTATATATGTTAATAAGTACAATTATTAATATTAGTTAATCATAATAATTATTTTAATTATTACTAAAAAATTATCACAAAACCAATCTACTTATTATCCCCCCCATTCATTCTCTCTCCTAATTTACTTTTACACTCACCACAGTTACTTTACTTCCATCATTTCTTAATCTCTGTGCAAATAGGAGGTAGGACTCTTACTCCGGGACGGAGAGAGTGATATTTAACCATTATAATTAACTAATACTATTAATAGTATTAGTTAATTATAATAATTATTATAATATATATTAACTATTACTATTAATTATATTATTTAATCATAATAGTTAATATATATGTTAATAATACTATTAATACCATTAAGTTTTTTAAATATTCATACAACAAACTTAAATATACTTCTAAATTAATTAAAAAACATAGTCATTACAACTATGTACAACCAAAGCTATGAAAATATTTTGATTAATTTAAAATATACATATATTTTCAAATAAAATTATTATGTTAATTTATCAATTAAAAAACATTAAAAAATGAAAATACAAAAATATTAACGGAATAGATTCACGTGCGGAGCACGGGTTACCTACTAGTTTTGAATGAAATGCTCATAGAAAGAGATCTTTTTAGAAAGAGTTGCTCTTTAGTAAAGAGCTTTTTCAATTTCTCCATAATGATAAAAAGCTTCAAAGAGCTCTTTCACAAAGAATAAAAAATCTCCCATCGTAGAGGGCTCTTACACGTTAAAAAAGCTCCTAACCGATTAGGATCTCCAAACTAAAGATGATCTAAACTCCTATCACGATGAGGATTGTTTCTTAAATTTACGAGTCTTATTTTTTAAGGACACTCCACTCCACGATATAAACACGAGACGGAATTCACAAAGAAAGGGACAAAATATGCATACAATAATATGCTTCATGGGATACATCATATACTCCTTCCTCTCAATACAAACTTTCAATTTCACTAGTAGTAGGTAACCCGTGCTCCGCACAGGAATCTATTCCGTTAATGTTTTTGTATTTTCATTTTTTGATGTTTTTAATTGACAAATTAACATAATAATTTTATTTGAAAATATATGTATATTTTAAATTAATTAAAACATTTTCATAGCTTTGGTTGTACATAGTTGTAATAAATATGTTTTTTAATTAATTTAGAAGTATATTAAAGTTTGTTGTATGAATATTTAAAAAACTTAATGGTATTAATAGAATTTTAACATATATATTAACTATTATGATTAAATAATATAATTAATAGTAATATTTAATATATATTAAAAAATTATGATTAATTAATACTATTAATAATAATAATTAATGTATATAGTAACTATTATAGTAACAATTATATTTAACTATTATAATTAACTAATACTATTAATAGTATTAGTTAGTTATAATGGTTAAATATCACTCTCTCGTTCCCGGAGTAAGAGTCCTACCTCCTATTTGCACGGAGATAAGAAACGATGGAAGTAAAGTAAGTGTTGTGAGTGTAAAAGTAAATTAGGAGAGAAAATGAATGGGAGGGAATAATAAGTTGATTGGTTTTGTGCTAATTTTTTAGTAATAATTAAAATAATTATTATAATTAACTAATATTATTAATTGTACTTATTAACATATATAATAACTATTTATTATTCACTAATAATACTAATAGTTATAATTAACCTCTATATTATCTGTTATAATTAATTAATACTCCCTACGCCTTAGAGTAAGAGTCCTACCTTGTTTGTGGACACTTATTAAATACACAATAGAAAATTGGTAAACATTGCAAATGTGTTGAGGGTATAATTGTCCAAAACACTATTCATTCTTTTTCATCATTTGTCCTTTTAGGAAATAGACTTTTAGTGGGACTTACAAAAATAGAAAGTAGGACTCTTACTCTCGAACGGAGCGAGTACTATTAATATTAAATATTAACATTTGTATAATTATTAACTAATACTATTAATAATAATAGTTAACTTATATAGTAAACTATTATGATTAACTAATAATACTATTAATAGTAATAATTAATATATAGTAACTATTATGATTAACTAATACTATTAATAGTAATTTTTATTTTATTTAATAGTTAATTATAATAGTTAAATATAAATTGGGACACACCAAAAAGGAAAGTAAGAACTTTAAATTGGACGGAGGAAATAATAATAATTATAATAAAACTAATATTATTAATAGTAATAGTTAATTGATATAGTAACTATTATAATTAATTAATATTAAAAATTAATATTTAACTTATTTAATAACTATTATAATTAACTAATACTCTTACTATTAATAGTTAACTGTTATTTGCTTAATACATTAGCTAATACTATTAGTTACTACATTAGGTAACTATTATAATAGCTATTACTAATAATAGTAATAGTTAACTAATATAGTTAACTATAATAGTAACTATTACTAATAAGAGTAATAGTTAACTATAATGGTTAACTATTATAGTTAACTATTACTAATAATAGTAATAGTTACTATAATAGTTAACTATAATGGTTAACTATTATAGTTACCCTTTATAGTAACTATTATTATTAGCTAATAGTATTAGCTAATGAAAAGAAGATGAAAAGTCACTTATTTATTAGTATATTGTTGATGTGGCTTCTTCAAATGCAAGCTTTCTCTATTGTTTGTCCACATGTCAATACCATAGCTCTTTTGGCCAACTTTAATATATATATATATATATATATATATATATATATATATATATATATATATAATATATATAATATATAGATTTTAGAAACAGAATTACGAAAAAAATGTTGGAAAAGTAAGTGATAGTGGGAATGAGAGAAAAAGTGGGATATGTAATAGTAAGTGGATTGTTGTTGTTAGCGGTAAGGAGAGAGAAAATGGAGGAAATATTTTTTTTTTAGAAAAATATACTTTCCAATAAAACACCCAAAATAACAACAATTTTTTTGGGACAGAGTAAGTTTTGTTTATCAACATATACTAATTCTCACGCTAGAGAATTTATGCGGAGTACTCCTACCATACCTAATGGTGTCTATTTTGCAGGTCATCCTTTGACTTGTGCTAGATATATCATCCCGCCATATCATGTACCCCAGTCTCCAAAAATTTGTCTTAATAAAGTAATTGTGTTTTAAAACTATTTATTTCAAGAGAAGGAGATCATTTAAGTTAACAATTATTTCAAGAGAAGGAGATCATTTAAGTTAACAATTTTGTAGAATTTCATAAATATAGAATTAATTCTAGCAATATCTTCAAAACCTACTATTAGTTGATCAAATACTCCCTTCTTCTCAAAACAACTTGCACCATTTTTTTCTTCCTATACATGAACTAAGGAAATAGTATATAATCCCTTCGTTCCACCTCACTTGACACCCAAGAGGTGGACACAATAACTAAGGAAAAAAGAATAAAATAAGGAAAATGTGTGGTAAAAAAAGAAAAGAGAGAATGAGTGTGGTAAATAGTAGTGTTTGTTGAATAAAATGAGTGGTGGAAAATGAAGAGAGAGAATAAGTGGTGGTTAGAGTAAATATAAAATTATAAAAAATAGGCTTTTAGGAAGTGTCAAGTGAGCTGGGACAGACCAAAATAGAAATAAGTGTCAAGTGAGCTAGGACGGAGGGAGTACTCTTTCCGTCCTACTCGAATTAGGATAAATTGTCACATTGGGTGCCCCACTCGAAATAAGACAACCTCAAAATGAAAATGTTTTTTTTTTATAATGGACACACATTCACACTCATAACAACTTTCTACTCATTATTAAAATTCGAACCGTTCTATCCAAGTTTGCTCCATCCACTGCTTCGCTCTACGACTCGGTTGTTGCCACCTGGCCAACTATTGTGCTCGACGGTCGAGATGTGCCCGAGCTTGGTGGTACCCACAAAGTTTCACAAATTTTCGAAAAACTCTCAGCACACACAAAATAAAATACATACGTGGTTGAATTGAGGCCGTTGGGTAGAGCGTGGAGCAGTTTAAGGTTCCTCAACATTCTCTACCCCTCTTTCTCTATCCTACGCCATTTTTCATATTCACAACATCTACTCCACAAACATTTTTCTTTAATCCATATGCCTGACTCAAAACTTATATTTTGAGTGGGACGGGTGTAGACACTCCATTTTGAATGTTCATTCATAATCATACTACTTCTGTGTCTCGCCTTTGATTTGGGTCGAAACTCGTTAAGTTGGACATGCTTCGTTAAGTTTTTGACTAACTCCGTTAGTTAGGGGCCGAAATGAACATTAAAACTTAAGAAGAAGGCCATTTTTGTGATTCAGAAAACAAGATGTCTCGTACGAGACATTGATGTCTCGTACGAGATATCCCCCTTTAACAGACGAGTTTCATCAGTTCCTTGGTGATCTAAACCTCGTTACTTGGCAAAGACTCCTTAATTCGGGAAAGTTGGAAAGGACAATCAGAGAGTAAATTAAACCTCCTTGGAAATCAAGTCATTGATTCCCATCCAAATTAAACCCTTTGGCTTAACCCTAAAGTCTTAAACCCCTATAAATATTGTTGTTCTTGCCTAGAATGACTAATGGTCAACTAATAGAGGTCTCTCAAAACCCCTACACACTCAAGAAGGCTCTCATAATCAGCCTCCCTCCTCCTACCCACGAAATTTAGAAGATCGTAACTCAAGTTAAGCAAGCTCTTTGGATCGTCAAGGCCTTTAGTCAAGGCCATCCATAGGATTCTTGAAGAACGCTTAGGTAATCTCTTTGTTTTCTTCTCTTCTCATCTCCTTCTTTGCTTTTGAAGTAGTGTGATTCCATTAAAGGATCAACTAGAGCCTCTCCAATTCATGGAGATGGTCTCGAAGCATATGATCCAACATCCCAAATAAATAAGAGACTATTTATTTGGTTTCTTTTGCGCATATTTTGCATGGTTTTGAGGCAATGATGATGATTTCTTAGCAAGACCAATCCTAGATTAGGTGAATTGGGTGCTCCTTGACCTTCCCAATTCATAACTTAACCCCCGAATCCAGATTTCACGGTCCGTGTTCCGTCAAACATGGTGGCGACTCACAACAATCGAGCAATAACCAAGCCCACACAAACCGAGCTGGACGGCGCAGGCACCGGGGGAGGGGCGCGCGCTCACAACGGGGGATTATAAATAAAAATATTATGACTGGACAAGGGGTTTTGAGTAGGATGATTTGAGCCAAAATTTAAGTGTGTGAGTATAACAAGCAGTGTTCAAAAAGACGGGCGCCTAGGCCGCCTAGGCGACGCCTAGGTGCTAGTCGGGGGTGGTCCGCTGCGACTTTCGTCAAATCGGCTAAATTAGGCGCTAGACGGATCTAGGCGGAAGGCAGAGCTAGGCGGGCTTGGCGGCTAGGCGGATTATGAGGTCTAGGCGGATTTAGGCCAGCCTAAGCTGGATTAGGCGGGCCTAGGCGAGTTTAGGCGGATTCAGTGAAAAAAGATTTGTTAATATTTTATCAATAAACTACTCTGGTCCGACCACAAATATAAGCAAAAACCTAACTTTTCACATACGAAAATCTAAATTAAAAATCTAAGCGCCAACCACAGCTCTGTTTGTGAAAATTAAAATATATTATTATTTTTTGACAAATAACAAAAATAAGTGGCATTATTATTTGAATAACTACATACTCCCCCCGTCCCATACTTATTGCTATTTATTTCCATTTTGGGCGTCGTATACTTATTGCTACTTACATAAAATGTTCACTTTTCTCTCTCCTATCTTCTCACAACAACTATCCACTAACTTATTTTCTCTCTCCTACCCACTCACAATACTTACTTTTCCATCATATTTTCTTAATCTCCGTGCACTCTCATTTGGTAGCAATAGGTATGGAACGGAGGGAGTATATATTTATAGATATATAAAAAAATATTAAAAATACGCTAATTTCTCGCCACGCCTAGGCCCGCCTCCGCCCCTCTTAGGCGCTCTAAGCTCTAGGCACTACTCCACCACCTAGCAATTTTTAGAACACTGATAACAAGTAAAGTAGAGTAAATAAAAAACAAAATAAACTGATATTTTTGAAAAAGTGAGACTTACCAACTAGTCTATCCGTCCCATACTTATTGCTACCAAATATGAGTGCACAAGGATTAAGAAAATATGTTAGAAAAGTTAGTATTGTGAGTGGAGAGAAGCAGGGCCGACCCTGTAAAATTTGTGGCCCTAGGCCAACTTTTTAATTGGGGTTTTTCTTTAAAAGATGTAATTTTTAATTAAAAACAAAGGAACGATCAATACAAAACTAGCATATAAGAATACTTCATTTTAAATAATATACGGTGTATTCTTACAAGATATAATATAAACATGTTCTTCATAGTATATTTAGAAGCGAAATCTTGAATCAAAGTTGAATGATAAACTTTTACAAGTCCACGTATATCCCCCAACCAAATTAACATATTCCGTTCGTCCCAGAGTATATGTCCACCTTTCTTTTTTAGTCTGTCCCAGAGTATATGTCCACGTCCTAAAATGGCAAACTTATTCTCTCTCCCACTTACTTTTATACTCACAACATCTATCAACTTACTATTCTCTCTCCTACTTTACTTTTATACTCCCAATGCTTACATCACTTCCATAATTTTTTAATCTTCACGTAAATGAGAGGGTGGACATATACTATAGGACAGAGAGTAGTATTATTACTCAACCAAAATTAAACTTTAATATCAATGTATTTAATATCAATGTATATGTATAACAAAAATGAGGCCTTTTTATATATAAAAATGTTAATTTTGTGGCTCTAAAATTAGCAAATTATTTTGTGGCCCTAGGCCCTTGCCTCACCATTCTAGGGGCAGGGCCGGCCATGGAGAAAAGGGAAAAATAAGTTAGTGGATAGTTGTTGTGAGTTGAAGGTAGAGAGAAAAGTGAATATTTTGGGTAAGTAGCAATAAGTATGAGACGCACAAAATAGAAATAAGTAGCAATAAGTATGAGAATGGGGGAGTAAACACAAAAACATCAGTACAATTATTTAAGAACGAAAAATGTATTGTTCTTATGCTTTTTTTATAAATATAACAGTACTATCATTGTAACGTGATAAATCTCTTATTCGACATGCCAACATTTTAATGAATTGTGTTTATTATTTTGTATTTTCTTTTGAACTTTGCTTGTTTTAGCACAATTTTTTTAATGAACTACTTTTTCCGCTTCATAATAATAATGTACATATTTTTTTTATTTTTTTTATTTTTTTTTGCATTTATTGATAAGTTTCATTTAATGGCACGTGAAATATTTAATGGGGGATGATCGCGCAATGGCACTTGAGTATCATCCGTTAAATAATTGAATACTTTTTTAATAGAGTGAGGACATAACGAAAATGTGTTTTTCACTGAGAACATTCAAAAAAATATACCAAATTCAAAAAATGCGTATGATTAAGTGACCAAGACTACTCCCTACATTTGTTTGTGCCCAAGTGGCATGTTTAAGTCTCTCCATCGTAAAGGTTTTGGGTTCGATAACCCCTGCTGGCTAGAATTGAATTAGGTGGTTAAGGATTTCAAAAAAAAAAAAAAAAAAAGACTACTCCCAACATTTCATAATAATTTGAACAATTTTCATTTTAGATGTCTTATTAATAAGTCTCACTTTCTTAAAATATTTAATTTTTTTTATTCACCTCAGTCCACTTGTATACTCGCACACTTAAATTGTGAGTCTCGCTCTCAAATCATCATACCCACAACCTCTGTCCCATGCACTAAACTTTCGCGTACTCCCTCCGTTTCATTTGGCATTGCAAAATTTGCTATTTAAAGTGTTCATTTTAAAAATGCAAAATCCAAAAATAGAATATTTTTTTAAGGATTTTTAATTAATAGGCCCCTTTTGTCATACTCACATCAACTAACTCACATTTTATTCCTACCACACTGTATCTCTTCTACTCAACTATCTACACCCACAACACATAATTTTTTTTTTTTCACTTTCTCCCTAATTCTCATACACTCACAATTTTTTGTATTTTCAAATGAAACAGAGCTCTCTCTTAACTTTTCATGTCGGGAAAAATTAGTGCATGGAGCGGATGAAGTTAAGTATGTGTGTGTTTTGGAGGAAACTAGTTCCTGCATAAGTTATAAAAAGTCATGTTTTTAACCGTTGAAACCCAAACCTAAAACCTTAAACTCTAAACCCCAAACCTTAAACCCTATAAAAACAAGACTTTTTATAACTTATGGAAAAACTAGTTTCCCTCAAAAAAAATCGTTAAGTATATTTGAAACTTAACCCTCCTCGGTCTCTCCCCCCCCCCCCCACCCCACAAAGCTTCATTCAAATTAAAAAAAATTAAAAAAAAATAAGAAACTTAAAAAAACATAAAAAAAAATTATGACGTTATTTATAAATTCACGGTTTATTTATTGGGTCGTATTTGTTTGTTTGTTTGTTATTTCTCACATTTTCACAATAACATTTTAAAAAAGGATAATGATACTTATCCCGAAATATGCATAGCGAAACTATGGGACGACAGTGTTGTACTCTCTACCAGCCTTTGATGTTTGGTGGACCCATGTGATGATGTACAATCTGACGGATTGTTGCTTTCGGAATAAAAATTCGCAGTGTATTATAGGAATGTGTATCAGGATCCTTTAAAAAAATAAGTTTTAAGGAACAAAGTAACGTTATAAACTATTAATTTTAATGTTTAAATCGTCATAAAATCTGTTCTTTGTAGAAAAGGTTTGTTCTTTAACAATTTTTTTTTATAAAAGCTCCACAATTATATAAAAAAATGATTTTTTTCATAATAATAAATACTCCCTCCGTCTCAGTTTAAGGTTCTTAATTTCTTTTTTTATGTCTCAGTTTTAAGTTCTTAGTTGTTTTATTCCTTAAATGACAAATGATGAATAGTGTTTTAGACATCATTGTCCTCACAAAGTTCATATATTAAAAAAAAAAATCACTTACCCATCTACTTTTCACACACTTGTTTAATGAAATGACAATTATACTGTAACGCCCGTCCTAATTCTTGTTAAATTCTTAATTTGCTTGTTAAATTCTTGACTAGCATATTTATATGCTATTTTATTTGAGTTAATTATTTAACTACTTTAGAAAATTAAGGTGGTTAAATGTCAAAGTTGAAAGTTTAGGGGCCTTTTTGTCAAAGTTAGAACTTGAGGGGCCTAGTTGCAATTCTTGGAAAATTGAATGTATATCTTGTGGGTTTGCCTGGAAAGCATTCCCCAATCAGTTTCTTCTCGTACTTTCTCTCTGTTTCATAAAGGGAGTTCAGTTTTACCCTATTCTCGACTCCTCTCGCTTAATTATGCCTCTGTTCGAAAATCCGACTTCGCATAGATGATCAGGGCGGTGAGTAGAGCATTTCCTGCCGAACAGAAATTAGTTTGGGTGAACTTGATTTCGGAGTAGGTAAGCTATTAGCTCCCCCTTGCTTGTAATAACATGCCTATATGTTATTCTTGATACTTGTGCTTGTTAATTTCGCAAATTGAATGAATTTTGTGATACTTGTAAATTTGGAACAAAGGGAGTATTCGTATGAAAAGCAAGATTGAAAAGCTTGAACCTGGGAATGAATTAGACTTGCAAAAGTGTCTGGAATGTTAATGGGAATGTTAATAAGAAAATTATACTCCTATTCGTGAGACGGTAAAATAGTAACTTGATTTAAATGTTATTAGAAAAATTGTACCATTATTTGTGGTACGGGAAAATGAATGGAAGTATCCCTAAATGTTTATACTTGTATATTAGAAAATGATACTTATATTTTTGGGACGGTGAAATATTTAAATGGAATAAATGGAAAATTATTCTATTACTTGTGGGACGGTGATAAATTAATAAAGTGTCCCTATAGAAGTGTTCTGAGCATGTTAAAAGGCACTCTTGAATGTTAGAAAGTGTTAGTGGGTTTATACTCCTACACTTGGGACGGAGAATTTGTAAGTATAAAAGTCTCTGTTGAAATAAGAAAGTATAATTGAAATAAGTGATTTAAGCTTATTATATGTCTTGGGTAATGTTAAATTGTGAGTAAAAGTATACTCCTGCGCTCGGGACGGAGAATTCTAAGTCTGGAAAGAAATTTGGAGTTTGCTGAAAATTGTACCAGGCGCCCGCCTGGAGGTCCCTTGAGCGCCCGCCCATTTCCCCAGAAGTCTTGGTTTCAAAAGTGTTCTATTGAGCGGCCGCCCGGTCCCTTGTAGGCGCCCACCCGGTCCCCTGTTTCAACAAAAGTGTTTTAAATCTAAATTGAAATGAAAGCTTATCCCTCCTAAGGCATATAGCCTTAGTATAAGATGTCCTAGCAAGTGTTGTGACACCTTAGGGGCATCAGAAGTGAGTCTTGAACATGATTACTCATTAAATTAAAATGAGAACTTAAGTATAAAAGGAAGAACTCTTTTATATGTCTTGAAAGTGATATGAACAAGCACTTATGTGTTATGCTTGTCTTGGAACTAATGTTTGTGCACCTTGAGGCACCAAATTAGTGTCTTGAGCTTGAATATCCTATGTAGGGGATTATGAACTTGTAAGTATGAGTTGTATAGCTCATTTACTTAATTTGAACTCGAAGTATTCTTGGTCTAGGTTTAGGGTACTATCCTAGATGGCCTAGATGAGTGTTGTAGAACACTCTAGTACTGAAAAATAGTCCCTTTGTGAATAAATGAAATGTGGACTTGAATCATAATTAAATGATAACTTGAGTATAAGAGTAGTAACTCTCTTTTATGTGTCTTGAAGTTAATGTTTGTGTACTTTAGGGGCACCAACTAATGTCTTGAGCCTGAATGTCCTAAGAAAAGGATTGGAAAATAATACGTGAAAGATGTATAATTCATCTTCCTAGCTTGAACTTGAAGTATTAGATAATTAACTCTTGTACATGTTTAACCATCCAAAGAAATGGATTGAGAAATTGAATATAAGATGATAAAATCTTGTATATGTATTGAATGTCTTGAATGTCCTGAATGTCTTGAATGTCTTAAGTTGAGACAGTAACTTGAAGTATAAGACAATAAAATCTTGTACATGACTTGAACATCCAAATAATTGGATTAATACTTGAATGTAAGATTATAAAATCTTGTACGTGCCTTGACACCAATATATGTGTATGGTAATAAACTTGAAAGATCCTTGATGTGTATATGCAAATCTTGCATATAGTTACTTGATAGAATGTGGCTTCTTGATTACTTGATACATGGTATGAATAACCAAAAGAGTTGGGATATGGAACTAGATAGAGAATGATTAACTCTACTACACATTTGAATTTGATACGTGTATATTGGAAGTGCTATGAATAAGCACTAAAGTGCTAGTGATTGGTTTTAATCGTGTATATACTCAATGAAGTATATAAAGAATAAAGAAGATATCTTGTCTTGAAATGGGTTCCTAAAGAAAATAGGGACTAGGGTAAAATTAAGATAATTCATATAATCGTGAATACTACGATTTAAGTTAATAAGAATAACTACTGAACACAATATGTGTTGAAAAATGTATTCGATTACTAACGATACATATACGTGAGATATGACTGTGACTAGGTATGATGTGACCTATTCTCTACGTATTTAGAGTTTAAGGTATTGGGCTCTATTTGATAGTAAGGGTATCGTGATAGACACTTTAATGTGTTAAATGTGATATGAATATGTACGTGCAAACTTGGCATGTGACAACGTGATATAGAATGATATACCCTACTACTTGTTGAGGGGTGTATAGGTTCACGCTTATTGCGAGGGCTGGGGCATAAGTGATAATCGTGGGTCTATGAATTCGGTCTGTTTTTCCCTTACTACTGGCCATAGTAAGGGCTTAGCATCCTGTATTAGAGCAATACGCCTGATATAAGTGAATGCTAACTCGTGAACACCTCGTGAATCTTGTTCTTGTGAATGACACTGGTTACCGGGTCTTCTTATATACTGCATAGCAGTCTCTTGATCTTGATCGTGGTTGTTATCAGCTATACAAGCATCAACAACAATGGTATTCTTGGGAGAAATAAGGAAGGATTCAGGTAATGATACGTGATAGGCCTATGTGCTTCTTGGTAAGTTGGTCTAGCCTCTCACACTACTTGACTACTTGTTACCTGATCATATCTTGAGCTTTATTACTTGTTGAGTTGGCTTAGCCTCTCCTATACTTGTTACTTGATGGTACTTGATATATGATTTCTTGAGTATCTACTTGAATTGCATGATAACATGTCATGTAGTTGCATGTTAATAGCTTACTGAGATTTATCTCACCCTTTATTTGTTTCCCCCCCCCCCCCAGGAAAGCAGGGGATAGTACGCAGTGAGGCTCGACATAGCTGGGAACGTACTCCGCAGGATGTTCTTGTTTGAGACTAGTGTCCTTTACACTTTGGTAAGGACGATGCTGTATGAGATGTTAAACTCAGGGCTTGTTTGGGGTAGACTTGTGTAGTACTTGTTGTCTCTAGACATCTCTTGATGCCAGATTATGTGCTAGGCATGTCTTCCGCTGTATGTAACCATGTTTGGTTTTAATTTTCTTGGTCTAGAACTCATTGTGAGCTATCTTAGCTCTTTACTCTTGAGTATATATAGCATGTCAGTTTGTTTCTAACAGGTATTGTTCCTGTTTCCCGTTAGTTTCTTGTTCCTTGTTAGTTACGCGCACCAGGTTCGAGATTCTATTAGGGGATCCCGGGACTTGGGGCGTGTCATATACCCTCCACACTACTATTCTTGACTCAAATTTACCTTAATTCCTTAATAATCGTGTAAAGTCAAACTAAAAACCTTTAACTGAGACGGAGTGAATAGTTATTAAAGAGTTTTCATTGTGAACGCTCTTAATATTATCAGTATTATTAATGTTCTAACATTTGAACAAATTGAAAAAGTAGACTGAGGTAATCTTAATGCAACCACTTTTTGAACTTCGGAAAAAGCCAATTAACGAAGACGTAATAACGCATTCCGCTTGGACTGCGGTTTATGGGATTTGTTCAAAGTTTTCCTTTTCAAAACAAATTTCCTTTTACTTTTTAGAAGTCCAAGCATTATCTTTGTTGATAACTAATCTTGATAAAGAAAAGACAATATAATCCTCTTGTCAAAAAAATCCAAGGAAATATTCTTCTTGAAGAGTAGGTTTTGGGAAAATTAATTTATCCCTAAATTATAAAAAAAATCGGTTTTTTTCTTTACTGCACGCATTTGTCAAATATTTAAGAATAATTTAAAAATATGACTTTTTATAATTAAAAAAAAAACTAGTTTCCCTAAAATCTTGTGCTTGTTAAAAGTTTCTCATGGCTAGTAAGCGAGTATTAATATTTTTGTTAATTATAGTAACACAAATGTATAAATACCTTTATTATTGGGTGCAACTTTAAGAGTAAATTTAATTTTACTTTCTATTGAATTTTATATAATTTTAATAATAAAAATGTATAAATACCCTTGTTATTGCTAGATCCAAATTTTTGGGTATTGGATACCGGATATGGATCTCACATTTGTATAAATGTGTAAAACTTTAGAAATAGAAACACTACTTAAGAAAGACAAAGATTAACATATGTGTTGAAAATGATGCAAAGGTTGCAACATTAATCATAGGGACTTGCGAAATATCTTTACCTAGTAGGTTCATATTTGTTTCGAACAAATGGTATTATGTTCCTACTTTAAGTACAAATATTATTTTGGTTTCTTCATTAGAAGATAATGGATATTTCTTATTTTGAATAAGGAAGTGCTCCATTAAATATGATTTGCTTTATTGAATTGTTAATCATATAATGGGACTTTATATCCTTATCTTAGAAGAACAAAATAATAAGTACTCCCTCCGGTTCAAAATAACTGTCTCTTTTAGACCAAAATTTTGGTCCAAAATAATCACTTTTGAGCTAAATGTCTCTCTTATCCTTGCATTGAAACTTATTCTCTTTTATTAATTATCTTAGTGTGAGACATTAATGTAAGAAAGTTGCACACTTAATAGGGGTAAAGTTGGAACTTTTGTCACTAAGTCATGATAATTATTACATTTCTTAAGAGTTGTGCAAATGCAAAAAAATACAGTTATTTTGGATCGGGGGGAGTATATCATAAATAATAGAAATTTGAATCTAAGGATGAAAGCGTTACATTCTTATAGCATTAAAGCCTCGATCAAATGATAAGAAGCGCATATCTAAAATTCCATGGGACGGACTTTTAAATTCACATGATTTCGAACCATGTGATATATGTGAATCTTGGTAATTGATCAAGACACCTCTTACTAATAGTAGTAAAAGGAAAATACTCTTTTGACCTAATACATGTTGATGTATGTAATTCATTAAAGTAACAATGCTACAAATGATTTCGATAACTCATGACAAAAGTATTAATGTACTCTGATCTGATCAAAGTACTGAATATTTGAGCCATGGACTTAATGAGAATTCTGCAGAAAGTCTGCAAGATAAGAAAAACGGGATCTAGAAACGATCACCTTATGGATTTCTTGGAGGTGTACGCTAGCCTAGCAGCCGTACGGACGTTGTTCCCGAAGTTTACAGATTGTTTGCAAACTGCAATTTTTCGCCTCATAATAAGTCAAATTGATCTTCAATTAACCTTTTGGATTATGTGCTAGAAACAGCTGCGCTTACACTAATTTGAGTTTCATCTAAAGAGGTTCGAATGATACCACATGAGATATGGAATGAAAGAAAACCTAGTTTGTCTTTCATAAAAATTTATGATGTGACACTTTTGCGAAAAGTATTGTCTTGGACAAAATCACACCTAAATCTAGTTAATATATTTTCATGGATATACGCCATTTAGAGTACAAATCGTTTATTACTCAAAATAGTACTTCCTAGATAAATCGTTTATCTCTAAAGAACTAGTGAGAGTAAAATGTATCTCGAAGAGTTCGAGACCCAGAAAATGACATAGAACCTAAGATGGAAGTTGAACAAAGTTTCACAGGAGTTGTGGAAATTCGTTCAAGCATACACAAGTTATTTGCATATATGATAGGATACTATCTATAACAAGAAATATTGATTTCTCGTAATAGAAAGTAATAAAGAAGGTATCATTGAGAATGATTGACCTATCACCTATCAAGATGCAATATCCACTCCGGATTTTAGATCAATGACTTGGAGTCATGAAATCTAAGATATAATCCATGTATGATAATCAAGTTTGAGTTTTTTGCAAAATGACCCCGCGTACTATCAATTTATTGCAATGTAACATTTGTACTTTCAAAGCGATCAATGTCACCTGCGTGCTATCATTTGGTAATCAATTGAACCCCAAATTTAACTTCCGTTTAAAAACTAACGGCCTTGTATACATATTTTTTCAAATGTGGTCATTAAAGTTTTTTTTTTTGCAATGTCCTCATCCCTCTCATAGAATTGTCAAATTTTTAACTCAAGTTGGTCATGTGCTATAACGTGACTAATATTCGTTAAATACTTTGTTGGAATTAACACAAATTTAACAAACACCCAAACACTAATTCCCAAATTCATGTTCTTCATTTCGGCCGTCGTGCAATTCTTCTTCCATTGATTTAATTTCCTCTCGTAAACCTCCAAATCCGTTAACACTTCCAACGACAACTACAAACTGGACATCGCCGCCACTAATCTCTCCATCTTATCAACTCTCTGCTCCGTTCTTCTCAATCGTAATCCAATTTTCCCAAATCGATTGTACCCAATTTAAAATATGTGTAAACCATATCATCCTTCGAATTCAAATACGAAACCCCTTGAGAATTCATGGTTCGGGTGGTAGTAACAGTTTCCTTTGTTGGCTAAGTAATGAAGTGAAATACTGTCTTAAGAGGTAAAGTTTGAAGTTTCCGCCTTCATTTTTGGGACGGAGGTAGTAACTGTATCTTTGGTTATGATAAATTGGTGTCAACATGAGACTCTTGCCTTGTTGACTAGCTTTATGTCAATGTTGAATTAAGTAATAAATATTTTTCTGTTTTTGACTCGTCGTTCATCTTTGTTTTATAGTCATTTTTGCATTATATTCCACATTTGGTATAAGCTAGTACCAACCGTACCAACCGAGTATCAACCGTACGAACTAAGTTGGTATACCGACTTAGTTGGTTGGTAATGGTACATATTTTTATGTACCAAGTTAAACTTGGTTGGTACTGGTATAAGCAAAATATAACTGGCATACCTACCAATCCAGCCCTAGTTTTATAGACTAAATGTTACTTTTTTTTTAAAAAAAAAGTGTAAGAAATCATGTATATAATCGGTTGAATTTTAATTGTATCTTTCTCTAAAACAAAACTATCAAACTATTTTTTTTTTCATAACTACTACTCCCTCCGTCTCATTTGAAGCTTCACCATTTTGGTGATGATACACAAATTAAGAAAAATGATGAGTGTAAGAAGGGTTGTGAGAGGGAAGAAGCTAGTGGGTATGACAAGTGGGCCTACAATTTAAATATGTGATAGGGGAAAGTTAGTGGATATGATAAGTGGACCCCATAATTTAAGTATGTGAGAGGAAGAAGTGAGTGGGTATAACTGGGGGTGTAAATGGTTCGATTTGGTTCGGTCTCGGCCATTTTAGAGACCGAACCACCAGTCATCGGTTTGGGAAACTTCCAGACCGAACCGAACCATGAAAAAGTTCAAACCGAACCAAACCAAACCGCCGTGGTTTGGTTCGGTTTGGTTCAGACCGCGGTTCAATGATGTGGTTCAGACTGCGGTTTAGACCGTGATTCAGACTGTGGTCTAGAATGTGATTCAGACCGTGGTTCAAACCACCATTCAGACTGAGGTTCAAATGACGATTCAAATCATGGTTTAGACTTTGTAGAAAAGAGAAAATATGGAGGAAGAAGAATATTTAACGAATAAAGAATTTGAATGAAGTAAAGACACATCAGAATTTTGTTAACTATGTGCCTTAACAAATATAACACTTGATGAAATGAATATTGAATAAGATGCAAAATGAGATTTAAGAACGTTTAATGTAATGTAGTCTATTTTAATATTTCAAAGGTGGATGTTACTTAACATATAAAAATATGACTAATATATGCGGTCTGATGGTTCGGTCTGGCGGTTTGGTCTGATGGTTCGGTCTGGTGGTTTGGTCTGGTTTGGTTCGGTTTGGTTTGGTCTGAAGGGGTCAGACCACAAACCGAACCGAACCACGCGGTTTACCAATTTTTGAGACTGAACCGAACCACTCGTACTTAAAAACCGAACCAGACCGTATGGTTCGGTTCGGTTCGGTCCCAAACCGCGGTCTCGACCGAACCACTGACACCCCTAGGTATGACAAGTGGGGCCTACATTTTTTACCATTTTAGGAAAGGATAAAACTTTCAACGGGACACTCATTTGGGTAAAAGGTGAAGATTAAAATGAGACGGACGGAGTATGTACATTACTGAATTCCAATTGTGACATTCAACTTTTTGTAAACGATAAATCATTAAGTGTTTTACCGATAAATAATTTCCACAAATGAATGTAATAGTTTTTATAATAAAATGTGGCAGTGGTAGTCGCAGTAAATCTTATGTTATCCTCAATCCCTTTTGTGCAATTCTTTGGTTACATTTCAGAATAAAAACGGTTACATTTCAGAAAGAAATGTTACATTTCAGAATTGAAACTGTTACAATTGAGAAAAAACAATTTTCAGCAAAATTATGATTACTTTTCTATAAAAAAAAAGTTTTAAATTTATTTATTGTAAGTGTCACATTTGTTGATAAGAAAAAAATGGCCCCAAAAAAAAATAAAGGACCAAAAATAAAGAAATATCGAACTATTACATTCGATAGTTTAACAAACCGTTACCTTCATTTTTGAAAATTCTTTTATTTTCAAAAGGTAACATTTACTATATAAAAACAATTATATTCATCTGTATAACAAATTATAATCATATAGATACTCTGTTACATTTCAATTATTACTTTCTTTAAATAAAAAACTATCAAACTATTTAATTTTTTCTGTAAAACTACTGTTGCATTTAACAATAAATAGTTACTTTCTCAAGAATACACTGCTACATTTTTCATAAAAATTGTTACATTTCAGGCGACGAACAGTTCAGTTTGTTTATTGTTAAAAATATATTTTAAAAAATTAATTTCAAATCATATCATGAGCTATCTACTTTTATTCTCTCGTCGAAGCGAACACAATTGTATTTTTGGAAAAAAAAATATCAACTTCCAAATCTCAAGATATTGCATTTTAAAGTTATTGGATATTTTTTTTCAGAAACACACATGGCGCAAGTTGGGGACACGTGTCAACCTGAAAGGGTGCGGATCTAGGCGGGGCGGGTGAGCGGGCCAGCCCGTGAACGATTCATCTCACAGCGTAAGACCGCCACACAGGAGACCAGACCCCAAATAAAAACTCTTACCTAGCCCACCGACAAAAAGGAGAAAATTTTGGGGGAAACTAGTTCCTCCAAAAGTTATAAAAAGTCCTGTTTTTATAGTGTTTAAGGTTTAGGGTTTCATGTTTAGGGTTTAAGGGTTAAAAACATGATTTTTTATAATTTATGGAGGAACTAATTTCCCCCAAAACACACTCGACAAAAAGTTCTGGATTCTTAACTAGTGTTATAATTCACACTTGGGGCTTTTAGATAAACTAATTGTTTTTTTTTTTTTTTTTTTTTTTACGTTTTCTTAACGTGTATCTTTAGAGAACATGATAAAATTTAAATATGGCAGTAAATCTATGTAATTATAACAACTTTCACTAATATGCTGAGATTTCTTAAGTAAAATTGCTATAATTATATATTAAATAGACTATTAGAATTTTCCTTAATTTAAATGATATTGTAATATTTGTTTGAACATTTTTTGGACTTTGGGTTTATATGTGTGAAGTTTTATACTTTAATTTTTATTTAATTGACATTCAGCAGTTATAGTGTTAAGAGCATCCACATCCATGATCAGGTCATCAATTCATCGTTCTTCCAGAACATCTCCATGTCATCGATCATCAACAACCAACCACAGCCCACAAGTATTTTGCCTACATTCATGACCTAAGTCATAATTTTCTCTCTCCTACCACTTATTTAAGTGATCTAAAAATATTACTACAATTTATTGTGTTTTATAAAATACAAAATTTATCAAGGTTATTTGCCTCCCTTTAAAAATAATTGTTTGTGAATCTTTCATATAAAAATAATATCAAATGTCGTTTAAGTTAAAATTCTTTTGACTTGATCACAATTCTAATCGTCACGCCTATACTCCCTCTATCCAATAAAAACGTGATATAAAATTTCTTTTTAAGTGTCACATTAATAAATCACATTATCTAAATAATAATTTTATAATATTTTTTTATTCGATAAGACTCATTAGTCCGGTATAAAAGTTGATTCTTTTCAAAAGAGTTCTTTAAAGTTTATGAGTAGTGCTATGATTCACCCACTTTACAATTACGAAAAATGATAAAAGTGGAGCTTTTAGAAATGAAATGATTATTTTCTTAATTACTCCATAGTAGAAAGGAAAATAAAATCTATATTGAAATTGATAATTACAATTATTGTTCCCTTTTCTTCTAAATCTCTCTCTCTCTATATATATATATATTAAAGTTGGTGAGGAGAACCATGGTGTTGCCACATATGCAAGTCTTAGAGAAAGTTTGCATTTGGTATTGCCACATCATTATCACTCTTATAAATAAGAGACTTTTCGAATTCTTTTTCTTAGCTAATAGTATTAGCTAATAGTATTAGTTACTATATAGGGTAACTATTATAGTTAAATACAATAGTTAACTAATACTTATAATAGTAATAGTTACTATAATAGGTAACTAATATAGTTAACTACTATAGTAACTAACACTTATAATAGTAATAGTTACTATAATAGGTAACTAATATAGTTAACTACTATAGTAACTAATACTTATAATAGTAATAGGTACTATAATAGGTAACTAATATAGTTAACTACTATAGTAACTAATACTTATAATAGTAATAGTTAACTATTATAGTTAACTATTACTACCTACGTCTCAGAGTAAGAGTCATACTTTCTATTTTGATACGGCACAGAGTAAAGTTTTTCTCCTAAAATGACAAAGAATCTTTACTATTAATCTCAGTCATTCTATCTCCTACTTTACTTTTATAATCACAAAATCAATCAACTTATTATTCACTCCCACTCATTCTCTCTCCTAATTTATTTTTACACTCACAACATTTACTTTACTTCCACCATTTCTTAATTTCCATGCAAATGGGAGATAGGACTCTTACTCCGGGACGGAGGGAGTAATATTTAACTATTATAACTAACTAATAATATTAATAGTATTAGTTAATTATAATAGTTAAATATAATTGTTAACTATAATAGTTACTATATAAGTTGATTATTATTATTAATAATATTAGTTAATCATAATTGTTACAATATATATTAACTATTACTATTAATTATATTATTTAATTATAATAGTTACTATATATGTTAACTATTACTATTAATACCATTAGGTTTTTTTGAAATATTCATACAACAGACTTAAATGTACTTCTAAATTAATTAAAAAATATATTTATTACAACTATGTACAACCAAAGCTATGAAAATATTTTGATTAATTTAAAATATACATATATTTTCAAATAAAATTATTATGTTAATTTATCAATTAAAAACATCAAAAAAAGAAAATACAAAAAACATTAACGGAATAGATTCCCGTGCAGAGCACAGGTTACCTACTAGTTCAATGAAAACCTAAATTATTTCACGATAAATAAAACAACACATGGAATTAGAAAAGATCATATCATAAATACGCTTCTTGAAATCAATAATAACCTTCATATATTCATCATAATCTAAATATTAATGGCACCATTGCTAATATAAAGTTTTAATTATTCATTATTACTTATAACTCAGATTCATTTGGATCATGATTGTTATTAATGAAAACAGAAGAAATTATGACAATAATCTTTTTGCAAAGGTCATACATTTATGCAAATATCTTTCACGAAAAATTAAATAAATATAGAGAATCACTCTTTCTATCTTAAATTACACTTTGTTTTGTTTATGACTTTTTACACTTACTAGTGAGTAACCCGTCGAGATTCGACGGGAGCTTAGTAATGCTAAGAATAAAAAAATACTCCCTCCGTCCCTTAATGATCTTCAAATTTGACATTTTTCATTAATAACCCCCCCCCCCCGATCTACATTTCTATATAAAGTCCAACGATGATATTAACATCAAGATGAGGATGAGCTTGACAATGAATGTTGTTTTCTTATAACCCAACTTATTCCAATACACACTGCCCACTATCTTTTCATGTAACCCAAGAGCTCCATGTAAAAAACCAAACATACATGAAACATTCACTTAAACAATGTAAATATGATATATGCGCATATCATCCCATCCTATTCACACCCACAGCCACACACAAAAAAGAAGAAAAGAAACGGAAAAAGGAAGATATTTGAAGCCCTCAGACTTACAATGAAAGTGAAACATCAATTAAGACTTCATGGACACAGTGCTAAATTATAATTCATACTCTTTCGTCCCAAATTGAGTTAGTAACGTCCTCCTCTGTCGAGAGAAAACTGCCTATGATGTAAAGAAATAGTGATGAGAAGCATTACACAGAACCACTGACAAAGGAAATAATTTAGCATCAAAGGTCCATCACAAATGCAAAAGAATTGCAAATGTGCCCCCCCCCCCCCCAACATGGATGTTTAAATTTGTCCTTAATCATTTTGGGATGGAGTATCAATTTAAGAATATTTCTCATTCATTCTACCCGAAGCGCAGCAGCTCCACAGACCACTCCCCAAATCAAGCTCTCGTTTTCCAAATCAATTATGATCTCAGAAAATCTGCAGGATGAGACCAAACATTCACTTTAGCAAACCCAATCATATTCGCAGATGTTTCATAGGGCATGTTCTGTCTTTGATTCAGTAAACCATAATCAATAATGGACTGCTAAATCTAAGTCAGAAAACATAGTATAGTATATAATAATAAAAAAAAATTGGGGGGGGGTACAAAAGAGAGAGGGTAACCAGAGAAGGGAAGGGGGAGAAGGTGGTGAAAAATTATTGGACAAAGTAAACATCATGAAATTTAGCAGCGGAATTACCAGAATCGAAAATTTCTCCTACTTTGGTGTGTTTGAGTGACTCAGTGCTTGCTGGAGAGACATCACCAAAGGAGAAAACTGTTTTCATGATTCTTAGGAAAAAAATATATGTCCAAGGATGACTAACAAAGTGGAAGTATTAGTAACCCTAGAATAGTTTGTACTTCTAAAACATTCTACCTCTTTCTTTCGTTACAATTCTCAAATTGAAACTGAAAATTCTGTCATTGCCCAGCTAAGCGTATTAAGTTCTACAAATCTTGTTGACAGCTTAAGCATTTAACAGAGACAACCAACACCATACAATCATTAACTTCTGCTACTTAGATATAAACTCGGTGATCAGAACCACATTCAGGTGATTGACTAAATAAAATTAAAAGGAAGTAATAAACTCGGTGATCAGGACCACATTCAGGTGATTGACTAAATAAAATTAAAAGGAAGTAATAAATCACCACCTTCGCCAGTCAGTACCCCGCACTCGGCCTTCAAGTCAAAACACTAACACACTGCACAAAATAAAAGTTCATTCAAAATCATGAACATTATATTTGGATAAGCAGCTTCGATTTGGAAAATAATCGTAAGTGTGCATAGAAACCGAAAACTGGAAACTGAAATAGTTGGATAATAATCTACAACTAATCAATACAAACAAATTATTGCAGCTAACTAAAATTCAACTAACCTCATGAATACATGACCAAATACAAAATTAATAAGTCCTATATCACAAACCTTAAGTCTTATACAAAAGTAACAACATAGTTACTATACAACCCATTTAGCAGCAACCACATTAACTTGAATTTGATACCTACAAACCAATACACACATTAAAGTTATGTCTATTAAATTAATTATTGCAAGTATAAATGTTTATAAATTTAGAATTACCTCATAATTTATGAAAAACTTCTTTATAGACCACATTAGTGGTCACATCGCTCGTTTGATCGTCCTTTTCACAAATCAGAACTTTGAGCCCCTTTTTGCTTGTAACTCTCGAGATTGCCACATACAACTGCCCATGACTGAATACAGGTCGAGGAAGGTAAAGCCCTACATGAGAAAGGGACTGTCCCTGACTCTTATTTATAGTCATAGCGAAGCAAACATTCAATGGGAACTGTCTACGTTGGAATTTAACTGGGACTTTTGTCAAATCGGATGGGCTCAACATCATTCTAAGCACAAACACCTTCATGCCAGTATTCTTTTCAGAGAGTATTCTTGCTTCAACTATATATTTTCCCAGATTTGTAACTATAAGTCTCGTTCCGTTGCATAATTCCGAAGCTTGATCAATGTTTCTGAGTAGCATGACTATGCACCCAACCTTCAGACGTATGGAATGGTTCGGCAAGCCCGAGCATTTAATCGTATTAAGAAACTCAACAGAAAATACATCCTCGTGGCCAGCAATATCTCCGTCCTCCTTGATGATGCTATCTGAACTCATATACAACACTTCTTCACCGGGCAACAGTGACATCACATAATCATTGATAGTATCTACTATCTCATTAGTTGGTGCCAAAATTGCTCTATCCTGAAAAAAACCATCAATACCCATATTATGTAATATGTCAGGATACGTGTTTTGAATAATAGTTGCAATAGGATCAGCTGTATCCGTTATCAAAATATCATCTGGTAATTTAATGTCAAGTTCTCCATCATTTTCTTCACCAACATCACCATCTCCTACCCGTAGTATCCATTCAACAAAATTTTTGATCTCCATAGCATCAGAAGAGGAAGAGGAACTAACCTACATAGATTTAGACAATGAATGAGATAAAAAATTTAATTACTACAATAGGGAAATGTAAAATATTAAAGTTTAATATAAGATGATTTACTTGCAATCTCATATTTTTTGTCAGTTTTAGAACCTCACACGAATTCCAAAGTTTAGATGAACTAATGGCAACATGTATAATATCATGTCAGCTTCCTTTAGGCACAACATGCAATATTTGCCTGAAATCTCCTCCAAACACAACAACTAATCCACCGAAGGGTTTATCAGAGCATCGACCAGCAGAAGTACGCATAATGTCCCTCAAGCTCTTATAAAGAGCCTCAAAGCAGTGCTTGTGGGTTATTGGAGCCTCATCCCAAATTATGAGCTTCGTTTTTTTTAGGAGACCACACACATCAGAACCGGGTTTAATCTTGCTGCAAGTTGAGCTTTCGTTCACCTGGATAGGTATGCCAAATCTGGAGTGAGCAGTCCTACCCCTCGGAAGAAGTAAGGAAGCAATACCGATAGAAGCAACCAGAAGAACTATGTCCCTCCTGCTTCGCAATGTCGAGCACAAAGTCTTCCATATGAAGGTCTTCCCCGTGCCACCATACCCATACAAAAAGAACACTCCACCATCGCCTATATCAACAGCAGTCATAATCTTTTCATAAACCATCATTTGTTCTTCATTCAAACATTTATGTAATCTGGAGTGCTCAGCCTGCATATCCTCAACGTCATATGACATTTCATCTAATATTAGCACATTCTCCGCATCAGAAATGACAGAAGTGCTTGGTTGAGGCATATCTTTAAAATTTCGGAGACCACTGCAATTTGCTGCCAGTAACTTGTCAATTTCAGCCAATACATTTTTTTTTACTTGCTCGTCACTGATTTCAACCCTGCAATTTGAAAAGATTCACATTAAAAAAATAATCGAAATATAATTAATTTACATCAGTTTAAAAAATAATATAAAAAACGTGACAAATCAAATAAACTTTAATATATTTCATTAAAAAATTAAATCAAACATAACAAAAGATTTACCAGGATTGTTAAAATTCTTCTGATGCTTGTAAATGATATCATCTGACAGTATTTGCCAAGTTTGATTCCAGACATCTTATGTGCTACAATGTAGGAACACAACATCATAAATATGATACTTTTGATAGAAATTCAAATGTGTTACACCAAAGTCAAAAAACCATGAAATCTTTTTACTCCCTGGTCCCGTTCATCCTTTCAAAATGTTATCTATAAATTGGAGTCAACTTTTAAATAAAAAATAGTCCTAAATAAATTATCGCATTTAACTATCTTTAAATATCATGAAGGTAATACAAAAACAATTAATTTTAATTGTCAATTTAATTAGGTTGTCCAAAAAAAAAAAAATTTTTTTTAGTGCCAAAAACACAAAATATAATGTTAATTTGGGATGGAAGTAACAAATTATTGTCGTATCACTACAATTAGCATCAATTAATAAGATTTCAAACATGTCTTGGAATAATATTATCTATATCTAATTTCAAAATTAAGGAAAATATGTAATATTTATTTTATTCTGATACAACTTAAAGAATAGTTTAATATACATGACATATCCTAATTTAAGATGGAATGCAAAATTATTTCTTCCTTAGTTTCATATCACTACTATTACTCCTAAGCTATTCGTGAATTTAGTTTAAAACAACATTACACAAAATCCATTAAGCAATCTCGAAAAGAAGATATGTGCTTGGTTGTGATAGCTCCGTGCAATGTTGTTGGTGATAATTGAAAGAGAAAGACTGTGAAATTTCTTTTTGATTGAGTTTTTTTTTTTTTTAGCCAAAATGGTATAACAACAATAACAGCAAAACTTTTGTCTCAAAATGACAAGTCAAAAAGTTAAATGTAATTAATTTTATTATTTCTTTTATGTTCATTTCTGTGAGTATATGAAACTACACTGTTGTAGCTTTTGACTTATAAAATCATACTCATTTGACGAATTACTCACTTATAACTCGAGTTTTTTTAGCTCTGACATTTCCTTTTACAATGTTAATGTTGTGCATTGTTGTAACCTCTTTTTAAATTATTTATTTCAAAAGAAATGTTATCATTATGTGTTTTACTAAGTAAAAAAATGAATCTTTTTTATTTTTATTGACTTTAATTTAGTATATGGAGATGAACAGTTAATAGTATTCTTTTTTATTAATGAGATAGAAGATATATTTGATGGGTGATTTGGATAATTCCGTCTATTTTTATATTTGGCAAGCTTTTCAAGGGCAAGTTTTTCCTATTCAACAATAAAATTAACTCTCTCTCAGCCTTTCTTCTCTATTTTCCTTTCTCTTCCTATTCTTCAATTTTTTTCTTCTATTTTTAATTAGTTTAATCTTAATCTTCTTCATTTTGTCAATCTTTCAACAACACAATTGTTTATAATTTCAATATTGAAATTATATAAACAATTGTCTTGTTGTTTTTCTATATAATATAATGTATAATAAGATTCTCTCCTAAGTGAGAGCCGTTGTATTCTCTCCTTGTGAAAGCCGTTGTTTATCTTCTTGTTTGTTTGTTGTTGTTTTATTTGTTTTGTAATTGGGACGACTCTTGCATTCTTGCACAATGAAGAGGTTGCCATTTTTCTTGCTATAAAGGGATGTTTCACGGATTTTGAGATGTTTGGCGGGTGTTTCTTTGTCAACCCGGATTCTCAAATTTATCTAGTGCTCAACGCAATATATTATCAATGGTGAGATTTTTTAAATGCCAAAGTAAAGCAGTGTCCAAGTTTTTCTTGGAGTGGAATCGTACATTTCAAAATTTTGTTTGGAAAGATCATTGTTGTATGTTAAGGGATGGTATTATTATTGATATTTGGGTGAGCCTCCGACATCTGTGGAGTGCCATCATTGTTTCATTATGAATGCAAGTGATTTACTCTGTTTCAAAAAAAAAAAAAAAACAATAAACTTAAAATAATTAAAGATGATGTAATGGATGAGAAAATGTATAGTGGCAATAGCTTTCTCCCTATGTTTATAACTAATTTTAAATTTTATGAAGATATATAAATTTATTTTATTTCCATATAACTCGACCAAGTAAATAAAAATATAATATATTTCGTAAATAAAAAATCTCGCTAAATAAAAAATAATGCTCCGATTAAAGAGGAATACTAATAGTTACGTTCAATAATATGTTACAATGATATACTCCCTCTGTCCCCGAATGATAGTCCCCCTATTTTAATGGGTTTTACGAAGGAACTTTGAGTAATAATTAATGTTATTTTTAATTATTCTAGTAATAAATTTTTTGAAATTGTTCTTGATACACCATTATAAATACTATTAATATCAATTTTTAGATTCACATTAACATAATTATAAGTAGCATTTATATCTGCTCAAAGTTCCCTCGTAGTAACAACGAAAAAAGGTGAACTATCTTTCTGGGATGGAGGGAGTATTTTTTTTTTGGGGGGGGGGGGGGGGGAATAGCACTTTACTGCCACTAAGTTCATATGAAGTTGCAATGTAAGACTTAATGTTCCAATTTTTGCAATTTAGTACACTATGTTCACAATTTGTTGCAATCCAGGGAAAAAATGGATGGAATTGTATCGGGCATCTTTTAAAATTTCAATTTTAGCCCCTAAAGTTTGATGTTTTTACTCCTGTATGAAAATATGTTGGAACAATCATTTAAAAAAAAAAAACAAAAAAAAAACTAACGCATTATTAAATAATTACACACTAAATGATTTTGAAAATAATAATATACTTCCTCCGTCCCGGACTAAG
This sequence comes from Campanula takesimana, assembly GCA_026119855.1. Lineage (NCBI taxonomy): Eukaryota > Viridiplantae > Streptophyta > Magnoliopsida > Asterales > Campanulaceae > Campanula > Campanula takesimana. Next base: position 267,796 of record JAOWBW010000762.1, on the reverse strand, counting down.
GTTCTTAGTTTGACTTACACGGAGATTAAGAAAAAGTAAATGTTGTGAGTATGAAAAAGTAATTAAGAGAACGTATGAGAGATAAAATGGGTAGATAGTTTTTGTTGTGAGAATGACAAGTGAGTCCCACGGTCCATTTTAGGTAATAAAGCAACTAAGTCTGGGACAAACCAAAAAGGAAAGTAAGAACTTAGTCTGGGACGGAGGGAGTAATATGTTTGAAAAATAGAGAAACTTTACAAAAAAAAAAAAAAAAAACAAAAAAATCAATAATCTAATATGCCACATGAAAACATACAAATAATGTAGTACTTGATATTGAAGAAACGAATAAGACTCAAAGGAACAAAAATAAAAAATAAAAATAAGGAACAAATATATCCCCACCTTCCTTAAATCATTTACTATGTGTTACTACTATTTATGATGCTTTGTTTATTAGAATTTATTGCTATGATGCATTTGCATTAAATTATTAAACTCTAGGGGCTAAAAATCAAATTTAAAAGATAGTCGATACACTTTCCATTTATTTCGTTAGACTTTGTCAATTGCCATCCATATTTACCCCGGATTGCAACAATATGTGAACATAGTGCACGAAATTGCAAAAATTGAAACATCAGGTCCTACATTGCAACTTCATGTAAACTTAGTGGCAGTAAACTGCAATTTGCCCTTTTTTTTTTAGCAAATGCTAAAGTAATACTCGAAAAAATTAAAAGACAAACCATAAAAGGAACCCATGCCAATAAATCTTTTTTGCGGGTATTAATTCATTCATTCGGATTAACAAAAAAATTCAATAATACATCTATTGTTTCAAAAATGGAGTAATTTTTTCTAGAATTATATTCTTCAGTTGGATCTGCAAAATGAGCAACAAAGAAACAAAAATCAAAATGGAGAAGGAGTTACATTTTCATCGCAGATCAATTGATCCTGATGTAGATCATCAACAAATATCATTAGAGCTTTCCTTTAACATTCAAAAGAAATTGAACATAAAGAAATAACTAAGTAGCAAGGTTGATCTAAATCATCTACAGAAACATTTTTCACAATATTATAAGGATATGTACAACAAATTGTAAATGAGAGAATAACCAAATAGCAAAGAGAATTTTAATATTTTCCAATAATATTTATCGAATTGGTCATTCACCATGTAATCAAATTCTCATCAACTCAAGATTCAACTGCAACATACATAAAGGATATTAAAAATACACAAAGAGCGAGAATTAAAAAAAAATTAAAACCACATTGATGGAGTCGTGAGAAAAAAGAATACAGTGTGTGTATATATATAGAGAGATGTGATTTGAATTAAGATTATCAACGGAAAAAGTAAATATTTTGGCCAGATAATTTGGGCTTGAAGATATGTATTCTTTTTTAATTTTTTTTTTGAAGGGAAGATTAGGTATATTGATCAATGTTAAGTCTAATGAGATAAAATTCTAAAGTCAACAATTTGAAATTCTTGTGTGCTTAAATTTAGGTAAGAATTAGTTGTTAAATAATTCCCTTAAATAAAACGTATATGAATTTGAATTCTAATTTCAATTCAAATTCAAATTACAATACAATCATTTCCTTATTTTTTTTTTTTTTATTTATATAATACAATCCTTTTCTTATTCCAAATTATACTACAATCATTTCCTTAATTAACATGTTTTTAACTAATGAAATTGGATTGGAGTTTGATAAGAATTGGTATTCAAAAATATCCTTTAAATTATATATCAAAAAAAGTTAAGTATATAAAGGGTAAATTAATCATACGTTTAAATCTCTTTGAATGAAGTTAATTCTGTAATCAAAAATCAAATATTTGAATTTCTAGCTAACTTAGGATATGGTTTAATCAATTACATCCATTCCTTAATAAGTTTCCAAATTTGAAATTTAATTTCAAATTCATCACTATATTTTAAGTGCAAGTCAGCCGAATTTTTTATAAGTTTTTTTTTTTTTTTTTTTTTTTTGTTGTTGTTGAAAGCATCAAAATATGCTGACCAATAGAATTGTAAAAATGTGCCAAGTGGTATTATGAATCATCATTATGAGGTGGCACAATGAGAGAGCTCTAAATGTTTCTGCTTTCTAATATTATATAGATTTATTTGATTGTACTTTATTTTGTAACTTAATAGTAAATTAACACATTATTGAAGGTTCATGTATTTCACATTAAGGCTCTGTTGTTTCGCGTAAAATAACTTTCGGGAAATGTTTTCCCCATTTTTTGGTGTTTGTTACGCACCGGAAAATGGGAAAAATATTTTCCGAAAAATAGTTTCCCTCTTTTATAAGTAAAATGACTTACAAATTTTTACTAGTAAGTGATTTTTCTGAAAAATGTTAATTCTCTCACTCACACCCAACCCTCCATACAACCTCATGCTACCCACTACACCTCCACACCACCCCCTCTATCCATCTTACCCCCACCCCCCCCTCCAACCTTACCTTACCTTCCTCCCGCATCCCCTACCCACCCCCTTCCAAAAAAATAAAAATAAAAATAAAAGAATTTCCACTCATATTAAAATTATCTTTTAACACCTACTCCACCCACACTTCCCGCCTCTACCCCCCTCCCCCAATTTTATTTTTTTACTCTTATTAAATTATTTTCTAACAACTCACACACACTCCCGCTCCCTACCCCCACCCCCCAAATTTTTTTATTTTTTTTACTCTTATTAAAATTATTTTCAAACAACTCCCACACTCCCGCTCCCTACCCCCACCACCCATCCCACCCCACCCAAAAAAAAAACTTCTTTCAATTCATATTTTAAAAAAAAAAAAATTGAACACCTCCCCACCCCCCAACTACCCCACCACCACCCCACCCACTCACCACCACCTCCCAATATTTTTTTTTTACTCTTATTAAAATTATTTTCTAACAATTCCCACTCCACTCCCTACGCCGCCCCCCCCCCCCACCAAAAAAAAAAAAAAACTTATTTTCACTCATATTAAAATTATTTTTGAGCACCTCTCCCACGCCCCCGCCTCGCCCCTACCCCCCCCCCCCCCAACATCACCCATCCCACCCCACCCCCCATTCAATTTTTACTCATATTAAATTATTATTTTTCTCATATTAATATTTTTTTTTCTCATATGAATATATTTTCCGGAAAACATTTTCCTTAGATTTACCAAACAACCAAAAACATGTTTATGTCATTTCCGAAAACATTTTCCTGGAAATTCTGCAAGTTGTTTTACGCGAAACAAACGGAGCCTAATTTTGAAAATAAAATTGATTACTATATAGATTGACTAACTTCACACCTTAAAAACTATCTTTTAAACCATAACACTTGTTTTGCTACGTACGGACTAAAATTACATTAATAACCTACTATAAAAACAGAGGGAAATTTTTTATTTTTCTTTTAACGTTGTTTAAAATCTTTTGATACATCAATTCAAAGGTTTAAGACAAAAACTTGTATGAGAACATTATGAACTGTCTCATAGTAGAGACGAGTCATTTTTGACCCATAACCCGGATCCATGACCCATAGGCCCCATTTTTTTAATTTTTTTTTTGCTTTTTTAAAATTTTATATTGTTTTTTTTTAGTTTTTTTTTTTGGTTTGTCAAAAGTAATAGTTACCATAACTAAATGTAACAAACGTATTACTTATATGTAACTGAAATTGTTTATCAAAGACTTTCTGAGGACAAGTGTTACCTCAAGTGTTAGGTACACCCCAGATAACACACACGGACAGAATACACACACCTGAGTAAAAATAAATTTGTAAAAGAGTTTTGCAGCGGACAAAAGCACAAAAATTATTTTTCTCAAGTTATATAAATATAACTTGAGATGCCTAAATGGCAAAAACCTTATAATCAATATGAGTACCAATTACAAAGTCAAAAGGTTCCCTATAGCTAATACAATATGATCTATGGAACCAAAAATAGAAACAAAGTACGATGATCCTATCCTATCCAAAACACACTCAAACCGAAGTATTGAGTGTTAAAAGAGTGTATGGAGAGAGGACCTAACGAACCAAGAAGTACTTTGCTCTTTGTGCTTTGGATATGTGTAAAATTTGGCTTGATTACAAAGTGTCCATCCTAGCCCTATTTATAGCCATCAAATACTTGAAGGCTACTCAAATAAACAGCCCTAGGCTGTTCTAGACGTGTGAGGGGAGGTGGAGATCATGTGCGAGCCTTATCTCCACAAAACAAGCTTGACTTGGTCTTCCTTCCTTGGTTCTCTCAACCGAATTCTTCATGCCCAAGTCTAAGCTTCTCCTTGTTGTACTCCATGCTTCCAACGCCTTGCACTCCTTCATTTAATCAGCAACAAATACTTGGACTTAGTCTTCTCACACTTTCCATATTTAACACATGTTAAATATGTTTGTAACTTCCTTAATTACTCGGCTTTTATGAGTAACTCTCCATTAATTTCTTCTCCGCGTTTTTAGCTCCTAAAATAACTTTATTATTACCTGAAATATGGACCAACATCTAGACAATAATATTAGGACATTAGTATAAAAATTATATTAGAAAGAAATGTCAAATTACAAAGTATATTCGTCAGGCAGCACTAGACTGTCAGTGGCAACATCTGAGGTAACACCTCTGTCTGCACTAACAGTAACAGTTTGTATACATAAAAGTAATACATATATACAAAAAAGTAACAATGTTTTTTTTTTATGTTTTCTTCGTTTGTTAAAAGTAATACTTATTAGGGCATTCCCAATGGTGGAGGCAAATGACAAATTTGCCTCCTTTTTGACACTATTCACACCCCCAATAGAGGAGGCAAAGTGGTGGCAAATTTGCCACACATGAATAGTAAGTGGTAATTTTGCCCGTTCACTATTCATGGGAGGCAAATCCATTTTTTTTAATGTTTTTATTTTTTGTTAATGTAATAATTAATTATTTTAGTGATATATTATGTGATATATTTTTATGTGATATAATTTTTTTATATATTTTTTTATGAGATACTTTTTTGTGATATATTTTTTAGTTATTACGATTTTTAATACAAAATGCAAAATATAAAAATATAAATCGAACATTAATACTACAATTTTAAATAAAATATCAAGGATTTGAGTTTGATGGTTGGGGATGGTTTAATTATATACAAATATAAGAAAATTAAATGATTATGTGATTAAATTGAGAATATTCTAAGAGAATATTCTTTTTGAGTAAGGATTTGAGTTTGATGGTTGGGGATGGTTTTATTATGGGAGGCAAATTTGGGGGTAGGAGGCAAATTTGCCTCCCCACCGTTGGGAATGCTCTTACAACTAAGATGTAACGAACGTGTTATTTATATGTAACCGTGTTTATACATAATTGTAACACATATGAATAGAAAAGTAATAATTCAACTATTTACACTTTAAAACTAAAAACACTTGTGTTAGTAACAATGTAAAAATAAGAAAGTAACAATTTTTATAAACGAATGTTACATTTTACTTGTATAATAACATTGTAAAACAGTTAAGTTTGCTTGTATAATAGTATACCTATATGTTTTCAAATAATAAGTTACAATAGTTCAATTTATCATGATACATGTAAAAGTATTACATTATCTATAGAAATCTGTTACAATTTCATCTACTAAAGTGTTACATTTACTTGTACAAATAATTACATTCATGTATATAAGTTGGTATTTTTCAAATGTTACATTCTTTTAAAAAATAAAATCAAAATACTAAAAAATAAAAAATATTCTGGAAAAACACTATTACATTTTAGTATAACGATAATTACATTTTAATTTTAGTGTTACACGTATTTATAGTTAGTATTACAGTTGAAAGATGAGTAAAATAAGCTATTTTTTTTTTTGTAAAACTGGTGTTAAGTTTACTTATAAACAATGTTACTTTATAAGTAACACAGTTATTACATTTAGTTGTACTAAGTATGACTTTTGGTAAACGAAAAAAACAGTTAAAAAATATATAAGTAAAAAAAATGTTTTTTTTTTCCGGGAAAATAAAAATTGGGCCAATGAGTCGCTGCCACGTGGTAGATTTTGAGTGGAGCATGAGTTGGGATCCTACGCTTCGCGGAGAATGTTGTACACGGGTCATGGATCAACCTGTCTCTTCTATGAGACGGATCTAAGTGTTCTCACAAGAGACCACCTCTAGGTTTAATATAATGGCTCCATGGTTCTTATTAAAAGTGTGGCCATTTTTCAAACTGCAAAAATTGTTTGATTTGTTGGAATGATTTTAGAGGTTTGAAATAAAATAAGTTAATCACTTTCTTTGTATTTGAGTTTGAATTCTCTCAAGTAGAAGATGTATGATTAATTATAAGGGGAGGGGCTATTGCCACTACAAAATTGCTCATCCACTACATTTTTTTTATAAATAGACATAAATATCCTTCCATGATTTAAGGAGCTAAGGGGGTATTTGAAGGTTATAAAAAGACACTACAAATTTTACTTATTCACTATATATTGTTAACTAAATTTGATTAATTATGGAAATAAAACAAGTTGCCTTCAACGAACTTACCTCATATACTCCAGTCATTTGAGACTACATATCTATTTGGTAATTCATTGATTCTGTTTTGTATTAAAATTCTTTTATTTTTCCTTTGTTCATATTAAAATAATAAAATCACATACCATCATTAACTTTCATCATTTTTTACACAAAAAATATTTAGTGCAATATTAAAATATTTATAAATATTAAGGAGTTAGTCAATTAGTACATTAAGTATTGTAAATCTATTATAAATAAATGCATTGAATTCACCATTTAGTGTAATAGTAAATAAATACTTGCAATAGTATTTGATCCAGCAAATTAATTTTTGATTTCATCACTATTTGGAAAATAAAATAGTTTAATTGTTTCCACTAAATTGAATTACAGTAGGGAACTTAGCAACATTTAACACAATTTTTCATACACTTATTATCTTACATTTAAAAGGATTTATTTTTTACTAAGTTCACTACTGTATTACATGCCGTTGTCTATTAATTTTTTACACTATTTCACTTAGACTCATTTTAATTTTATTGCAAAAATTATATTTAAAATATGTATAAATTTATTATTATTTTTATTCTTTCTTCTTATTATCAAAAAATGATGTTCAATCATGCTTTAAAAAACAAAGTCTGAAGAAAGTTTGAAAATATAAATATATTAA